>CM040245.1:241307780-241907780 GCA_022545495.1 Chrysanthemum lavandulifolium | reverse complement strand
CGGTGTCTCCGTCTTTCTTCAACATGCTCACACGCTCTTTGACGTTGGATTTCGATCTTGATGAAGTTCTCTTAGTCTTTAAACTTTGTAGATTCTTTGACTTTGATGAAGAATCATTCGACTTTGTGTTGCCTTTTGAGAGAACTTCCATTAGTGATGTTGTTGGTATGAGCATGTGAAGAATCGCACGATCGATCCGCTCGAGCTTCCATAAGAAGAAAACATAAGAAAGGTTAGTAATAAGCGGTTCCAGCACTTACAAGTTTGAACTTGAGAGTGTTAATGACATAGTGTGAAAACACAACTCTAATTCTCACAAAGGCCGTTCTGAACTGGAGTCCCACAAGTGAGATAACGCGATGTGCGAAGTACACCTCTGATTCGGATGAGTCGTTGAGGTACACGAAGCATCACCTCATGTTGTAGACCGTTTGAGACACACTAAGCGTAATCCACGGGGAGTTACGAAGTGACTGCTTGTCGGGGTTGTTTGATGTTGACCTGGCGGGAGTTTCCATTCAATCGCGAGGATCACAATGTGAACCTCTCATAAATGTTCTCGACAGTTGCTAAGATTGTGAAGGACACGATAAAGTATCACTTGCGTTCTTATTGTTGAGCGACAAGCGATAAAATGTCAAGTGTACCTAAGAGATCTTTTGATGAATCTCGTGGCTCTAGACTCAATAGTGCGTTTTGGTTTTCTGGCGGAGACTAGGGAGAGGTCTCCTTCTTCAATACCGGCAATCTCTAAGAGAAAGCCGATAGTTTACGTAGGGTTCCTGTGAGAATGAAACAAGCTTACATTGAGAGAAACTTGAGTGGCTAAGAAGGTTTAGTGCATGCGTCCTTTGGGTCCATGACGACTTTTAATCTTCAATACCGGTGTCATCAAGTGACAACCCGGTAGCATATGAATTGAACCCGATTATACGCCTAAGTTGAATAATCGGAGGCTATTTCTTTTCACCCTTTTCTTTGCTTTTCTTTTTAATTCTTCAACTCCTTCTTTCTCCGATTCTCATTTTCTCCTTTTTATAATCATACCTAAGGACTTCTAATTCTAACTATTGGTAGTGTCCTTGGGTAGATCCCTCCGGCTCTGGCGGATCATAGGACTGTTATTCTAACCTTAATCACCTTATAACTCCATTGCCATAAAACCATTTTCATGAAAATCTCTCGAAGTGTTTGTAAATGAAAACATGTTTGAACACTTCAAGAGTTTTGGATTTTGAAATACTCCCCTCACATGTGCTTAAGAGTTTTGTGAAATATGCACGGTGAGGAAAAACTCGCACTTTTGAATTGATCGACTCAAGATAGACAATTCCTTGCGAGACACGATTCGTTGCATAGTTAAAGAGATACATTGTCGACTTTTAGGTGACAACTAGCTCTAATAACTACCTTGAAGATGTGGACAACCCGAAAGGTTGTCAAACCCGTCAAAGTTCATGTCTATCAAGAGTTTCTCGAATAGGTACAATTTACTTGGATAAGTCTTGGAACACGTTTAAATCTTTTCAATGTATTACCGTTCGGACAAGTCTTTTCAATTCATGGGTTGAAGTCTTTTAGCACGAAGATTCAATAGCAAAACACAACATATTTCTTATCACATAATTTTCTCCCCTCAAAATGGCATATAAATATGTTATTTTTGAAGAAATGTTGAGAATAAATATGACCATTTTGAGTTTTGTGGGAAGATTACAACAAAGAACAATTTGTGAACAAAGTTTTTAATCAAATACTCCCCCTCAACAAGTAATATTAACTTTTGAGGTTTTGAAAAAATCATAAGGGGAAGTACTTGTTCTTTTGAGCAAAACCTTTTAAAAATGAAAGGTTTGATAAGTTTTACTCAAAAGTAAAGCTTTCGCTCCTTTTATAAGGATTGTGGCACTGAAGCGTACCACAAGGTCCTTTCATTACAAGAGCGGGTTGTACTTTGTTATGTGTGCACAAGCCATAGTCATTATAAAATCACACATCCAAATATGAAATTGAAGCAGTTTAAGGGGTACCGGTAGTCCATCAATCTTTCCGGGAATGCGAGCAGGCGTTGATAGCTGTGAGAGTAATCTGGGGCGACCACCTCTGAAGCTCTCGAGTTACAGGCGGTCCCGCCATGTACAACCTTTCATCGATCCTAGTGATGATCCTCTTAACATCCGTCTTTCACGAGAATTCCATCGCTTTGGAGACCCAATGCCTTCATGTATCGCCTTCAACCTATAAGCCAAGCCATCCACGACCTTCTTGATGTGTGATCCCCAAACTTATGAAGATCTCTACACGCCATCAAGCGATTGCGTTGTAGTTCACTACGGTAAACTACTCCGAATGGTTTCTTGACGAGAGTGTATTGTGGAAGCTGGTTGATGTCGGGAAGTTCTAGGCGAGGTGCGGTGAGGTTGACACGAGTCGATCGATTCAACGACAAGTTGTAAATCTTCTACGTTCTGGATCACTATGCTTCGATGAAGATGAGCAAGGACTTGATGTATTCACGTTGAATTTCGATCGAGAATTGTCTCATTCTTCCCTGTACCTTGGCAAGATCTGGATCTTCAATGTCGTTGAGAGACAAGTTACGAAAGTCCGCTTCACGAATTCATAGTCCCTTTCGTCTTGTCTTTTGACCACGATAGTCTTGAGGAAGGTGTAATCCCATTTAGGCGAAAGAGTGACATGCTTATGACAACGATCCCTTTATCCTTTTGTACACTTCATGTTGAGACTTTCGAACTGGCGACTTTTGTAGTAGATTAGGTCGGCGTTCCGGCCAATGGTGAATCCGTACATTGCATCAATGTCATACCGTTCCATGTTGTTGGAAAACATGTGGGTAGCCTTTTCTTCGATGGCTATGCGGTTGGAGTATATGGTGCAGGGAGCGGAAGTGTAAGTGATGTAGCGTATTTCTTTGAACCATCGCTACCGTGTAGAAGAAATTCCAAATCATTGTTGAAGAAGTAGCGGAATGGAATCTTAGGTTGATCGGTTGGCCAATCGTTGGTAGAGGTTTAGACCAATCGGTGTAGTATGGAGCCTTGTCTCTTACGGTGAAGTCGATGTTTGCTTGAGGTTGAGCCAATCAATGTTGTTAGACATGGCTCGTGCTATGTTTTCAAGGTGATATTCAACTTCAATAGCACTTTCGAGTTGTCTTTGAGTAGTTGAAAGGCTTCATTCTTGATTCGTTTCAACTCGATTTCGTCATCTTCTTCACTCGGAACTTTTCTTGCGGTAACTTAGCATGCTCCAACGTCGACCTTCTACCATATCTGGATCATCGGTTAGGCGGGAGTAGCATCAACAAGTGTGGAGAACCAATCATACTCGGTGTCGTCTTCGTCTAGCCATGAGGCGACATCGACCTTAAGCGTCTTCTTCTTTTCTTTGGCCTTGATGAGGATGATGGTTTCTTTGTTGAAGCGGGAGAGGTGGGTTGTTGTTGGGGCTCGGGGACTTCCTCATCGTCACCACCGGTATACTCGAAGTGATCACGGTTTCTCTCATGCGGGGTGGTAACTCGAGTCACGAGGTTTGTCGGTGGAAGAGCGTGGAGGAGATCGTCTTGTTGTTGGAGTCCTTAGGGGTGGTGGTGGCACAGAGGAGGGTTCTCCAGACTTCTTTGGACGTTTAGGCTCGTTATCTTTATCCTTATCCTTATCTTCATCGTCTCTTGGACGTTTAGGCCTTTGAGCTTCTTCTCTGCATGTTGATTTGAGTTGGTATTCCAGCAATGCATCAAACAATTTACCTTCGTAAGAAGTAAATGTTGCGAATCGTTTAGACATTTGAGTTACCGACACGAAACCAATTGACATCGGAGAACACTATAGGATCGAGTTGGGTTGATTATTACGGTCATGGGTGTTGATCTTATAGTTTGCTTGGCCAAATGCATCGATTCGGATAGAGTTGTCATTGAACATTTCTCTTGTCACTCCGAGGAGCGGTGTCGAGAAGGAATTTGTGAGTATATCCCTTGATCATCTCGTTCATTTCCCTTGAAGATCACGTTGCATGAACTTACGGGCGTACTTCCTTTCATTAGACATCTTGTCTATCTCGTCATGAAGATGTTTGATGTTGTCGTGAGTATATCTAACTTTTATTGGTCACATCTTTCTTCACGACTTGCTTGACACTTTAACAATCCTTGTCTTTGCGAGATATCCAAGAGTCCGTTGGCTTCTTCACGATTTGGATGTGGATCGGTTGTTCTTTTGGATGGTGGAGGTGAAGAGTGAGAAGGCGAATCGATGATGAAGAGACATGAGGAGATTCGGGGTCCTTAGGAGGTTGAAGTTTCCTCCTTGGAGCGAATTGAATTTGTTGAGAAGAAAATCATCATAATTCACTTCGTCATCTTGTCAGTTAGCCTTTTCTTGACTGAATCCGGGCCTCTTCATCTGCTTTGGCTTGAGTGCGACCTCTTCATCGACCTTTTCTTTCTCGGACTTTTCCTTTTCGGTTCCTCAAAGTCATAATCAATAGAATCCTCCAGGCGCTTTTGTTGTTGCTCAAGAGTGGTGGCACCAATTCCTTATCGGGTTGATTAACCGCATCGGAATTGGTGTAGATTGGACACCACCACTTGACCCTCGGGGCCACGCATTTGTTCTTTGTTCAAACTCTTTTGCAGCGTGTTGGAGTCTAATGATTTTGAACTTCTTCTGTAGTCGATATCCGGTGGCTCTTCATCGAGCTTTCTTCTTCATGCTCAATCTTGGAGTTTTCCCTTTGCCTTGGTCGACTTTTGGTGGGAGGTTTAGCTCTTGTTGGAGTGACATCGGTTGCGGTTTGAGTAGGTGACCTCTTCGTCGATTCGGTTTCCTCGAGCTTTCATCCACTAGCTTTCTTTGCGGTTCGAGACTTGGGAATGGGAATAGGAACAACTTCCTTAGAGGAACTGTCCTTTTGAGTGGAGGTTTCCTCTTGGGAACTTTCTTTGACTCTCGGTGCTTGTAACACTTCTGCCTTGCCTCTTGGTTTTCCTTGTAGGTGTACCAGTGGACTTTTCATCGAGAAAACCTACTTTGCCTTCTTCAAGCTGCTACGGATATCGTTTGTACGAATACGAGTTGTTTGATATCATCGGTTATAAGGTGATCTGGCGACCTTGCACCTTGTTTCTTTGTTGTAGAGTCCTTAAATCGTTGTGAGTGTGGGCTCATACAACATGGAGTGATTGTTGGGGTCATTGAGTCTCGAGGGATATCGAGGATTATACCCAGAGCTCGTTGGATCAACAATTTGGTATATCGATATATGGGATTTTGGTGCCAAGCTTTTGAGGAAAGACATCATGTCGTCCCATATCGAGCTTCAACTTCAATGTGTTTCATGTTGACCAAAGCCCAAAAGATTTGTAGTTCCATGAGCTTGGGATGCTCATAACCACTATCACGTCGAAAGCAGATTTGGTGATGATGATGTAGAGGTTCTCCATGGTGAGGAATATTCTTAAGATCCACGTATGAATGCTTTGTGATTACTCACGAAGCTTCGTCATAACCAATGTCGATCATGAATTGGAGAACTACCTCTTGATTGGTGTGGCATTGTATTGATTGGTTCGATGGCGGGAATGAGAAGAATAGCCCTTAAATCTGCTTGGTGTGATGGTGACTTGTTTGTCATTGAGCGTCACCGTCACGACATTTTGACCTTTGATCTTTCGCATTGTATGCGGCGGTGAATGTAGATCTCGGTACTTGAAGCGAATTGGTGAGCATGTTACGATAAGGGTGATTCTTGAATATCCACAACAATTAAACAAGAAGACTACGGCGGTGAGAGTATCAAAATCAACACGAGGTTGTTCTTTCCAATCTTCATCGGATAACCATTCGGGAAGATATCGACAGCGGTGAGAACATTTGGTGCATCCACATTTGCATTTGGCGTCCATGTCGTGATCGAAGATATTTAGCCAAAAGAACCAACATATCGAAAGACATTACGTTAGTCAACGGATGGTTTTATTGTCTAATTATTGAATGTGATATGTCGATGATTATTCTGAGTCCAATGTCACTTGTTTGTCCAATAGTCCAAAGGCGTCGTGATAAGTTTCGTGAGTTGATTAACTTTAAGTTTTAAAGTCCATGTTTTCACTTATTTTCACAACTTATTAAGCGTTTAAGCTTATTAGTGACATTATTGGTTTCGTGGCGTTATGATTTATTTATTTACAAGTTTGCGCGTAACAATTCATAATTAAGGTTAAAACTAGGCTTAGGCGTAGAAATGGCAAGCTTATGCGTAAGCAGGGAGTGGTATCGGCGTAAGCATAAGCTTATCGTGGGTTCTTGACTTCTGGCGTGAAATATTACAGCGTGGGAAAAGAGGGCCTTATGCGTAAAGCTTACGGCGTGGCGTATATGGAACCTTACGCGTAAGGCTTACTCGTGAGTCAACCTTATGCGTGGGGTTCTTGTTTACGCATATCCTTCACAGGATCGCGTGGTCCCCAATGTAGAACCTTCACGGCGTAAGCGTTACGCGTAAGATTTCTCTTCGCATAACATGCTACGCGTAAGGTGATCCTTATCGTGATTGCAAGTAACCTTGATTACGAATTTTCAAGCGTAGAAAACACGAAATAAATTCATCATAACACCAACATTAACACATACATTCAATTATTTTTCGGATCAAATCATGAATACTCATTAAAGCAGTTGTGCGTAGAACACACTTTCTGCGTAAACCTAAACCCTAAGGCTTAAAATTACGTGTAAGTTATCTAGCCATAGGAATTGCACCAAAATGATTACGGGATGTCTAGGAAGCCTATTGAGTTGTTCTATCCAAGTTTTAACATCAAACTCTAAGCGAATCAAAAATACCCAATACTCAAGAACATAAACCCTAATTTTAATAAACTAGCAATTAATGTTTACGGGTTGATTCTAAGCATAGATATGATCAATTCAACATGTAAACAACATCATACAACAATCTTTTTAACCAAAAACATTCACATTGAAAACCCCAAATTCACGCATAAACCCTAGTTTTCAAAATCAATCAATTCGTGTTTACGGGTGAGTTTTAAATGATAAAAATGGTTTCAATGATGATTAGATAAGCGTTTTGACACAATCATTTTAACCACAAACACACAAACTTGATTTTGTGTTCATACGCTTACGCGTAGAACACAAAATCTCTCTAAACAAAATCTAACCGTTGGATTTCATGAAGAATTAAAACCTTTGTTTGTAATCATGTTACAAACATGAAAACACTTACAAATTGATGATCAAAAACACGGATTTGAAGATTGAATTTTAGGCGTAGGATTTGGTAGGTGGGATATTAAATGTGAAGAGTTAATGAGTTAGGTGGATGTTTTATTAAAATAACTTTGAGCTTTTGACACATTTTAGTCCCTCCACCTTAACCATTTACATCCAATGCCCATAACTTCCATTTTGGTTACCAAGCGAAGGATATTTGGAAAGAAATTTGTGACACTCCCCTCGACTTAAGAAATAATGAAGTTTTATAAATTTTAGTCAGGGTGTCGATAAACCAGAAATGTGACCACCATTATTAAAGAAACAACCGGGATAAGGTAACATGCAAGTACAAGGTTTTATGAAACGAAAAATATTTGCTTTCTCCCCTCAACACTTGATCGAAAAAATCTTGAATTTTGAAAGATTTGAGTGTTGTGGAAGAATTGTACTTGCCATGTTAAAAGAAATATAGATAGAAGAATATTTTGTTGTTTTATCGATTTTATAATTTTGTATTTTGTTTTGAAAAATATTTACAAAAGAGGTTTTGGTGTTTGTTGGTTTTAAGAATGTTTTAAGAGTTCATCCGGTTCCTCTTGAGTCAAACACCGCATACCAATCCGGTGGACCAACTCATTAAACCTAGCGAGGAGCTAAGGCTTTGGTGAGGAGATCGCCAATTGGTATTCTGTACCCACAAAGTATAATTCAACGGTACCACATTCACGTGGTCCTTGATGAAATGATATCGAAGATCGATGTGCTTTGATTTGAATGTTGAGCGAGTTGCGAGATCGCAATAGCACTCCGATTGTCGCGATACATCGGGATTTTGTCAAATACGTAACCATAGTCTTTGAGTTGTGTTCTCATCCAAATGACTTGAGCACAACACGCCGACATGGCTACATATTTTGCTTACGGTTGAGGACGACGATGTACAATCCTGCTTCTTCGATTGCCATGACACGGTTTATCACCAAGAAATTGTAATGCTCTGAAGTACTTTTCCGTGAATCTAAGCATCCTGCGTGGTCGACGTCGAAAAAGCTATTAGTTCAAACCGAGAATCCCGGATACGGATCCCCAAATTAATGGTTCCCTTGATGTATCGGAGGATTCTTTTAGCCTCGAGAGGTGGGTTTCGATTGGTCTCGACGATAGCGGGAGCGAGATATCTGGCAAAAACAATATCAGTCTGCTAGTTGTTAGATACATGAGAGACCCAATGATACTACGGTATTTGGTAGGGTCCACCAATTTCCCATGTAAATCGCGTCTAGCTTCTTGGTATGAGTCATTGGTGTGGCATAGGTGTCACAGGTTTGCATTCAAATTTGTTAAAATTTCAAGGGCATATTTGGGTGACTCAAGAAAATACCACGGGGTGATTGATGAACTTGCGGTCCTAGAAAGAGCGTAAGTTCACCCATCATGGACATTTCAAAATGTTTCTTCATTAGTTTTGCAAAAGCGATTGAGTACTTTTATGTGTTGACCCAAAATGATGTCATCCACGTAAATTTGAACAATTAAGATATGTGCCCGTGATATTGTATGAAAAGAGTTGGGTCGACCGAACCTTTGGTAAAATTATTGGCAATGAGGAAGGATGATAACTTATCGTACCATGCGAGGAGCTTGTTTGAGTCCGTCTGAGCTTTGTTCGGTTTGTAGACATGGTTCGGGAGCGGGATCAACGAATCCTTACGGGTGGTGACATAAACCGTTTCTTCGGTTGACCATTCGAAAGCGGTTTTGGCGTCCATCGAAAGACCGTTATATTCATATGAGCATGACGCGAGAAAGATCGAACGACCTCAAGGCGAGCAGCGGGCGAATGATTCTTCAAAGTCAATACCTCTTCTGTCTATAACCCTTAGCCACGGGCGTGACTTGTTTACGATTACGTTCCTTGACATCAATTTGTTCTTCCAAATCCATTTGAGACCAATGGCGTAGACCCTGTTGGTCTTTCAACCAGTTCCCATACTTCAAGGCGTTTGAATTGGTTGAGTTCTTCTTGCATGGATTCAATCCGGTTGTCTTTTGTCATTGCGTCTTTAATGTTTTAGGCTCAGTTAGCGGACGGTGAGTGCATAAATGCAATGTTCACCATCGTGTGAAGGCGTTGTCTTATTACTGTTGGTTGATTCGGGTTGCCAATAATGTTCTCAAGAGGATGGTCTTTTGTCCAACGATGTGTAGAGGTTGATGTTGGTATACATTGTGCGATTTTGAGGATTCAAATGGCTTGTAGATGATTCCGCGACATCGGTGCGGCAGTTTCATTAGCAAGCGGGTTAAAAAGCATTTGGATCAAAATCTGCGGTGGGGTACTTCATTAAGAACATCATCAATTTGGTTCGGCGTCGTTGGATGCGGTTTGTTCAACTGTTGTTGTAGAGTCAATGGTGGTGCTTCTTCAACCGTAGTTGTTGTAGCGGTGTATCGGTATAGGAATATGATCGGGTTGAGCGGTGAAACATCGGATACACACAGAGCACGTTCATCAATATCATCACTGAGCAGTAGACAAATAGCTTTTCCATTTGTTGTGAGTAAAGTGGGGGCTTGGTTCGGTGATGATGGGGTTTGAGGAAGTTTAAGCGGTTGTGACCGGGTTCCAAGTTGTTATGCTCGAAGCCATTTCGTAAGCTCATCAAAATTAGCATGAATCGTTTCCATAACTTTGCTTTGTCTGACGATTCGGATCCGGTAACCTTTAGAATTCTCACGGTATCAATAAAGACTCAATGTCGACTTTGGCTTTGAGCTTTCCAAAGTCATCACGATCATTATTTGGGTAGCAAAGGGATCCAAATACATGAAAGTGTTTGAGATTCGGTTTTCGGTTGTGGATAAGCTCAAAAGGTGTTTTGTTGTGGCGTTTTGTAATCATTGATCGGTTTTGAGTGTAGCATGCGGTTGATACGACACGCCCACAAGTGTCTGGAAGTTTAGCATTGATTAACATTGTTCTTGCGACTTCCACTAACGTACGGTTTCGTCTTTCAACAACTCCGTTTTGTTACGGTGTGCGTGCAATAGATGTCGATGCTCAATTCCACTTTCTCATAAAATTCTCGAAGAGTTTGGTTCACAAATTCGGTTCCTTTATGCATTACGATTTGGCGGACGGTGTTGGGGTGAACTTGAATTTTCGTGAGAAGGTGATGATCATCTGTGGAGCTTGATCTTTGCTTGAAGAAAGTAGACCCAAGTCCATCGTGAGTAGTCATCGACAATTACCAAGATGTAGCGTTTGCCATTAATCGTTTGCGCGCATCGGGCCACACAAATCCATGTGAAGAAGATGAAGCACATCTTTGAGGTGTGTTCCACCTTTGAAGGAAAATGAGCACGAGTGCTTTTCCCTTGTTCTGGTGAGCAAAGGTGATCTTTAGAATACCGGAATCTCGGGAGACCTTCAACAAGTTTGTGTCGAGCAAGGTTGGTGATGGTTTGAAAGTTTAGATGTGAGAGGCAGCGGTGCCATAGCCAAGATTTTGTAGATGTAGCCTTTGAGAGTGAGCGGATGGGAGATGAAGCAACCATGTCTTGCATTGAGATTGTGTCTGAGACTAGAATTGCGAGAGCCGGACATAAGATCGTTTCCTTGTAGATCACGAATGAAACAAGTTTTCTCCCGAAAAGCAACTTCCAAGTCTCCATCACAAAATTGACCGGTGAAAAGAGATTGTGACCGAGGCCTTCCACATAATAAACCACGCTAATTTCGATATTGCCATTGATATAATCTCCGTAGCCCATGATAGTGCTGAAGTGATCATTCCGAATCGGCGGTGCCAATGAACTTTGCAACAAAGTTTGATAACGATTTAAGGTTGCTGTCATGTGTCGGGAACATCCGCTATCAACAATCCAAAGGATGATCTGTATCACTGCATTACACACAGGCGACACGGATGGAATAGAAGTAGATGTGGAACCCGATGAGTTAGAGGGTTCGAAGCGATTATAGTAGAAATACACACATCAATGATTTTAGGCATCCATTTAAATCCTAGTGTATTATGTATCCATTTACGCCATCTCCAACTAGTCTTAGCTTTAGTCTTAGTGAATGCACTAGGTGGTACTACATTCCTTGGAGGTGATCTTTGGAGCTACGGGGACATCAATGCGTTTCTTAGAATCTAAAGAGGCGGTTTACCAAGCACGGACTTAGAAGCATTAGTGGGCCTAGAGGTATTCGGGTCTTAGGATTCCGTAAGCGAGACAAGATAGCTCTAGCAACACATTTGTCATGACAATCGAAAGCATACTTTTTCGACAAATAACACAAGAAGCATCGGAATGAATATCAAAAGTACTTAAAGGTTTAGCATTCGTTACAACACTTTTTCCATTACATTTGTCGGACGCAATATCTAAAGTGGGTGCAACTTGAGTCTTATTCAAAGTCCTAGGGTGTTCTTCTACTTGACATTCTTTATTGTTCTTTTCTTAGGTGCAACTTCCTATTCTTCCTTGTATTGCTCCTAGGTGTGAAGTGCGGACGTTTGGAAAAAAGCAACTAGTCTGTTTCGATGAGGGAAGCACATTAGTATCTTGTGGTTTGTCGGTAGGCATTACGGGTTCACGTTTGCTAAGTGTTACGGTGCAATTCTCTTAATGATGCTAGGTGAACTTGTTCATACTTTCCTAACATCTCCTTAACTTAATAATAGTGTGCACCAAATCTTGATTTTCGAGCGAAGATTTCAACAAAATTCATGACTTCTTTAGTGTGTGCAAGATAATGATCAAGTTCGTTTGATGCTTCATCACGAGTCATTTGAGTAAATCAAATATGACACCATATTCCTTTTAACTTTTGCAAGTTCTTGTTCATATTTTGAGATTTGACATTTCAAAGACGCGTTTTGATCATCCAGTTGCTCAAATTTTGGATTAAGCGTTTTGGATTACAGCTGGTTGATTTTGTTTTGCAAAGCAAGTTCACGATTTTGACAATCTTTTGACACCATTGAAGGCGGCGTTTTGAATTTGAAAGCTCGTTTAACGATCGTTCATTTTCAACTTTTAAAGACTCGATCGATGCACATTATCGATATTCTCAACAATATCAACAGAATCAACAGAATCGGCGGAGATATGATCGGATGCATATGCAGCAGTTGTAATAACACAAGATTATTGATATCGGCACAGATAACATCTTTCAAGAGTCGATCAACATCTTTTCTCAACAATTTCTTTTTCGTTTAGTATTTGAAATCGATGTTTGTTTTCTCGGCTGTTTTCATGAGACCAAGTTTCTTGTGAAAATCCCTTTCCCAATATAGTGCACAAGTTTTCAAAATTTTGACATGGGGTAAAATTCTTTTCTGAAGAATATCTCTTTGTTCTCGCGCCATTGGCGATTGAAAATGTTCAACTTTTATTTCATAATGAAATTCAATCTCACGTTCCAAAATTTTGAGGTCAGATAAGAAAGTATCAAAATATTTGATAACGCGACAACTTTCGACTTTTGTTTTAACTTCACTAAGTGAAGGTAAAGGACCATTAATTTGTGCACCATTGTGTTGGGGACTAACTTGAGCGGTGTGATAACCAAAGGTTTGTTAGAAGTATCTTGTTGTGTGACAAAAGTTACGGCTTTTGAATAGTTAAATGGTTTGTTATAAACGACATTTTCCATTTTGACCGACTCTCGTCATCGCATCTAATTCCTCCATGCGATTATATTCAACAACGGTCATAATTGAATCATCAATTCTATGTTACGCCTTGTAAACTTGAGGATTTGGTTTGAATGCTCTGTTTGAAAACTTAGGTTGGTGTCGGCAAGAATCGGTCCATATCCATTTGGATTTGGTTTAAAAGTAAACTTTTGAATAGTTGTGATTGACTCACCATGTTTATAAACAACATTTGAAACTCTTTGATTTTGTGTTGTAAGTCGACAATTTCTTCAAGATAGTTATCTATTCGTTTCGTGGAATGCTTTTGTACTCGAGCTGTTTTTGACAAGTTAACAACTCGGCCTTGGCTTTTGAGTTTCAAAGTAAGGCGTTAATTTGTTGTTTATGTTCATGTTTGGTTGTTCTATTTGAGACAACAAAGCATTCTTGGATGCGGCTAGATCACGTATCTGTCGTTCTAATGATTTTTCGTTTTGATGAGATTTAGCAAAAGCGACTTCAAAACCTTGTTCACGTTTTCTTGAGTTTTAAAAGCGTTGATTTGTCTAATTAAGCATTCATTATCCCTAATTAACGGTGCATTTTATCTTTTAATTGCTTGCAAATTTCCAAGCGAGATTCTTGGTCTTTAATTAAGGTCGGGAGCTCAATTTCTCTATTAGACAAAAGCTCATCTTGTTCAGCGTGAGTCTCAACATGATCATTATTTAGATCCTCAAATATAACCACGAGTCAACTTGATTATCAATATTAACCATAAGGTTATCTTGATCGTCAAATATAACTACGGGATCTATTTGATAATCATCGGAATGAGATGTGGATGGCTCATGTTGAACACTCGATCCTTGTCGGATGGAGAAATTGGCGGAGATATCGGATCGATGATGAGTATATTTTGTTCGGTACACGAGACAAGCCATCGATGTCATACTTTGGGCTGTGTCACTCATGTGTAGAGCTTGCATTTGTGCCATCAACATCAACTTGCTTTGCATTAGCACGCAAGTCCTCCATATCATCATCGAATCGCATACGCCATAAAGCTTGTTCCTTGTTGGTAAGAGTTCCACTGACTTCATCCTTGAGAGCGAAGCAACGCCTCTTTGTGATAAGCACGCCTCTTGTCCTCGGCTTAGGGCATGCATTAGCGAGATGACCCTTCTCATTCTGATTATAACAACGAAGACCATTAACCCCATTACGAGCATTCCCTGTTCAACCACTTGAGCCCTTTGTTGTTGCGGAGCACCATGTTATTCCTTCCATAGCATTAAACCCTTGACCACCTCCCATCGCGCGACCATAACCACGATTACGAACTTCAACGCGTCCATTGTTCATGACTGATTCCTTGTGTTTGATGAGGAGCGAATGCGATTGTTGGATTTGTTTGTATACCGGCGAAGGCTTTAGCAATCATGACAAATCCTTGTTGCAATTCATCAAAAGCATCGAGTCCTCATCGACTTCTTTGTAAAGTGCTTGAGCATTGTTGTTGTTGTATGGAACCAATTGAGTTTGTTGAGGTTGTTCTTGTGACGGATCATATGGTGTGATGGTTGCGATTGGTTGAGGAGGCGGGTTGAGGAGCTGTTTGAGGAGGAAAACTAGTTTGAGCCCACAAAGCAAGTTGTTGATTGTCCGGAAGTATTTGTGAAGCGGGAGTCCACGGATAGCCCTTTCTTTGTCAACTTCTTTTGGTGAGGCTTGAGATAGTCGTACAACAATCCGTATGTAGCATGATGAAGATTCTTAGCTTGCGGAGAAAAATGACATACTTCTCCCATTCGGACCAAGACTACTTAGGAACTTAGTGTTGTGACAATTCGTGGCATGATGATGTTGTGTTTGTCCAAATCATTAATGATGTCACAGCGATGATGATATGACTCTAATGTCTCTCTGGTTCAATCATGAAGTGTTCATAAGCCAAGTAGATTTTGGATTCCATGTCTTCTGATTGAGTGTTGTGCCTTCCATTAGAAGATGAATATGTTCCCACATTGCTTTAGCGGTCTTTTGAGCATCAACACTTGAAGGATTGGATTGGGTAATCCTAAAAGGATGTATTGCATTGCTAGTTCATCGGCTTCAAAATGTAGAAGTTCATCAACGGTGAGGTGCGAGATAGTTGCAATGTTGGTGTGACATCTCTTGGTGGATTGGCATTTGGATCTGCGGGTGTGACAACGATGAGCATCACGAAATGGACCTTCCATAATGACCTTCTTTAAGAACTTTCCATGTGGCTTCTTTAGATCACAAAACCTAAAGAACCTTATCACCCATTGATCATAATTTCGGGAGTGAGCATTGGAGGTCTATCAAGTGAGCCGACTTCATGAATTGATTGTTGGCTACTTAAGGCTTCACACATCTTGCCAAACCATGTCGGTTCCTTCATAGTACTTCTGGATGGATGTTGATTGTAGAAGTTTGTGTAAGGCTGTACTTGAAGACTAGGTGGTGGTTGAACCATTTGTGGTGGAATTGCTCCTAGTTGTGGAGTATGTTGTTGATTAAATTGTTGTTGATAAATTTGTTGTTGTTGATTAAATTGTTGATGTTGTGGACTTAGTTGTTGTTGTTGTTGATTATAAGTGTAAGGAAAGTAGCTAGAGTATGGTGGTTGTGACATGTTGAAAACTTGTGTTGTTAAATGGATCTTTGTAGTCGAATGAAGCGTTGTTGATGAAGTATCCTTAGGCGTAGAAACCAAGTGTAGGCAAAGTAACATAGCGTAAAACACCAAACTTACGCGTAAAAGTGATATTTCTGGCGTGGGAGTAGCTTCTACGCGTAAGAATTGAGAAACACTAAAGTTATCGTGGCGAAAGTTAAGCGTAGAAAACTTAGGCGTAGGATTAGCTTATGCGTAAGGCGAGCTTAGGCGTAAGAAAAATCTTATGCGTAATGAGTTCTACGCATAAGTTTGAGCTTATGCGTAAGATTAGGGTTTTGCCCAAAGATCTTTTACACTATCACGGTGTAAAGGATATCCAAAGTCGAAGTGTTTTCGGGCTTATCCAAGCAAGAAAACTTGAGTAAACTCTCTGGCGAAGATCGAACCAAGGAAAAGTTCTGGCGTAAGATTAGGGTTTTCTTACGCGTAAAACTTGACCAAAAGCGATTTCGCCCAATGATGTTTCTAAACCGATTTTTGTGATGAAACGACTTCAATATCACCAAAATAACACAAAAGTGTGAAACTTGATGATCCAAAACTTCTAAACACCTTATGCGTGAAATGAAACCACGCTTAAAACCAAGCTTAAAACAATGATCCACACGTAAAGTTTGAAACTTTTGCCAAAAGCAGATATTTTAACACCTAAAAGCGTTGAAAGTACAAGAATCTTGGATTGAAAAGTGTAAAAATAAGTTTTTAAGCGTGACAAAGTGATGAAACTATTTTCTGCGTAAGACCACAAAACTAACTTCAAAAACAAAAGATGTTCACCCAACTATTTGGCGAATGATACCTTTGTTAGGTTCCCATATTAGTAACACAAGCATCAATATAAGAAATAGAGATAAGATAGTGATCAGATGAACAAATAATCAAACACACACACACGTATAGATATGTAGAAGAGTTATGCGTAGAGTGTAAGTGAATGAATTGAACAACCAACCTTCAATAGAAGGTTTACAAGAGTATTTATAGGGCAAGGAGCTAGGGCAACACATCTAGACTCCTTCCCTTCTTATGGGCTTGGGCCAAGGCTTATGGGCCTTCTACATAAGCCTTAGCTTAATAACAAACATAAAGGCCATATTAAGCTAACTATTACATATGAATCACTAACACTTGAAATATAGTTTAGGAGTGATTCCAACATCATTTTCTTTGTTCTTTGATCTTTGTTCTTTATGATGGTAGTGATGGTATGTTGTTGTTGTCGCATCAGTCGCCTTCGTTGCTCTAGTGTCTCCACATCTTTCTTCCACATGCTCACACGCTCTTTAACGTTGGATTACGATCTTGATGAAGTTCTCATAGTCTTTGACTTTGTAGATTCTTTGACTTGACGAAGAATCATTCGACTTTGTGTTGCCTTTTGAGAGAACTTCCATTAGTGATGGTGTTGGTATGTGCATGTGAAGAATCGCATGATTAGTCCGCTCGAGCTTCCATAAGAAGAAAACATAAGAAAGGTTAGTAATAAGCGGATTCCGCACTTACAAGTTTGAACATCGAGAGTGTTAACAACATAGTGTGAAAACACAACTCTAATTCTCACAAAGGCCATTCTGAACTGGAGTCCCACAAGTGAGATAACGCGATGTACCGAAGTACACCTCTGAGTTCGGATGAGTCATTGAGGTACACAAGCATCACCTCACGATTGTAGACCGTTTGAGACACACTAAGCGTAATCCACGGGAGTTACCAAAGTGACTGCTTATCGTGGCATTTGATGTTGACCACGGCGGAGTTTCCATTCAATCACCGAGGATCACAATTGTGAACCTCTCATAAATTTTCTCGACAGCATTGCTAGGATACGTGTAGGACTCGATAACGTATCACTTGTTGTTCTTATTGTTGAACAACAAGCGATGAAATGTCAAGTGTACCTATGAGATCTTTTGATGAATCTCATGGCTCTAGACTCAATAGTGCACTTTGGTTTTCTGGCGGAGACTAGGAGAGGGTCTCTTCTTCAATACCAACAATCTCTAAGAGAAAGGCGATAGTTTACGTAGGGTTCATCGTGAGAATGAAACAAGCTTCATTGAGAGAAACTTGAGTGGCTAAGAAGGTTTAGTGCATGCGTCCATTGGGTCCATGACGACTTTTAATCTTCAATATCGGCATCATCAAGTGACAACCCGAGCATATGAATTGAACCCGTATGCGCCCTAAGTTGAATAACGGAGGGCTATTTCTTTTCACCCTTTTCTTTGCTTTTCTTTTAATTCTTCAACTCCTTCTTTCTCCGATTCTCATTTTCTCCTTTTCTAATCATACCTAAGGACTTCTAATTCTAACTATTTGTAGTGTCCTTGGGTAGATCCCTCCGACTCTGGCGGATCATAGGACAGTTATTATTCCTAACCCTAATCACCTTATAACCCATTGCCATAAAACCATTTTCATGAAAATCTCTCAAAGTGTTTGTGAATGAAAACATGTTTGAACACTTCAAGAGTTTTAGATTTTCGAAATACTCCCCTCAACATGTACTTAAGAGTTTTGATGAAAGTCTACGGTGAGAGAAGAGCCCGCACTTTTGAATTGATCGACTCAAGATAGACAATTCCTTGCGAGACACGATTACGTTGCATAGTTAAAGAGATACATTGTCGACTTTTATGTGACAACTAGATCTAATAACTACCTTGAAGATGTGGACAACCCGAAAGGTTGTCAAACCCACAAAGTTCATGTCTATCAGAGCTTCTCGAATAGGTACAATTTACTTGGATAAGTCTTGGAAGACAAATCTTTTCAATATATGATTGTTCAGTTCCCGTCAATTCATGGGTTGAAGTCTTTTCACACGAGGATTCAATAGCAAAACACAACATATTTCTTATCACTTAATTTTTCTCCCCCTAAAAAATGGCATATAAATATGTTATTTTTGAAGAAATGTTGAGAATAAATATGACCATTTTGAGTTTTGTGGGAAGATTACAACAAAGATCAATTTGTGAACAAAGTTTAAATCAAATACTCCCCCTCAACAAGTGATATAAACGGTTGAGGTTTTGAAAAACATAAGGGGAAGTACTTGTTCTTTTGAGCAAAACCTTTGGAAATTGAAGGTTTGATAAGGTTTACTCAAAAGTAAGAAGCTTTCGCTCATTTTATAATGATTATGGCACTGAAGCATACCACAGGGTCCTTTCATTACAAGAACGGGTTGTACACTGTTATATGTGCACAAGCCATCGTCATAAAATGATCACACATCCAAATTAATATGAAATTGAAACAGTTTAAGGGGTACCGTGTAGTCCATTATATCTCCGGGAATGCTAATGTATGCTGATAGCCGTGAGATTAATCTCGACGACCACCTACGAAGCTCTCCGTAGTTCGAACTTGTCCTTACATACAACCTTTCATCAATGCGGTGATGATCCTCTTTACATCCCATCTTTCACGAGAATTCCATCGCTTTGGAGACCCAATGCCTTCATGTATCGCCTTCAACCTATAAGCCAATCCGTCCTCGGCCTTCTTCAGCGTGTGATCCCAAACTTATGAAGATCTCTACACGCCATCAGCGAGCTTGCGTTGTAGTTCACTATGGTAAACTACTCTAAATGGTTTCTTCGAGAGTGTATTGTGGAAGTTGGTTGATGTCGGGAAGTTCTAGCCGAGGTCAGTGAGGTTGACAGAGTCGACACGATTCAACAACAAGTTGTAAATCTTCTACACGCCTCGGATAACTATGCTTCGATGAAGATGAGCAAGGACTTGATGTATTCACGTTAAATTTCAATCGAGAATTGTCTCATTCGTCCCTCGTACTTTGGCAAGATACTGATCTTCAATGTCGTTGAGAGACAAGTTCTGAAAGTCCGCTTCACAGAATTCATAGTCTCTTTCGTCTTGTCTTTTTACCACGATAGTCTTGAGGAAGGTGTAATCCCATTTAGACGAAAGAGTGACATGCTTAATAGCAACGATCCCTTTTGCACTGTACACTTCATGTTGAGACTTACGAACCTGGAAGCTCTTGTAGTAGATTCGTCGGCGTTCCGGCCAATGGTGAATCCCATACATTGCATCAATGTCATACCGTTCCACACTGTTAGAAAACATGTGGGTAGCCTTTTCTTCGATGGCTATGCAGTTGGAGTATATGGCTGCCGGGAACGGAAGTGTAAGTGATGTAGCGTATTTCTTTGAACCATCGCTACCGTGTAGAAGAAATTCCTGGTCATTGTTGAAGAAGTAGCGAAACGGAATCTTAGGTTGATCTGGTTGACCAATCGTTGGTAGAGGTTTAGACCAATCAGTGTAGTATGGAGCCTTGTCTCTTCTAGTGAAGTCAATGTTTGCTTGTGGTCGAGCCAATCAATGTTGTTAGACATGGCTCGCTCTATGTTTTCAAGGTGATACTCAACTCAATAGCACTTTTCGAAATGCCTTTGAGTAGTTGAAAGGCTTCATTCTTGATGCGCCTCAACTCGATTTCGTCATTTTCTTCACTGAACTTTTCTTGCAAGAAACTTAGCATGCTCCAATGTACGACCTTCTACCATATCCGATCATCGCTAGAATGGGAGTAGCATCAACAAGTTTAGAGAACCACCATATTCTCGTGTCATCTTCGTCTAGCCATGATACGACGCCGCCTTAGGCGCTTCTTCTTCTTTTCTTTGGCCTAGATGAGATCTTTGGTTTCTTAGCCGTGTCGGGAGAGGTGGGTTGTTGTTGGGGCTCGTGGACTTCCTCATCGTCACCACCAAGATACCAAGTGATCACCGGTTTTCTCCTCGAGGTGGTAACCCGTGATTCCCGAGGTTCGTCGCAGTAAGAGCGTGAGGAGATCGTCTTGGTGGTGAAGTCCTTCGGGTGGTGGTGGCATAGATGATGGTTCTCCGCATCGCTTGGACGCTTAGGCTCCTTATCCTTATCCTTATCTTTATCATCGTCTCTTGGACGCTTAGGGCGCTGAGCTTCTTCTCCGCAGTCGATTTGAGTTGGTATTCCAAAGAATGCTTCAAACAATTTACCTTCGTAAGAAGTAAATGTTGCGGATCGCTTAGACATTTGAGTTACTAGTCCGAAACCAATTCAAAGATCGGAGAAGACTATAGGATCGCTTGGATTGATTGTGACGGTCATGGGTGTTGATCTTATAGTTTGCTTGGCCAAATGCATCAGATTCGGATAGAGTTGTCTGTTGAACATTTCTCTTGTCACACCCGAAACTTTGTCGAGTAAGAACTGATGAGTATAGCCCTTAATCATTTCGTTCATTTCCCCTTGAAGATCACGTTTCATGAACTTCTGGACATATTCCCTTTCAACTTACATCTTGTCAGTCTCGTCATGAAGATACTGGATCTCGTCAGCTAGAAAATTCAGCTTTTTGTTAAGCACGTCTTTCTTTCTGACTTGCTTGACAGCTTTAACAATCCTTGCCCGAGATATCCAAGAGTCCGTTGGCTTCTTCACAGATTTGGATGTGGATCTGGTTGATCTTTTGGATGGTGGAGGTGAAGAGTGAGAAGACGAATCTGATGATGAAGAGACATGAGGAGATTCAGGGTCCTTAGGAGGTTCAGAGGTTTTCTCCTTGGAACGAATTGGACCGTTGAGAAGAAAATCATCATAGTTCACTTCGTCATCTTGTCCAGATTTAGCCTTTTCTTCAGCCTGAATCCGAGCTTTATCGCCTTTTTCTTTCTCGCTTCTCGTTTCGGTTCCTCAATGTCATAATCAATAGAATCCTCCAGCGCTTTTGTTGTTGCTCAAGAGTGGTGGTACCGGTTCCTTATCGGGTTGATTAACCGCATCGAGAATTGGTGTAGATTGACACCACCACTTGACCCTCCCGGCCACGATTTGTTCATGTTCAAACTCTTTGCCATGTGTTCGAGTCTAATGATTTTGAACTTCTTCGTAGTCGATCAAAGTGGCTCTTCATCCGAGCTTTCTTCATGCTCAATCTTGAGTCTTCCCTTTGCCTTGGTCACTATTGACCGGGAGGTTTAGCTACCGTTGGAGTTACATCGGTTGCGCCAGATTAGATGACCTCATCGTCTCGATTCGGTTTCCTCGAGCTTTCATCCACTAGCTTTTGTGGTTCAGACTTGGGAATGGAATGGGAATGCCTTCCTTAGAGGAACTCTCCGTTTGTCTCCGTGTTTCCTCTTGGGAACTTTTTCGACTCTCGCTTGTAACACTTCTCCCTGACCGCCCTTCTCGGTTTTCCTCAGTAGGGTACCAATGGACATTTCATCGAGAAAGCCTACTTTGCCTTCTTCAACTCGCTACTGATATCGTTTGTACGAATACGCTTGTTTGATATCATCGGTTAAGAGGTGATCCGCAAAGACCGCACCTTGTTTCTTTCTTTGTAGAGTCCTTGAACTGATCGCGAGTGTAGGCTCATGCAACATGGAGGATTGGTGGGGTCATTGAGTCTCTTCGGGATATCGTGATTATACCCAAGAGCTCTTTGGATCAACAGTTTTGTATATCTGATGTATGGGATCTTGGAGCCAAGCTTTTTGAGGAATGACATCATGTCTTCCCATATCAGAGCTTCAACTTCAATATGTTTAATGTTGACCAAAGCCCAAAAAATCTGTAGTTCAACGAGCTTGGGATGTTCATAACCACTATCACGTCCAGAAACGGATTTGGTGATGATAATGTAGAGAGTTCTCCACGGCTGAGGAATATTCTTAAGATCCACGTATGAATGCTTTGTGATTATTCCTGAAGCTTCGTTGTAACACCCCGCCTTATATGACCACAATATTGTCCGCTTTGCCCGTAGGCTCACGCTTTGTTTTTGTGGCCTCATTTGAAGACTTCGGGCAGTCACCCAAGCCAAGATTACTCTCACATGAGCACGCTTAACTACCGCTCCTAAGAACTCCACCCGATGAACCACAAAACGCGTTGTGTCATTGTAAAGCGAATGTTATATTATGAGTCCAAGATCTCTCCGAGCCACACCGATGTGGGATTTGCCTAGGGTGTCACAATCACCCCCCAGGGACTCATCGTCTCGGATGAGGTTTGCCCCACCATCCCGAACGGCCAGAGTGGCTCGATACCACTTGTAACACCCCGCCTTATATGACCACAATATTGTCCGCTTTGCCCGTAGGCTCACGGCTTTGTTTTGTGGCCTCATTTGAAGACTTCGGCATGTCACCCGAGCCAAGATTACTCACATGAGCACGCTTAACCGCCAGTTCTAAGAACTCCACCCGCATGAGACCACAAAACGCGTTGTGTCATTGTAAAGCTTAATGTTATCTTATGAGTCCAAATCTCTCCGTGCCACACCGATGCGGGATTTGCCTAGGGTGTCACATTCGTCATAACCAATATCGATCATGAATTGCGTAACGTCTCTTCGGTTGGTGTGGCATTGTATTCGGTTGGCTCGATGGCGGAATGAGAAGAACATCCTTAAGTCTCGCAGTGTGATGATGACTTGTTTGTCATCGAGCGTCACCACAAAGATTTTGTCCTTTGATCTTTGCATTGAATTCCGGCGGTGAATATAGATCTCGTAATCGTAGCGTAATTGGTGAGCATGTTCGATAAGAATGATTCTTCAAAATATCCACAAAATTGAACAAGAAGACTCGGAAGGGTGAGAGTATCAAAATCAACACGAAGGTTGTTCTTTTCGTATCTTCATTGGATAGCCATTAGGGAAGATATCAAGAACGGTGAGAACATTTGGTGCTTCCACATTTCGCATTTGAGCGTCCATGTCGTGATTCGAAAGATATTTAGCCAAAAGAACCAACATATCGAAAGACATTATGTTAGTCAACAGATGGTTTTATTGTCTAATTATTTGAATGTGATATGTCGATGATTGTTACGAGTCCAATGTCACTTGTTTGTCCAATAGTCCAATGGCGTCGTGATAAGTTTCGTGAGTTAATTAACTTTAAGTTTTAAACTCCATGTTTTCACAACATATTAAACGTTTAAGCTTATTTGTGACATTATTGGTTTCGTGGCGTCCTGATTTATTTATTTACAAGTTTGCACGCGTAACAATTCATAATTAAGGTTAAAACTAGGCTTAGGTGTAGAAATGGCAAGCTTATGCGTAAAGCTGAGTGTTATACTGCGTTAGCATAAGCTTATCGTGAGGTTCTTGACTTCACGCGTAAGAAATATTACGCGAGGAAAAGAGTGCCTTATTAAGTAAAGCTTACGGCGTGGCGTATATGGAACCTTACGCTGTAAGGCTTACTCATAAGAGTCAACCTTATGAGTGGAGGTTACTGTTTACGCATATCCTTCACAGGATACGCGTAGTCCCTTATGTAGAACCTTACGCATAAAATTTCTCTTACGCATAACATGCTACGCTTAAGGTGATCCTTATGCGTAGATGGCAAATACCCTTGATTGTGAATTTTCACGCGTAATAAAACTGAAATAAGTTCATCATAGCACCAATATTAACACATACATTCAATTATTTTCAGATCAAATCATGAATACTCATATAAACGATTCTACGCTGTAAAGAAGACTTATGCGTAAACCTAAACCCTAAGGCTCAAATTTTACGTGTAAGTTATCTAGCCATAGGAATTGCACCAAAGTTGTTCTGTTAGGTCTAAGAAGCTTTATGAGTAGTTATATCCAAGTTTTAACATCAGAATCTAAGTGAATCAAAAATACCCAAATACTTATGAACTTAAACCCTAATTTCCAATTAAAGATCAATTAGTGTTTCTGGGTTGGTTCTGAGCCTAGATATCATCAATTCACCATAAGAACAACATCACTCAACTATCTTTTTAGCCAAAAACATTCACATTTGAAAACCCCCAAACTAACGCATGAACCCTAATATTCAAAATCAAACAATTCATATTTCTGGGCGAGTATTGATGATAAAAATGGAATGTGATTAAATAAACGTTTTGACATAACCATTTTAACCAAAAAACACTCAAACTCGATTATGTGTTCATACGCTTATGCGTAGAACACAAAAATCACTCAAACTCACGTTTTAACCGTTGGATTTATGAAAGATTCAAAACCATTGTTTGTAAACACATTAAGATTAAGAAACCACTTAAAATTGATGATCAAGAACTCGGATTTGTATATTGATTTTAGGCGTAAGATTTGGGTTGTTGAGTAATAAATGAGAAGAGTTAATGTGGAAGAGAAATTTTATTTAAAAAGTTTGAAGTTTTGACAGTTTTAGTCCCTCCACATTAACCATTTACAACCAATACCCATAACTTCCATTTTGGTTATCAAACGAATGATATTTTGAAAGAACTTTGACGACACTCCCCCTCGGACTTAAGAAATAATGAAGTTTTATAAATTTTAGTCCGAAGGGAGTCAGTAAACCAGAAAAGTAACCATCATTTTTAAAGAAACAACCGTGATAAGATAACATGCAAGTACAAGGTTTTATGAAACCGAAATTATTTGCATTCTCCACCTCAACACTTGATCGAAAAATACTTAATTTTGAAAGAATAGAGTGTTGACGGAAGAAATGTACTTGCAATGTTAAAGAGATATAGATAGAAGAATATTTTGAAGTTTTAATCGATTTTATAATTTTGTATTTTGTTTTTGAAAAATATTTACAAAATAGGTTTTGGTGTTTGTTGGTTTTAAGAATGTTTTAAGAGTTCATCCAGTTCCTCTTGAGTCAAACACCGCATACCAATCCGTGGACCAACTCATTAAACCTAGCGAGGGAGCTAAGGCTTTGGTGAGGAGATCCGCCAATTGGTATTCTGCACTCCATAAAGTATAATACAACAAGACTGCTCCACGTTGTCCTTGATGAAATGATATCAAGATCGATGTGCTTTGATTTCAAATGTTGAACTGAGTTGCACGAGATCGCACAGCACTGATTGTCGCAGACATGGGATTCTCACAACACGTAACCTTAGTCTTTGAGTTGTGTTCTCATCCAAATGACTTGAGCACAACACCGACATGGCTACATATTCTCGCTTCGTTGAGGACAACGATATACAATCATGCTTCGATTGCCATGACACCGTTTATCACCAAGAAATTGTAATGCGCTCAAGTACTTTTCCGTGAATCTAAGCATCCCGCATGGTTAGCGTCTCGAAAAAGCTATTAGTTCAAAACCGAGAATCCTTCGGATACCAGATCCCAAATTAATGGTTCCTTGATGTATCGGAGGATTCTTTAGCCTCGAGAGGTGGGTTTCATTGGTCTCAAGCGATAACGGAGCAAAGATATACTAAAAAACAATATCAGGCTGCTAGGCATGTTAGATACATGAGAGACCCAATGATACTACGGTATTTGGTAGGGTCCACCAATTTCCCATGTAAATCGGCCTAGCTTCTTGGTATGAGTCATTGTTGTGGCATAGGTGTCTGAGTTTGCATTCCAAAGTTGTTAAGAATTTCAAGGGCATATTTGGATTGACTCAAGAAAATACCACGGGGTGATTGATGAACTTGCGGTCTAAAAGAACGTAAGTTCACCCATCATGGACATTTCAAAATGTTTCTTCATTAGTTTTGCAAAAGCGATTGAATACTTTTTATGTGTTGACCCAAAAATGATGTCATCCACGTAAATTTGAACAATTAAGATATGTGCCCCGTGATATTGAATGAAAAGAGTTGGGTCGACCGAACCTTTGGTGAAATTATTGGTAATGAGGAAATATGATAACTTATCGTACCACGCCCGAGGAGCTTGTTTGAGACCGTACTGATCTTTGTTCGGTTTGTAGACATGGTTCGGGAACTCGGGATCAACGAATCCTTTTGGTTGGTCGACATAGACCGCTTTTCAGTTGCCCATTCGTAAAAGCGCTTTGACGTCCATCCGAAGACCGTTATATTCATATGAGCATGAACGCGAGAAAGATCCGAACGACCTCAAGACGAGCAACCGGAGCAAATGATTCTTCAAAGTCAATACCTCTTCCTGCCTATAACCCTTAGCCACCGACGTAACTTGTTTCGATTACGTTCCCTTCAAAGATAAAATTAGTTCTTCCAATCCATTTGAGACCAATGACGAGACCCTGCTGGTCTTTCAACCACTCCCATACTTCAAGACGTTTGAATTGGTTGAGTTCTTCTTGCATGGATTCAATCCATTGTCCTTTGTCATTGCGTCTTTAATGTTTTTAGGCTCAGTTAGGGATAATGAGTGCATAAATGCAATGTTCACCGTCTATGTAAAGACGTTGTCTTGTTACGACCGTTGATTCGGGTTGCCAATTATGTTTTCAAGAGGATGGTCTTTTGTCCAACGATGTGTAGAGGTTGATGTTGGTATACATTGTGCGATTTTGAGGATTCAAATGGCTTGTAGATGATTCCGCGACATCGGTGCAAGCAGCTTCATTGGCAAACGGGTTAAAGAACGATTTTGATCAAAATCAGAGGTGGGGTACTTCATTAAGAACATCATCACCGTTCGTCGTTGGATGCAGATTTGTTCAACTGTTGTTGTAGAGTCAACTGGTGGTGCTTCTTCAATAGTAGTCATTGTAGCAGGTGTATAAGGTATAAGAGTATGATCGAGGTTGGCGGAAACATCGGATACACCTAGAGCACGTTCATCAATGTCATCACTAAACAATGGAGCAAATAGCTTTTCCATTTGTTGACGAGTAAGATGGGGCTTGGTTCATTGATGATGGGGTTTGTGGGAAGTTTAAACGGTTGTGACCGGTTCCAAGTCGTTATGCTCAAAAGCCATTTCGTAAGCTCATCAAAATTAGCATGAATCGCTTCCATAACTTGCTTTGTACGACAATTCGGATCCCGTAACCTTTAGAATTCTCACAAGATCCAATAAAGACTCCAATGTCGACTTTGGCTTTAGCTTTCCAAAGTCATCACGATCATTATTTGGGTAGCAAAGTGGATCCAAATACATGAAAGTGTTTGAGATCGGTTTTGTTGTGGATAAGTTCAAAGGTATTTTGTTGTATGCTTTGTAATCATTGGTTGGTTTTGAGTATAGCATGCATTGATACTGCCTTCCGCCCACAAGTAACTGGAAGTTTAGCATTAATTAACATTATTCTTGCGCTTCCACTAACGCACGGTTTGTCTTTCAACAACTCCGCTTTGTTCGTGTACGTGCAATAGATGTCTGATGCTCAATTCCACTTTCTCATAAAATTCTCGAAGAGTTTGGTTTACAAATTCGCCTTTGTCTGCTCGAATTTGTCGACGGTGTTCTGGAGATGAACTTGAATTTTGTGAAAGGTGATGATCATCTGTGGAGCTTGATCTTTGCTTCGAAGAAAGTAGACCCAAGTCCATTGTGAGTAGTCATCGACAATTACCAAGATGTAGCATTTGCCATTAATCGTTTGCACGCGCATCGGGCCACACAAATCCATGTGAAGAAGATGAAGCACATGATGAGAGCTGTGTTCCACCTTTGAAGGAAAATGAGCATGAGTTCTTTTCCCTTGTTCACAAGCGGAGCATAGGTGATCTTTAGAATACCAAAATCTCGGGAGACCTTCAACAAGTTTGTGTTGAGCAAGGTTGGTGATGATTTGAAAGTTTAGATGTGAGAGACGACGGTGCCATCGCCAGGATTTTGTTGATGTAGCCTTTGAAAGTAGACAGATAGGAGATGAAGCAACCATGTCTTGCATTGAGATTGTGTATGCACTAGAATTGCGTAGAGTCGACATAAGATCGCTTCCATGTAGATCACGAATGAAACAAGTTTTTCCCAAAAGCAACTTCCAAGTCTCCATCACGTAATCGACCGATCGAAAAGAGATTGTGATCGAGGCCTTCCACATAATAAACCCCGCTAATTTCAATATTGCCATTGATATAATCTCCGTATCCCATGATAGTCGCAAGTGATCATTCCGAATCGACAAGCCAATGAACTTTGCAATAAAGTTTGATAATGCTTAAGATTGTCGCCATGTGTCGGGAACATCCGCTATCAACAATCCAAAGGATGATCAGACACCGCATTACACACGCATTTACACAAATGGAATAGAAGTAGATGTGGAACCCAAGTATTAGAGGGTTCTCAAGCGCTTATAGTAGAAATACACACATCAATGACTTTAGGCATCCATTTAAATCCTAGTATTATGTATCCATTTCGCCATCTCCAACTAGTATTTGCTTTAGTCTTAGTGAATGCACTAGGTGATACTATATTCCTGGAGGTGATAATCGAGCTACAGTGGATATCAATGCGTTTCTTAGAATCTAAAGAGGCGGTTTACAAGCACGTACTTAGTAGCATTAGTGGGCCTAGAGGTATTCCGGTCTTAGGATTCCGTGAACGAGACAAGATAGCTCTAGCAACACATTTGTCATGACAATCGAAGCATACGTTACGACAAATAACACAAGAAGCATCGATCAATATCAAAAGTACTTAAAGGTTTAGCATTCGTTACAACACTTTTTCCATTACATTTGTCGACGATTTAATATCTAAAGTGGTGCAAAGTCCTAGGGTGTTCTTCTACTTCAAAGATTCTTTATTGTTCTTTCTCGTGTCGCAACTTCCTATTCTTCCTTGTATGGCTCCTAGGATGTGAAGTGCGGACATTAGAAAAGAGGCAATTATTCTGCTTCAGAGAGGGAAGCACATTAGTAACTTGTGTTTTGTCAAGAGGCATTCGGGTTCACGTTTGCTAAGTGTTACTGTGTGCAATTCTCTTAATGATGCTAGGTGAACTTGTTCATACTTTCCTAACATTTTCTTCTCTTAAAGATAGTGTGCACCAATTCTTGATTTTCGTAACTAAGATTTTAAAATTCATGACTTCCTTAGTGTGTGCAAGAAAATGATCAAGTTCGCTTGATGCTTCATCACGAGTCTGTTTAAGTAAATCAAATATGACACCATATTCCTTTTAACTTTGCAAGTTCTTGTTCATATTTTGAGATTTGACATTTCAAAGACGTTTTGATCATCCAGTTGCTCAAATTTTGGATTAAACGCTTTGGATTGCAATCGGTTGATTTTGTTTTGCAAAGCAAGTTCACGATTTTGACAATCTTTTGACACCATTGAAGACGACGCTTTGAATTTGAAAGCTCATTTAACAGACGCTCATTTTCAACTTTAAAGACTCGATCCGATGCACATTATCGATTCTCAATAATTTCAACAATCAACAAGATCAAGATAGATATAATCGATGCATATGGCAAAGAATGCAATAACACAACATTATGGATATCACCACGATAACATCTTCCAAGAGTCGATCAACATCTTTTCGTAACATTTTCTTTTACGCTTAGTATTAGAAATAGATGTTTCTGTTTTCTCGAAAATGACTTTCATCAATCCAAGTTCCTTATGAAGTTCCCTTTCCTAATACAATGCACAATTTTTCAAATTTTTAACATGGGGTAAAAGTCTTTTCTGAAATATATCTCTTTGTTCTCGCGCCTAAAGCGATTGAAAATGCTCAACTTTTATTTCAGAATGAAATTCAATCTCATGTTTTAAAAGTTTGAGGTCAGACGTGAAAATGTCAAAATATCTAAGAATTTGACGATTTTCGGGTTTTGAATTTACTTCACTGATGGAAGGTAAAGGACCAAAAATTTGTGCATAATTTGGTTTGGGAGTAACATTAGAAGACTCAGACGTTTTTGTGATAATCCTTGGTGTGTTAGAAGAATCCTTGGTGTAACGAAGTGACAATTGTGAATAGGTAAAAGGTTTGTTGTAAACAACATTTTCTAATTTTGATTGACTCTCGCCTTCGATCTAATTCCTCTTGACGATGATATTCAACAACACTCATAACGTAATCATCAATTTTATATTCGCACCGGAAACTTCGTGATTTGGTTTGAATGCTTTGCTGAAAGCTTAGGTTTGTAATCAGCAAGATTCGTCCATATCCATCTCGATTGAGTTTTAAAGTAAACTTTGAATAGTTGTGATTGACTCACCATGTTTGTAAACAACATTTCAAAACTCTTTAAGTTTGTTTTGTAAGCCGACAATTTCTTCAAGATGGTCATCTATTCGTTTTGTTGAATGCTTTTTGTATGCAGAGAACTGTTTTTGACAAGTTAACAACTCAGCCTTGGCTTTTTGAGTTTCCAAGGTAAGAGCGTTAATTTGTTGTTTATGTTCATGTTTCAGTTGTTCTATTTGAGACAACAAAGCATTCTTCGAAGCGGCTAGATCACGCATCTGTCGTTCTAAAGATTGTTCGTTTTGATGAGATTTAGCAAAAGCGGCTTCAAAACCTTTTTCACGGTTTTCTTGAGTTTTGAAAAAATTGAGTTGCCGTTTTAAGCATTCAATATCCCCGTTAACAAAGGCATTTTTACCGTAAGTTCCGATTTAATGCACGACATTCTTCCATTCGGGATTGTTGGTCTTAAGTAACAAATCAATATCCGGATTAGGCAAAGGTTCGCGTGTTCAACGTGAGTCACAACATGAACATTATTCAGATCCTCAAGTATAACCACGGAGTCAAGTTAAGTATCAAAGGAAACCATAAGGTCATCTTGATCGTCAAATGTAACTACGGGTCTAGTTGAGAATCACAAAATGATATGTGGACGACTCATTTTGAACGATCGAGCCTCGCCGATTCGGGATGTTGGCGGAGATATTAGATCGTAGATAAATATGGTTTGTTCGGTACACGAGACAAGCCATCGTGTCATACATCGGGCCTGTGTCACTCATGTGTAGCTCGTGCATATTAGCCATCAACATAATCGCTGCATTGGCCCGCAAGTCCTCCATATCATCATCCGAAGTCGCATCCGCCATAAAGCTTTGTTCTTTGTCGTGAGAGTTCCACCACTTCATCCTTAAGAGCCAAAAGTAAAGCTTCCTTGTGATAAGCATCGCCCCTAGTCCTCGGCTTTGGGCATGCATTAGCTAGGTGTCCTTCTCATTACGCTTGTAGCATCAAGACCATTCAACCCATTTTGAGCATTTCCTGCTCAACCACTTGAGCTCGTTGTTATTCCTACCCATAGCATTAAACCCTTGACCACCGCCCATCTGACGACCATAACCATGATTATGAACTTCAACTCGTCCATTGTTCACAACAGCCTGATTCCTTGTGTTTGATGAGGAACGAATGCGATTGTTGGATTTGTTTGTATAACGGCCAAAGGCTTTAGCAATCATAACAAATCCTTTTTGCAATGCATCGAACGGATCGGAGTCCTCATTATGTTCACTGTAAAGTGCTTGATCATTTTTGTTGTTGTATGGAACCAATGGAGTCCTCATTATGTGTCACTCACTGTTATTGTTAATTTGTTGTTTACGTATTTTATTTGTTTCGTTAAAATGATTGTACGTTTGTTATCGACAAAACATTAGAAGATCGTAAAATATAAATAAACGTTTTTATGGCTTGTTTGTATTAATAATCTCCCCCTTTTTGTTGATGACGACACATAAGATTATTTTAAGGAAAAACTAAAATTCGTAAAAGTTTGAATTTGAGTTTTTACTCTCTTCTCCCCCTTTTTGTCGAAACAAAGAAAGAGCGTAAAAAAACTAACACATTGTTTGAGGAAAAACATGTGAAAAGTAAAAATATGAAAAATAGAGAGTAAGATATGAGAATGATTCTCGTCTTAGCTTCCTCTGGACGGGTACTTCCCTTGGTTGAGGGCGTCAAGTAATTAGGAAGGCTAAACGAGTGTTTTGCAATATCGTATGCAAATGGTTTCGTCTTTTAGACGAACATGCTCCCCCTTGACGAGTGCTCCTTTGTGAGGAGGACGTCAAGTAGTAATGTAAACCTATGTGAAAGTGTTGAAAATGATTTTGCAACGTTTTGCTTTGACAAGAAACTCCCCCTTTTTGAAGGTGTCAAAGTCTTCAAGTGTATATTGAAAATCTACAAAACAAAGGTTAGAAAACAAGTATATGATGCATAATTTCCTGCAAATAAGACTCAATTTAGAAAGAAAATTGTTTTCATTGCACGGATCCCACGCCTCCCCAGGAGGGATCCGTCTAGGACAAATTGAGGGATCCGTTTGCCTGCATACTTAAGACAACAATGGTGATGTACAATGTGATGCTAACATCAAAATGAGTTATGTATTAAGGAACCAAATATATTCTCAAGACAATATGGCATATAACATGTAATTTCATTCAATAAAAACAAGAGAGATGATCTACATATCTCTAAAACTAAGAGAATGACTAAAACATGTAATACAAATTCTAATATTTCTAAGAAGTGGCAGAAACTTAAAGAGCATCAATGTGCTTGAAATCTAAGGACGGGTAGACTTGTTGATTTGGTCTAATCATTCAAGGAGATGATTAAACATGAAATGCAACTCATTTTGTACTTCTTGAACAAGTCCTTGGGTGAGTTGACAATTAGAGCAATTATTGTCATTACTAGGAAACAGAGGAGGTGGAATGTTTTGAGGAGGCTCCACAAAGGATGGTGGAATTTGTGAAGGTGAGTTGAGCGACGAGGTGTGGTTCCACTAGAAATGAGGGTGATGATGCACGAGTTAGTGGTGGAGATGGGAAGTCCTCTATATGGTTGCTTTTTGGTGATCTCTTGTCTCCAAAGATGGAACATTGATGGTGAAGGTGGTTCCCTATTTAACTGAGAATGTTGGTGAATGGGAAGTCCTTGGTGGTGTGTCTTGTAACGAGTAGAGATTTGGATGGGAAAGAGGTTCAGAAGGAATGTAGTCTAGGTTCTAGAAATAAAGGCTTGGGTGTTTTACTAGAGCTAGTGTGTTTGGTTTAGTGCTTGATGAAGCCCTTTCCAACTCAAAAGGTCGAATGCTAATCCTAGCGGTTTTTCTAGCTTTGGTTGATTGAGTTTGTTGAGGAGGATTCTAGCATTTGGACTTCTTACAGAGATGACTCGGTAGGGGATATCTCATGAACCATATGAGCATTATTTTGGATGAACCTTTGGTTGAAGAGTTCTTGCTAGATGCTTTAGTCATAGTGAAAGAGAGGATGTACTAGATGTCTTGGCTACTTATTTTGGAATGTGGTTTGAATGGTGGTTTAAACTCATAAGAATACTTGGTTTATAAAGGATGAAGTTGAGTTAATGAATTAAATTCTTGACCACTAAGAATTTTGGCATGTACAGGTCAACTATAGTGTTGTTTTATTCTAGGGAGTCATTTAATGGCAAGTGAAATTATTTAGACTATCAAAGAGAGTTTGAATTAGAAGAAAAAGCTGATCACAAGTTGCTCTGGAGACCCGGATCCCACGGTTCCCTATCTTTAGGGACCCGTCTAGTTATAAACTAGGGATCCGTCTATTAGACAGCAAGATGGTGGAGTGAGTATGTTCTCTTAGGGTCTAGTACCTATAAATATTTAGTGTTTAGGTTCCCTAAGATGTCTTAAATGGTATAGGACTTATATGTCCAACCATAAGGAGTGAGGATACCTAGTGATGGTTTTTCGTAAGATAGTCGACTTTTTGAGAGTGCAACTAAGTATTTAAGGATGATACTGATGATTTGAGTATGACAAATAAAGACAATTGATCCTAGAGATCAGATGGTAGCTTAAGAAAAATTTGGAAAATTCCTAAAAAATAAAAAGAAATGAAAAACTAGTTTTAAGCCTATTTTGAGGTAAAGATGACTAAAATCAATTTGTCAAAATTAAGAGAAATAGCAAACTAAATGCTTTGAGATGTGAGGAACAATGTGTGAGTATTAGAGCGGAAATATGGTGAGTTTTGGTGAAGTGATATGTTAGCTATGAGTGAATATGAACCCTACTGATCTTGAGGAAGAATAAATAGATCCTAAAGTATCATGTTTAGCTAGTATGATAAGGTCTAGAGGATTGGATTGAGGTGATAGTGTATAAATCCTAAGTCTGTTTACCCGGATCCCACGGTTCCCTCATCTGAGGGATCCGACTAGTTATAGCTCAGGGATCTGGCTATTGCTGACCAGTAGCTTCTCAGCAAATGTGTAAAATTTGCACTCTTTAGCAAATACTCATCCTAATAATTTCTACATTCAATAATAAAATATGCAAGCAACAAATATTACGCATAGTAAGTAAGGGCGACTAGAAGGTAAGCAAAATGAGCGGGACCGACTTCATGATTGTGATCAAGCCGTCGTAAAATTCTCATTTTTGAGTTCCTAGGTTAGAATGTTTTAGTTCATGTCATACCATCTACTTAGAGCTACTTCCTAAACTATAGAAATATTGTTAAGTTGTTTTACATACCACTGTTCACAAATTAAGGTCCACGACTATACCTTCCCTCCCATTCAAACTCCTACTCCATCGCCTCTACTACTCTTTACCCATTCACTCCTACTTCTTCTTCTTCATGAGGTAGTTAGTAAAACATTTGAACATGCCCTTTGTTTGTTGAAATTCTTGTGAAGGGCTCGGGACGTCTGGTAGTTGGTTAATGTATGCTAGGGGGTCAAGTTGAACGTTGCCAATTGGTTGCTTCCTTCTCCATCTCTTTCGTCTGATGAGTCCGTTGGTGGGTGAGGTCTCTTGCCTTCAACCATAATGCTTGTACTCTTCTCATCTGACAAGAGCACCATGATCTTGTTTCAAAAGGTGTGGTCATCGGAGTAGGAGATGGATCTAGAGCAAAGACGAAATTGGCTAAGCGAGTCAAGAGCATGGCATAGGGAGCACCATCTTGTCCTTCCTTTTCACACTTGTCATCCGTTTGACCATGTAATAGGCTAGATTGAAATGAGTCCCGTAACAAGGAAGTAGATCATGTAGCTTAGGCAGCGTTGGGATGATCCTTATTTTCCACCAAACAAAGGATCTAGAGCAAAGATGAAATTGGCTAGGCGAGTCAAGAGCATGGCATAGGGGAGCACCATCTTGTCCTTCCTTTTCACACTTGTCATCCGTTTGACCATGTAATAGGCGAGATTGAAATGAGTCCCGGTAACAAGGCAGTAGATCATGTAGCTTAGGCAAGCGTTGGGATGATCCTTATTTTCCACCAAACAAAGGACGTTCTCCCTTAGCACTAGTTCCCATTTCTTTTATAATGGGAACATTTCCGACAACTCCATTTGAAAAGGATCTCTAAAGATGACCTTGGACTTCCTAGTGACTCTTGACGGAGAGGCTCTTTCCATGAGGACGGTATCTCTTACCGTAGCCGGTTCCGAGAGGGGTGTGAATTATACCTCGTGATGAGCAACCATGTCATGAAGATCGGCCAATGACCATTCATTTGAGTACATGCATACTCCTTGACAAGGGATACGAATTATCCTAGCAAACTCTTCAAGAGTGAAGGTGAATTCGTGCTCATTGATCGTAAAAGCTATCGAAATGGTTCCATCTTCATTTCGAATGATCCTCATGCTTTTGTAAAACTCTAGGACAAACACCTGACAAATTTGTTCATTGATGCTCAAGAGGCATTGGAAATTGATTCCCGCAAAGACTTGGGGAATGTCGGTGTTGTTGATGAATGAGGGGTCAACTACTCGTGCTTCGTGGAATAGTTTCTTTTCCAACAACTTGAAAGCTTTTTGGTCATCCGGGTTCAAGCCATTCTTTCTATGATACATGGGAATGTAATGTCCCATGTCTTGGTAATCTTGTTATCTATTGCTAGGCATAATTGGTCCTAAACATCAAAACCACAATGTGGTGTTAATTGTGTGAATAGTATCCTAATGGGGTTCATCACAATTTTGCTCAATACATCTTCATTGAATTCAAAAATGAGTTTAATTTGTATTAACAATGTTGATTCTTTGATTTAGTTTATCTTAGAAAACAATGTGTTACCAAATTATGATAAACCCATTTGAACTCAACTTCTTAAGATGAGAATTGTACTCCTAGGAATTAAAGAATGAAAATAACAATGTAGTGAAGATTATACTTACACAAGTGATTGTTTCCTTTAAAAGATGATGAATGAACCCCGTGAACAATAATTTAGGTTTTACGCTCGTGATTGAGAGAGTAAGTGAAGAATAGAACTCCACAGTGATCATCTTTTACTTAAACTGTCTTCTGATGTGATGGTTCCCACAGATCCCTTGAATGAGGGATCCAGCTAGTTCAAACTTAGGGATCCGGGATATCAGCAGTTAGCAGTTTAAGTGAGCTTTGATAATTTTGATTTGGGAGTTCTAATTCTTGGCTAGAGTTGATGTTTATGCTCTATAACTTATGGTTTGGGGTTTTGACGTGTTTTACTAGTCCTATTTGACAAGGTTCCCGTTTTATGAATAAATCATAATATTTGAGATGTTTAAGGATTATGATAAAATACTATTTTATCATGATATGAGGAGTTTCACATGAATACTTATTGACATAGATGAAATGTCAACAACCTTATGTGAGTGATGATCAAGGCTCTCGAATAGCCAAGATATCATTATCACTAGTTTGTAGTTTTATCTATAGAAATCAACGAAGAATACTATTCTTGATGATGAGTTCAATATAGATAACAACTTTAGTGATTTTTAAGTAAACATAATGGGTCTACTAATCTTAACATGTTTATACGAAATGATATTATTAATTAATCTAGAAAATATACAATAATAATTTATTTGAAAGTAATTTATCAAAGAGCATACCTTTGCTATATATATTCTTTTTAAAAAAAGAAATATTGAAACAAAATTCTTTATGAACTTCTTAGGATGCCCAAATACTAGTATGGAGAATTCTCAACAAGGAAAATGTTAGAAAGATCTATCATTATTCAACATTATAAAATATGATGATTTTAAAACGTGATCTTTTGTTTTTAAGAAATTTCCTTCTTTGTAGTTTTAAATAATACACGGATCGTATCAAGTCTTAAAAGTACAATATACTCTTAAGAAACTTGGTAACGAAGCTCGTACCAATTGTGGAAAACTAGAAGGGGTTAAATAGTTTCTTGATTAAAACTTTGTTTTAAAATATTTAGATCGACTTATATCAATCTATTAAATGTGTGTGTGGGATGTTGATAGATAAACATATAAATAGACAATGCAAAGATAAAGAGTAAGAAGTACAAAACCACGACACGAGTATTTATAAAGGTTCGGCTACAAGGACACCTTCCTTGCCCTACTCCACTCCCCGAGTCACCTACTCGATAGTTCGTAATCACTACACAACACAAGCTCCTTGTGGCGGAGAAGCCTTCACAACGTCTCCTACTCTTTATCCGTTACAAGGCTAGATGCCGGGTTTTTCCACGAGGTAGAACCAAACCTATCACAACGTCGCCTACACATTATCCGGTACAAGGCAAGATACCAAGTTCCATTACAAAGGAGGAACTACTACCCAACACTACACAACACCTATCCCAAAGGAGATCTACTCCTTATTACAACATCAAAAAGGATATCAATATCCTTTGACCCAAACTAATCTATCTTGTATATCGATGCACCATATTGAATGTACACCCTAGCCACCTTTCACTAATGCCTTTGACACAACACCTAGGCACCCTTCACTAATGCCCTTAACGCGGACTTTCGGCACCCTTCACTAATGCCTTTGACACGAATCTTCGGCACCTTTCACTAATGCCTTCGACTTGACCCTTTAGACATCTTTCACCTATGTCTTCAACACAACACTTCTAATGAGAGAAGAAAGAACTATCAACAAGATAACATCAGTAGTCTTGATGATGACGAAGCTTGGCAACCCATGGACTTGAGCTTGCTCGACTTCAAGAGGTGGTGATCTCGCCTTTAAGAGGAACCTAGAGAATCACAGAAACACAAAACTACATAGAAAGATCCATTTGATATGAGGTTAGAGAGTTTATAATACTAAGAGAAAGTATATATGGAAGTGGCAACTTACAATGAAGAAATGGCTGACTATTTATAGGCAAAAACCACTACTGTCCCTCGAATCCCACGAATCCTTTGCTTGAGGGATCCGTCCAGTGTATTCCTGGGGATCCGTAGAATGCTCCTCCTAAATGGGTTACGGGTCATGGATCGTGGGTCATGGGTTATGGACTTTGGATCATGGGTATCCAAATAGATACAATGTATCTAGAAGATGCAATGTATCTAGTCAATGGGTCATGGGTTATGGATCATGCTCCATGGGTATGGGTTATGGACTTTGGGTTTTACCCAACTACATTCAATGTATCTAGTTAATGGGTCAAGTACTTAGATTCTTACCCATTACATTACCCATTACAATATATGTTAATACAATTATCGTCATTAAACGTTATTTTTATTTTTGATCTTTACCTAAGTTTTGTTAACGACAAAAGTAAATTTAATTTTTATAAAGCTTGAAGCTTGTCAAGTTTAATAGATATTAAAACAAGCTTTTTCAAATAATATCTTCATCACTAAAGCATTTACATTGTGATTAATCATATCTTGATGTGACTCTAAACCATAATGTATGATAGAAGTTTTTAGTTCAAGAATGTTTTGGTTTCTTAAAAAAAACATTACATATGTATTTTTATTTTAACATATTTCTAAAAATAGAAAAACAAACACATGACATCATGTGGTGCATCATTGAAATCCTTAGAAGATTTCACTAGATACTTTGTGTAGATTTAGACTCTACATATATTACACAATCTTGGATAGATATGGTTGACTTTGGTAAGATTTTGAGATCTTGTTGTCAGACCTCGGAGGCACCAAAAATTAACACGGGCGGAACCCTTTGAAGGGTTTCGTGGTCTGTGGTGCTTGCTGATTTTTTGGCTATAAATAGCAAAGCCAAATTATTTTTTATCCCTTTCTATCAACATTTCTAACTCAGTTTCATATCATATTAGTGATCTATTTTGTAGCAAAGAAGATCAAGATACATTCAAGCTTCAACAAGAAGTTGGAAGTCTTGTTTGTTAGTTGTTGTATGATCTTGTGTTGATTCATACATCATTGTTGTACCAAAACTATCATAATCTTGTGAGTGTGAGTGGTTAGTATTTTAGTCGGTCTGGTCTAATCGAAATCAACTGACTCACATGGAATACGTGCTTAAAATACATTGTGTGTGGGAGTGGTTGTACCCTTGAAAAGAACTCGACATCTAGCGAGTGTCGAAATAGTGTGTGCGAAGTGTAAAGGTTTCTCCACCGGTGAAAGGAGCTTGTTGACTAGTGAAGTTAAACTCGAGTGTGAGACTCGGGAGTGGAGTAGGCAAGGAAAAAGAGTCCTTGTAGACCGAACGACTATAAACAACTTGTTGTGGTTTGATTGTTTCTTTCCTTATCTACTCTTTAGTTGATTACTATTCACTAACATATTTAAGATCAATATCAATTGATCTTTCAATAAGTTTCAAAACAAAGTTTTAATCGGTAAACTATTCAACCCCTTCTAGTTTTCCACAATTGGTACAGAGCCTTGTTGCTCAAGAATTTCTAAAATATTTTTATTTTATAAACTTGAAATGATCCATGGATTCCAAAACTTTAAAGAAGGAAATCTATGCAAAGACCACCACTCTTTGAAACTAATGGATTTATCTATTGGAAAACCGTTTTGAAGCATATGTAAAATCAAAATATATAGATATTTAGTTTGTTATTGTTAAAGGATTTTAGTTCTACAACAAAAGATATTTCATTGATGATCAAAAGAAATTAATAGCCAAAAATAATGAAGCTAAAATGATGCTTTATAATGCTTTGCCTAGAAAAGAATATGAAAGAATTTTTATGTGTGAAACCGCTAAAGATATTTGGGAATCTTTGATTATTACACATCAAGGAAATTCACAAGTCAAGGATAACAAAATTGATCTTCTTGTTCAACAATATGAACAATTTGTTATCCCCGAAGATGAAACCATTGATTGTGGCTTTGCTCGCTTTAATACTATTATTACATCTCTTAAAGCACTTGATGTATCTTTTCAGTAGTAAGAACTTTGTCGAAATTTCTTAGAGCACTCCATCCAAAGTGGAGAGCTAAAGTGACGGCTATTGAGGAATCAAAAGATCTCTCAAAAGTGACACTAGACGAGCTTATTGGAAACCTCAAAGTACACGAAATGGTGATGGAGAAAGATTCGAAATCATCAAAGGAAAAGAGAGAAAATCAAATCCGTTGCTCTAAAAGCAAGAACGGAATCAAACGATGATGACGAATCTTGCTCCGGTAGTGAAGATGAGGAGTATGCCATGGCCGTTAGAGATTTCAAAAAATTCTTTAGAAGAAGAGGAAATTTTGTAAGACAACCGCGAGAAGAAAAGAAGCCATTCCGAAAAGATTGGGCTGACAAAAAGTGCAAAGGTGAAAGAAAGTGTTTTAGATGCGGTGATGCAAGTCATCCGATAGGAGATTGTCCCAAGCCACCTAAAAGCAAAACTCAACGAGCTTTTGTAAGTAGTGTTTGGAGCGATAGTGAGGATGATGAAGAGTCGAGAAAGGATGAGATCGCTCTAATGGCACATGAGTCAAATAAGGTACATTCCGACTCATCTTATTCCTCTATTGATGATGACACTTTGAAAAAATAATATAATAAATTGTGTGAGCTTAGTCTAAAAATTATAAATAAAAATAAATTTTTAAAGACTAAAAGAAATTTTTAGAAAATGAAGTCTATGAGTTAAAAGAAAAGGTAAAACGATTAGAAAAGGAAAAGAAAATGACGATGGTAGCAAATCATGTCAAGAGCTTAATCTTGAAATAGAAAAACTAAAGCTCACACAAGATGTTCTAATCGTACATAATTCTAAATTTAAAAGGTTTAACAAAAACATTGCTTGTGCCGATGAAATAGTTAGAATTCAAAAAACACCGTGAAACATGAATGGGCTATGATTTAATGAGGTTTTAATTCCAAAGAGTCAAACCAAAACGGCGAAAAACACAAACAACTGTCAAAGCTGCTGCAAAGTGCAAAGACGGACGAACGGACCCAAAATAGGGTTCCGTCCTTTGTAAAAAATGGTGTCGTGGGACTGCAATGATGTAATGTTTGTGATACGGACCGTAGTGAATTTGTCAAAGTAACAAAGAAAACCAAGGATAGTGTTAAACTAAAACCCGTTGTTACATCGTGAGTAGGACTTGCTAGAAATGAATTTAGATTAAAAACTACTCAACAAAGACATAAAACACCTTTTGCCAAACGCCCCTTTCCTAAGAGCAACTACAACATACAACCCAACTATAAACATTATGGTTGGAATCAAAACTTCCCTAGACCATATCAAAATCCAGATTACATGCTATGGAACTCTTACCCATCATTTCCATACATGAACCAAGTAAATGGTTTGTTTAACCCAAACGGACCCATGAAATATTGGGGACCAAACGCTTGATTTATTTGTGTCTTAGGTATGCTTGAAAGTTGGATTGGAACCTGATGAGTGGATAAAAGATAGTGGATGCTCACGACACATGACGGGCAACAAAAGCCTTTTCTCAACATACCAAGAGTATGACGGAGGTAATGTCACTTTTGGTAGCAATCTCAAAAGCAAAATCATTGGCAAAGGTACGATCATTCATAACTCCCGAACTATTGAAAATGTTGCTCATGTCGATAGGTTAGGATTTAATCTACTTAGTATTAGCCAATTATGTGATAAAAAATATAAAGTACTATTTGAAGAAAATGGTAGTAAAATACTAAAAGATGGTATCACCATAGCTAAAGGAGTTAGGAAAAATAATATATACGTCATGAAAATAGATAAAACATCTAATGACAAACTTTGTCTAACAACTTTAGATGATAGCTCAACTCTGTGGCATAGACGTTTAGGTTACGCTAATATGAGACTTATACAAAACCTATCTTCTAAAGAGCTAGTTAGGAATTTACCAAAACTAAAATATGACCAACATTTTTGCGACACTTGCAAAATTGGTAAACAAACCCATAGTAGTCATAAGGCTAAAAACATGGTGTCCACATCTAAGTGTCTAGAACTTTTGCATATGGACTTGTTTGGTCCATCCGCTATAAGAAGCTACGGAAGCAACTTATACACTTTGGTCATAGTAGATGATTACTCAAGGTTTACTTGGACGTTGTTTTTGAAAACCAAAAATGAGGCTTTTGATAAATTTGAAATTCTTCGCAAGAAAATTCAAAATCAACTAGGTGTTTAAATTGTGTCGATCCGAACAGATCATGGTCGTGAATTTGACAATGAAACACAATTTGGAAACTTTTGTGATGCAAATGGTATAATACACAAATTCTCGGCTCCTTGAACACCTCAATCAAATGGAGTTGTAGAACGTAAAAATAGAACCATTCAAGAAATGAGTAGAACAATGTTTAATGAACAAAACATTCCTCAAAAGTTTTGGTGTAACTCCGTTGACACTTCTACATATATTTTAAATAGAGTCTTAATCGTCCTTTCTTAAACAAAACACCATATGAGCTATATAAAGGTAAAAGCCAACTTTAGGATATTTTAGAGTATTTGGATGTAAATGTTTCATTCTTAATACTAAAGATTATCTCACCAAGTTGGACCTAAAGTCTTATGAAGGTGTATTTCTTGGCTACTCACAAACTAGTAAAGCTTACATTGTCATAAACAAAGAAACAATGAGAGTCGAGAAATCGTTGAACATAACATTCGATTTAAAGTCCACCTCCTCACGACATCACCTTTGGTAGATGATGACTTAGTTGAAAGTCAACTTGTAGAAAGTCAAGAAATAATTGAAAATGACAAGGAAGATGAACCATTAAATAATGAAATTATAAACATCAAAGAATCCAAAAGTCATCCTTTAGAAAAGGTCATAGGACAACTTAATCAAAGAACCTTAAGATCACAAGCCCAAAATCAAAGTAATCATTTTTGTTTTGTATCTACCATTGAACCGAAAAACATAAATGAAGCAATAAAAGATGAATCTTGGGTAATTGCTATGCAAGAAGAGTTAAACCAATTGTTAGAAATGATGTTTGGAAGTTAGTTCCAAACCTAAAATCAAACTTGGAACGAAATGGGTTTTTCAAATAAAATGGATGAAAATGGTGTAGTGTCTAGAAACAAAGCTAGGCTTGTCGCACAAGGTTATAATCAACAAGAGGGGATTGATTATGATGAAACTTATGCACCGGTAGCTAGGCTCGAGTCTATTAGAATCTTACTTGCATATGCATGTGCTTATCACTTTAAATTATTTCAAATGGATGTTAAGAGTGCATTTCTTAATGGGTTTATTAACGAAGAAGTATATGTTGCTCAACCTCCCGGTTTTACCGACTTTGAGAAACCACATCATGTCTTCAAACTCAAGAAAGCATTATACGGTCTTAAGAAAGCACCAAAAGCTTGGTACGATAGACTTAAGACTTTTCTTGTTGAAAACAAATACACCATGAGATTAGTAGAGAATACTCTTTTTACCAAGAAAAAGGAATCACATATTATCATTGTTCGAATATACGTTGATGACATCATATTCGGATCAACTTGTCAAGAGCTATGTGATGATTTCTCTAAAATCATGCACGATGAGTTTGAGATGAGTATGATGGGTGAATTAAACTTCTCTCTAGGACTTCAAATTAAACTACTAGAAGATGGCATATTCTTTAACCAATCTAAATATATAAAAGATATGCTTAAGAAATTTGGTCTTGAAGACTTAAAACCAACTAAGACACCCATGTCTTCGGAAACTAAACTCACCAAGGATGAGGAAGGTGAATCGGTAGATAACACTAAATATAGAGGAATGATCGGTATCTTACTCTATCTCACGCCTAGTAGACCCGACATTATGTTTAGTGTTTTCATATGCTCGCTTTCAAGAAAATCCAAAGGTATCACACCTAGAAGCCTTGAAAAGGATATTTAGATACATTAAGGGAATGACATGTTTAGGATTATGGTATCCCAAAGGAACGGTGTAGAAACTATAGTGTATGCCGACTCGGATCATGTCGGTGACTATGTAGATAGAAAAAGTACAAGCGGTATTTGCACTTTTGTCGGACATTGTCTCACCTCATGATTTGCAAAGAAGCAAACCGCTTTAGCTATCTCAACCATCAAGCCGAGTCGTCTCGGTAGGAAAAGCATGTCAACAAGCGCTTTGGATGAAGCAAGCTCGTGGATTACGGAATTCATCTCAACGATATCGTTATATTTTGCGACAACAAAGGAGCTATTGATCTCAGCAAAAATCCCGTCCAACAAGATGACGATGTTGGCTTACCAAGAACTCTAAAAGTAAATGACTGTAGCATAGGTGTTTTTGCTCCAAAATTGGCCTACCAACGTTTAGCATATGTAGTTCCCCTCTTAGAAAGAGAGTTAACATCGGAAAAGGCCCGACGAAGCGAGAAATTAGCATAATCGTATAAAATTTTATCATAATCATCCTCATTTGGGTAGAGTCTTCGTAAACATAACCTTATTTCATTGGAGATTTCTCCATCTGTATGAGGAGCGACTCTAAAACTATCCTCATTAAGCCACTCATCACTATAAAACTTATAAGAAACATATAAACAAAAAAAAAGCATTATTAACAGAAAAAGAAACTACATTTTTATGAATGAATGTCAAATCAAACAAGAGATACCTCGGGTTCAAAGAATGAGCTAAACAATGAAGTTGTGTCGAACTCTTTGCCTACCGAGCAATAAGAATATCATACACCACGTCATAAAAAGAACTGAACATCTCAAGTGTTTTTTCTTCGTGCGTGTAAATTGCAACCTTCACTTTCTCAACCATGGAATCCCACATTTCATAAACCAAATGAAGGCACGGTCTAATCTTGATCAAAGGAGTATACATATTAGTTGCCATCGTTTCAATAGCGTTTAATGGTCCAGAAGTTATGTAAATGTATAAAGGCATAGAAACGCGATTATAAGGCCCAGAAACGTTTCACGCTCAACCCCATACGTTTCCAATCTACATGAAACGTTTCCTATTTTCCCGATACGTTTCAAATCACGTTTCCGGCCGTTTACCGTTTTAGAAACGTTTCCGGTATGAGAACGGCAACCCCCAAGCGTTTCCGTGCATTATAGTTCATCGCACACAAATTCTTTCAATATCAAGATCACCTCTTAATGTTTCATTTAGTAAAAGATTAACCTTTTAACTAAGAAACTTTATATAAAGTTTAGTCTTTTAATAAATTAACCTTAAATTTATTAAACTTTATATCTTTAATTTTATATATTTTTCTTATTATTGTTAACACTTTTCGTTGAGAATTCATATTATTGTAAGTTAAAGTTTTATTTGGTAACTAACAAAACGAATGTTTTTGCAACCTTGCATTGTGAGAACATAACATCTCTATTTGATGAAATAAGCTACTATAGGAGGATACATAATGATTCGAAATAAGGAAAATATAGCATGATGGCAGAGCTCAAAGTGCTAACTTTCAAGTAGGGTTGAGCATGGTCAAAATCCTGACCGGAGTGAAAACAGCCTAAAACACCAGACCGGAGACAACTGAAATGTGTTATGTCCGACTCGATCAGTCGAGTTCATCGGTCCGGTCCGGTCCAACAAAGTGTATCGACAGGTATGCGTAAAACTGGACTAGACCGGACCAGACCGAAGACCGAAATTGATGAAAAGAGTGGATTAAGGACCGGACAAAAATATATTCGGCCAAGTCCGGTTCGGGTCGATCCGCGATCTATTATGCTCAGCCCTATATTCAAGTTATTAGTAAGACAGTTAACTGTTATAATGTGACTAGCTAACTAAATATAAACATGGTTGACTTTTATATAATGATAAGTAACTAAATAATATTATTTATCGTTGATGTTTGCAAAGTCAAACTTGCGTCTTTAATCAGAGTAAAGATGATTGTGATATTGGTTGACATATCATCACCTCAATGGTTAATATATAGTGTTACACTGAATTTAGCATATTAGGTAGTTGACTTTCTATATTCAACCACTGATGATAATATAAATTAAGAGGATTTGGAATGAGAGTTATGCTATTTAGCACTACAACATGCGCTTAAATATATACCTGTAACGATAAATCACTTGTACAATTGCATTAATTACTTTCTCTTTAAATTCTCACCAATCAATTTTTAAATCAACCAATCAAATCATTAGGTTCATTTGTAGGCATGATTAGTAGGTCTAACAATTTTTTAATACATTTATGTTTTCTAATGGCGAAACAATCTTATAAAGAAATGGTATAGTTTTGCAAGTTTAAATTAAATAGCATATATGACATAGTTTAAAATAAAGTTCAACACAGTGTGTAACTTGGTTGAGCGAAGACAAGGGCTGCAAGCTTACAACAATGTAGGGCTAATGTTTGGTGCAATGAGCCGGAGCTCGGGCTAGGGCTTTTATTATAAGTCGAAGTTGAAATTTGTATTTTTTCTACAAAGCCGAAAGTTACAATATATTGTTGATAAAAGTGGTTGGACTAAAGGTTTGATTATATAATATTACCTATCGCTTCATGCAGAAGTACATATTTATGTGTTGTAGATATCGGTCAAATTGATATTCAGATATGCCGCAGAGTATCCAATTCTATAGATTATATCAAGTTCATAGCAATATCATGCATTTATTCATCTTTTTTGTAAACACTGAATTCTATAAGCTCGCCTATTTACTCTAACAAACTTCATCAGGATCATATTGTTCTAGTAATTTTCTTCATTGTATCACGAGTCCATCCATTACCGATCCTAAATCTCTAAACTACAACTCTTCCGCCGCCGTCTCCGGCCACCGGCACTCGCCGGAGGTTCGGAGGGCTCCCTTAGATAAAATAGTGGATCTTTATGTTTTTCTAGGGAAAAACACGCCCCGTTTGTTTGAAAAGTTCTTTGGGGTTGAAGTTCTAGAACCAACTTTCGCTTTTCTCATTTTTGTTGTGTAAAAAAAATTATGTTGTTTGTTTGTTAGTCATCGTTAAATGACGGCTTTGTTATCGATCGACTAAAATCAATCGTTGGTACGGTTTTGTTACGAGTCGACTAAAGTTACCGCTTATTAGCTTTTAATCTCAAATCCAGAGCTTTCAGCGATTTCGCCACTCGGATCAAGGGAGTGTTAGTTGTATATTAGTTGTTTGTGATTAGCTAGTGATAAGGATGCATTTATGAGTGATTACCAATCTACCCAAAATAGATAAATGTGATAGGCTATGTATATATATATATATATATATATATATATATATATATATATATATATATATATATATATATATATATATATATATATATATATATTGCATATCTCTGTATATTACTGATGATTCAAAATCAATAAACACATTATTATCCACTCTTACATGGTATCACGAGTCCATCCATTACCGATCCTAAAACTCTAAACCACAACTCTTCACCCGCCACCTCCGCACGAAGCTACTCACGGAGGTTCGGAGGGCTTCCTTAAATAAAATAGTGGATCTTTATGTTTTCTAGGGAAAACACGCCTCGTTGTTCGGAAGGTTCTTTGGGGTTGAAGTTTTAGAACCAACTTTCGCTTTCTCATCTTTCTTTTGTGTTAAAAAAAGTTATATTGTTTGTTTGTTTGTTAGTCGACTCTTCGTACGGTTACCAGTCGACTAAAGTTGACCGTTGGTACCAGTCCCTAATGTTGACCGTTGGTACAATAAGATTACCAATCAACTTAGCCGATCGTTGGTATCAGTCGACTAAAATCGATCGTTGGTACGGTTTTGTTACGAGTCGACTAAAGTTATGCTTTTTTTTTTACTCTGTATGTAGATATCTTTAATAAGGCTTGCCTACAGCTTTGTTTGAAGAATTTTGCTCCATTTTGAGTGTTCGATGTCCTCCCGCTCAAACTGCAGGGAGTGTTAGTCAGAATCGGATAAAGGGATAAGTCTCATGGTGGCACATTCATTGTTGATTAGCTGTAATTATGGGTGATTACATTTACCCAAAATAATTTAGTCTATATCTTTATATATTAATGTGTATTGTAAAGGAGGGAGAAAAGCGATAATAAAATACGATTGTTCCATTGTTCCATCTTACAAAAATAGTATTGTAGCTGTTAATTTTATGTCTCAATTTCATATGATTGCAGTACAAGAGCTGTGACTTTTGGGAATCACATGTTCGGTGACGCCGTATGTCGTCACTGAACAACAAAACAATTTCCACTTTTGACTTTGACCAATACTTTTAGCGACGACATTTATCGTCACCAAAGTGATTAAGATTTCGATTTTTCTTTCCTAATTTTTTCCCATAAAAACTAGAAATTATCTTGGGCAACCTTTTGACGATGGTGTCATCGTCAAAAGTAATTATATTATATTTATATTTGTATCTATCTTTGCAAAATATTATTTTCCAAAAAAATTACTTTTTCGCGATATTGTTTATCGACAACGCGTCATCATTCGAAAGCGCTTATCGAACACCTTGTTGCCGGAACGAGGAAATCGAGCAATGGCGTTTCATGATTATTAGATAAACATTCGTGTTTTGTGACTACACAACAACTAATGGAGGGTTTACAATCGACTCAAGCGAGTAGTTCCACCTGAGGAATGATGTGCAAATTGTGGGAGAGTCTTAGGCAATAAATCTGACATTTGCCTACTAGGGTAGACGGTTAGCGGGTATGGCCTCAAGTGCAAGCGCCAACTCCCAATACTAGTCCCAAGAGCCATTGTACATGCAAGGCCAAGTTGATACTATGATGGAGGAACAAGCTAGAGCGTTGAGACAATAAGTGGAACAAGCTAGTGCATTAGACACTTGAAATTGTGCAACGCAATCACATGTTGATGCAATCCTTAGTTACTAAAACTATAGGTACGTATATTCGCTGGACGTTCCCCCCCCCCCCAGGAGGCGGATGAAGGAAATGAGTGCCACGATTATCCGAGTACACGTGTCGTAGTTAAAGGTATGTTTTCATTTAAAACTCATTTATTATTATAACTCACTTTTAGCGAACACCATTGTCCTTGCAATAACAAACAAGCGGGTGCGTTTCTGTCGCTAAATCCTTTGCACGTCATAGTTAAGGTTTTAGTGACGGCGCTTTAGCGTTGACTTCTCGCGACGAAAATTCGTAGCCAAGACCTTTTGGCGACGAATTTTGAGGGTTTGGAGACCACAAATATCTTCGCTAAACCCCTTATCTTAACAATGTTGGACTTGCAATTATTTCTATTCTATGCACTGGTGGTACAATAAGCTCAATGTGCATTAAGTTATTAGATCGATTATAGGTCCATTATATTTGATTATTATGTAATTCGGGCTTCAACCATGTTAGTTAGCTTATGTCTCAAGCCATGTAATCTGTTTATTGGGATTGAATAATATTGAATGATCATAAGCAATTAACCTAAATCTAAAATAGTATCAGAGTCTACCCTAAACACTCTAAAAAATCCCAAATAACCCGCCTTCATATGATTTTTACTTCCACCATTGCTTCCACCATCACTTATCTTTCCAGATCACTCCACTACCTCCCAACTGGCCCAACAAATTGCTCCAGTAACCCCGACCCACCAAACCAATGCTATTCCACCATCCAATGCTTCCCCCATGACCGAACAACACACTGCCCCACTAACCTCGACCCACCAAACCAATCCTAACCCCCCACCACCACTTGTTGCACCCGTGGCCCAACAACAAACTACCTCAACCTCTAATCCCGTTGTTGTCCATTTTGTGGCCCAAACATCACCCGCACTTGTCCACAATGTTCATCCCATGGTTACACGTGCAAAGTCTGGTATTTCAAAACCTCTTGAACGTATGTCTCTTAATGTGTAACAATTCACATTTATGAGGTCATTATTTAATTATTTACGCCACTTAATCTTTTAATTTTAAGTAAACTTACTTTTACGAGAAACCGATTAGTTCAATCGTACATAGTTACATGTACACACTATACTATGCTGAGACTACACATTATATGCATGATAAAGATTTAAAACGTACGTTTTTAAGGGATCATTTAAGCCCTAAACTAATGTATTTATGATCAAATATTGCCTAAATTTGTTCCTTTTCACTTTGTAGGTACTTTGGAAGCAAAAGATGGAATCATGCATATTTGGACGAAAAGGGATGAAAATGTGAAAAAAACGAGCAAGTAATGAAAGTTATGGAAAAAGACACCACACAGCGTCACAACCTACAAGGTGACGTCGTCACTTGCAAATAAAAGTATAAAAACTGCCCATATTTTACTAGAGACGGCTCAGTGGAATAATGAAGAAATAACAAGTGACACCGTCACTTGTTAAAGGAGATGGAATTCTCTGTAAAGATTATAAGGTGAGGTCCTGCAAAAATCATAAAGGGGTGACGTAAGAGAATCTGGGATGACTTCTGAAGGCATAAAGCGACCCAAACACAAAGCTAACTTGGAAGAGCCAAAAGCCTACTGGCGGCGACTTGACGGCGTCACGATTATAAAATGACGACGTCTCAAGTGTAATCCTATATATAGTTTTAGAATTTTCAGCATTTAGTGTGCACACTTGGAGAGAAAGTTGGTGTAAGAATTTTTTAAGGTTTTTGTTAATACAAATATCGTCATTAAACGTTATTTATATTTTTTATCTTTGCCTAAGTTTTGTTAACGACAAAAGTAAATTTAATTTATAAAAGCTTAAAGCTTGTCAAGTTTATTAGATATTAAAACAAGCTTTCTCAAACAATATATTCATCATTCAAGCATTTACATTTATGATTAGTAACATCTTGATATGACTCTAATCATTATGTATGATAGTAGTTTGTAGAATGTGTTAGGTTCTTAAAACCAAACACTACTTAAGCATTTGCATATTTCTATTAATAGTAATACAACATTTGACATCATGTATTACATCATGGAAATCATTGGAAGATTCCATTAGATATTTTGTGAAGATTTGTACTCTTCATATCTTGCACAATCACTTAGATAGAGTTGACTTTAGGCAAGATTTGATATCTTGACCGATCGGGCGGTACCAATTTGGTACACGGACGAACCCTTTTAAGGGTCCGCGGTCCGTGGACGCCTCGTCAATTTGGCTATAAATAGCAATGCCAAGCCAAGTATTTTCTCATCCCTTTCTAACATACTCTCATACATATCTTCTCTAACCTTTCTAACTCGGTTTCATATCATATTAGTGATCTCTTTCGTAGCAAAGAAGATCAAGTCATATTCAAGCTTCAACGAGAAGTTGGAAGTCTTGTTTGTTTAGTGTTGTATGATCTAGTGTTGATCTATACTTCATTGTTGTATCAAACCATCATAATCTTGTGAGTGTGAGTGGTTAGTATTTTAGTCCTCAAAATACATGTGTGTGGGAGTAGTTGTACCCTTGGAAAGAACTCGACATCTAGCTTAGTGTCGGAAATAGTGTAAGCGAAGTGTAAAGGTTTTCTCCCACGGTGAAAGGAGCTTGTTGACTAGTGAAGTTAAACCTCGAGTGTGAGACTCGGGGAGTGGAGTAGGCAAGGAAAAAGAGTCCTTGTAGGTCGAACCACTATAAACAACTTGTTGTGGTTTGATCATTTCTTTCCTTATCTACTTATTACATATTGCTTGCATATTTCATTAACATACTTAAGATCAATATCAATTGATCTTTCAATAAGTTTCAAAACAAAGTTTTTAATCGGTAAACTATTCAACCCCTTCTAGTTTTCTACAATTGGTACAGAGCCTCGTTGCTCAAGAATTTCTAAAATAACTTGTATTTTATAAACTTGAAACGATCCATGGATTCGAAAACTTTAAAGAAGGGCAATCTATGCAAAGACCACTACTCTTTGAAACCAATGGATTTATCTATTGGAAAACCGCTTTGAAACATATGTAAAATCAAAAGATATAGATCTTTGGTTTATTATTGTTAAAGGAGATTTTAGTTCTACAACAAAGGATATTTCGTTGATGAACAAAAGAAATTAGTTGCTAAAAATAATGAAGCTAAAATGATGCTTTATAATGCTTTACCTAGAAAAGAATATGAAAGAATTTTTATGTGTGAAACCGCCAAAGATATTTGGGAATCTTTAGTTGTTACACATCAAGGTAATTCACAAGTCAAGGATAACAAAATTGATCTTCTTGTTCAACAATATGAACAATTTGTTATCCACAAGATGAAACCATTGATTGTGGCTTTGCTCGTTTTAACACTATCATTACATCACTTAAAGCACTTGATGAATCTTTTCGTAGTAAGAACTTTGTCGAAATTTCTTAGAGCACTCCATCCCAAATGGAGAGCTAAAGTGACCGCTATTGAAGAATCAAAAGATCTCTCAATAATGTCACTAGACGAGCTAATTGGCAACCTCAAAGTTCACGAAATGGTAATGGAGAAAGATTCGGAGATCATCAAAGGAAGAAAGGAGAAGATCAAATCCGTTGCTTTTAAAGCAAAGGCGGAATCAAGCGATGATGGTGAATCTTGTTCCGATAGTGAAGATGAGGAGTATGCCATGGCCGTTAGAGATTTCAAGAAGTTCTTTAGAAGAAGAGGAAAGTTTGTAAGACAACCTCGAGAAGAAAGAAGCCATTCCGAAAGATCGGGATGATAAGAAGATTAAAGGTGAAAGAAAGTGTTTTAGATGTGGTGATACAGGTCATCTCATAGAGAATGTCCAAGCCACCTAAGAGCAAAACTCAACGAGCTTTTGTAAGTGGTGCTTGGAGTGATAGTGAAGACGATGAAGAATCAAGCAAGGAAGAGATCGCTCTAATGGCACATGAGTCAAATGAGGTACTTTCCACTCTTCTTATTCTTCTATAGATGATGACACCTTGCAAAAACAATATAATCAATTATGTGAGCTAAGTCTAAAATCATAACTAAAATAAATTTCTAAAACTAAAAAGGAGTTTTGGAAAATGAGGTATATGAGTTAAAAGAAAAGCTAAACGACTTGAAAAGGAAAAGCAAATGACAATGATTGTAAATTATGTCAAGAGCTTAATCTTGAAATAGAAAAACTAAAGCTCACACAAGAAGTTTTAATAGAAAATAATTCTAAGTTTAAAAGGTTTAACAAAACATCGCTATTGCCGATGAAATAGTTAAAATCCATAAAACACCGTGAGACATGAATGGGCTAGGTTTTAATGAAGTATTAATTCATAAGAGTCAAAACAAAACGGCCGAAAAGGACTAACATTTCATCAAAATTGTCAGACAAAGACGGACCGGACGGAACCAAAATAAAGGTTAAAATCCGTTGTAGCAAATGGTACCCATGGTACTTAATCAAACAGAATGTAATGTTCGCATACGGACCGCATGAATTTGTTAAAGTAACAAAGAAAACCAATAATAATGTTAAACTAAAACCAGCCATTATATCGGAGTAGGACTTGTTAAAATGAATTTAGATCAAAACTACTCAACAACGACATAAAACTTCTTTTGCCAAACGCCTTTCCTAAGAGCAACCACAACGTTCAACCTAACTACCAACACAACGGTTGGAATCAAAACTTTCCTAGACCATATCAAACTCCAGATTACATGCCATGGAACCCTTATCCATCATTTCCATACATGAATCAAATAAATGGTATGTTTAACCCAAACGGACCCATGAGATATTGGGGACCAAATGTTTGAGTTATTCGCTTTAGGTATGTTTGAAAGTTGGATTGGAACCGATGAATGGATAAAAGATAGTGGATGCTCACGACACATGACGGGCAACAAAGTCTCTTCTCATCATACCAAGAGTATGACGGAGGTAATGTCACTTTCGGTAGCAATCTCAAAAGCAAAATCATTGGCAAAGGTACGATTGCTCATAACTCTCTAACTATTGAAAATGTTGCTCATGTGGATAGGTTAGGATTTAACCTACTTATTATTAGCGAACTATGCGATAAAAAGTATAAAGTACTATTTGATGAAAATGGTAGTAAAATACTAAAAGATGGTATCACCATAGCTAAAGGAGTTAGGAAAAATAACATATACGTCATGAAAATAGATAAAACATATAATGACAAACTTTGCCTAACAACATTAGACGATAGCTCATCTCTTTGGCATAGACGCTTAGGTCACGCTAATATGAGACTTATACAAAACCTATCTTCAAAAGAGTTGGTTAGAAATTTGCCAAAACTAAAATATGACCAACACTTTTGCGACGCTTGCAAAATTGGTAAACAAACACATAGTAGTCACAAATCTAAAAATATGGTGTCTACATCTAAGTGTCTAGAATTATTACATATGGACTTGTTTGGACCATCCGCTATAAGAAGCTATGGAGGCAACTTATACACTTTGGTCATAGTAGATGATTACTCGAGGTTTACTTGGACGTTATTTTGAAAACCAAAATGAAGCTTTTGATAAATTTGAAATACTTAGCAAGAAAATTCAAAATCTTCTAGGTGTCAAAATTGTGTCGATCCGAACGGATCATTGTCGTGAATTTGACAACGAAACTCAATTTGGAAACTTTTGTGATACAAATGGTATAACACATAACTTTTCCGCTCCACGAACACCTCAATCAAATGGAGTAGTAGAACGAAAAATAGAACAATTCAAGAAATGAGTAGAACAATGCTTAATGAACAAAACATTCCTCAAAAGTTTTGGTGTAACGCTGACACTTCTACATATATTTTAAATAGAGTCCTAATCGTCCTTTCCTAAACAAAACACCATATGAACTTTATAAAGGTAAAAGCCAACATTAGGATATTTTAAAGTCTTTGGTTGTAAATGTTTTATTCTTAACACTAAGGATTATCTCACCAAGTTTGACCCAAAGTCTTATGAAGGTGTATTTCTTGGTTACTCTCAAACTAGTAAAGCTTACATTGTCCTAAATAAAGAAACAATGATAGTCGAGGAATCGTTGAACATAACATTCGACGAAAGTCCACCTCCCTCTAAGACATCACCTTTGGTAGATGATGACTTAGTTGAAAGTCAAATAATTGAAAGTCAAATTAATAATAACAAGGATGATGAACCATTAAATAAGGAAATTGTCAACATAAAAGAATCTAAAAGTCATCCATTAGAAAAGGTCATAGGAAAACTTAATCAAAGAACCTTAAGATCACAAGCTCAAAATCAAAGTAATCATTTTTGTTTTGTATCCACCATTGAACCAAAAACCATAAATGAAGCAATAAAAGATGAATCATGGGTAATTGCCATGCAAGAAGAATTAAACCAATTCGTTAGAAATGATGTTTGAAACTAGTTCCAAAACCCAAAGATCAAACTATAATTGGAACAAAATGGGTCTTTCAAACAAAATGGACGAAAATGGTGTAGTATCTAGAAACAAAGCTAGGCTTGTTGCACAAGGTTATAATCAACAAGAAGGAATTGACTATGATGAAACTTATGCACCGGTAGCTAGACTTGAATCTATTAGAATATTACTTGCTTATGCATGTGCTTATGATTTTAAATTATTTCAAATGGATGTTAAGAGTGCTTTCCTTAATGGGTTTATTAACGAAGAAGTGTATGTTGCTCAACCTCCGGTTTTACCGACTTTGAGAAACCACATCATGTCTTCAAACTCAAAAAGCATTATACGACCTTAAACAAGCACCTAAAGCTTGGTACGACCGTCTTAAGACTTTTCTTATTGATAACAAATATACTATGGGATTAGTAGATAATACTCTTTTACTAAGAAAAGGAATCGCAAATTATTATTGTTCAAATATCGTTGATGACATTATATTCGGATCAACTTGTCAAGAGCTATGTGATGATTTCTCTAAAATCATGCATGACGAGTTTGAAATGAGTATGATGGGTGAGTTAAACTTCTTTCTAGGACTTCAAATCAAACAACTAGATGATGGTATTTTCTTTAACCAATCTAAATATATAAAAGACATGCTTAAGAAATTTGGTCTTGAAGATTCCAAACCAACTAAAACACCCATGTCCTCGGACACTAAACTCACCAAGGACGAAGAAGGTGAATCCGTAGATAACACTAAATATAGAGGAATGATTGGTAGCCTACTCTATCTTATGGCTAGTAGACCCGACATTATGTTTAGTGTTTGTCTATGTGCTCGCTTTCAAGAAAACCCAAAGGCATCACACTTAGAAGCATTAAAAGGATTTTAGATATATTAAGGAACAACGTGTTTAGGATTATGGTATCCCAAAGGAACGGGTATAGAAACCATAGTGTATGCCGACTCGGATCATGCGGTGATTATGTCGATAGAAAAGTACAAGTGGTATTTGCACTTTTGTTGGACATTGTCTCACCTCATGGTTTGCAAAAAGCAAACGGCTTTAGCCATCTCTACTACTGAAGCCGAATACGTCTCGGTAGGAAAAGCATGTCAACAAGCTCTTTGGATAAAGCAAGCTCTCGTAGACTACGGAATTCATCTCAACGACATTGTGATACTTGCGACAACAAAGGAGCCATCGATCTCAAGAAGAATCCGTTCAACATGCTCGCACAAAGCACATTGAAATCCGTCATCACTTTCTTGCGACAATGTTCAAAAGGAAACATTTCAATCGAGAAAGTATCCTCCAAGACAACATTGCCGACATCTTTACTAAACCTCTTAAACGAGAACCTTTAATCTTCTTAGACTTGGTTTAGGGTTAATGGAACCAAACATGTAGGATAAACATAGCCTAAAACATTAGAATAGTCAAACCAAAACAATTTTGCCTTGTATCTGCCATCGTAGCCACGGCACTAAACGACAACACGGACGGAACCAAAATTTGGTGCCGTGCGGTCGTCCGTGGTGTCTCTGTAGCTAAAGCGCTATATACATAACATCCTCTTCCTCACAACCCACTTTACCAAAACGTGTAAAACTTAAACCAAGCTCATTATTGTCATCTTCCCACTCACTAATCATCAAGATAACATCATTGTAAGTATCCTAACTACATTTCATCTCTTAATTCGAGTCTAGGATTCTTATTTATGCACAAAACTATCACAAATCATTACATGGGGTTTTATGTATGCTTTTATACCAAATGTGAATTCAATTGGCAAATTGCATAACTAGTCATTCAAATTAGGTACTACATTATCATATTACATAAACAAATCATGTTTCCACTAATTGATAGATAATAAATATAAGGCCTTATTCAAACAACCAAACACCCCATGTCAAAAGTTTTGAAAAGCTTCTCACTTGTAGGAAAACATTTTTCATTGCTAATACAAATAGAAACGTTAGAATTTTCATCACTTGCATGCTCTTGAATACTAAAGGTATTGCATAACTAATATGCACTCCGTGTATATTCAAATGTAGCCACATTGAATTAGGAGCATTTGGGTTATCTCATGGTATTTATGAAACACTCCACTAAAACCATTTTGTGCATAAAATGAGTCGAGATAACCGCAACTCAAATTGTTTTCATATAGGCACACACTAGAATCAAAAACGTTAAAATTTATTTTCATTTTTTTAACATGTTAATTCTTGTCCTTAGGAATAACCATGGTAGCCGTAAGATTCTATGATCACAAAGACACTCTTAACTACATTCCCAAACACCACAAAACCAAAGGACTCACCAAGGAACAAGTAGAAATATTTAGGGTCTAGAATCAAGGTATTTCCACGAAGGTAGAACCATTCACCCATCCTTCCTTGAGCACACTAATCTTCGTGAAGAACTAGCCGCCATTCAATTCGATTGTCTTCTTGACATTGATGAACCAATTTGTCCTAGGTTTGTGTTAGAATTCTATGCTAGTGTGACGGTTTTAGTGATGAAGATGATGATGAATTTTGTCTTAGCTTTAGAATCAACCAAAATGACTACACCATCACCTTAAGTGAATTTGCTAGAGTACTAGGAATTCCCAACCGAGGAACTTGTGTCTACGGATAAGTGGTCACTCACCGCCTTGATGCAATCAACGACCGCACTTCTCCCTATCTAACCCGCTTGGCCGATAAGGATGTCATCCGTGAACACCTTTTAACCCAAAGCGGATACAACCCGAGTAACCCGAAAGGGAAAAGAGGTAGACCGAGATCCATATGGAATGGAGCTAAATGAACTTAAGCACGAATTTAAGAAATGGGAGGAGTTACTTAGAGCAAATGTCATTAGCACCATAGGGAATAGGGATCACCTAAACGCTTGTCTTTGCTACATGCTCTACAACTTGTCCACCCGACAACCATTCAACTTAGCCTACTACATAGCTAGGAGAATGATTGATATTCCAACTCAAGGATCCGTTGCTCTTCCATACGGGATGCTTCTCACCCGTCTCTATAGAAACTTTGCTCCAATTCCACCAACCCCAAAAGGGATGCACCTTCACTATGAACTCATCCCTCACATCTTTGTACCTTTGAGTGATGCTCGAGTTGCTAAGACTAAAGGCAAGAGAACTAAACCTCCAACTCCTTCATCATCATCATCAAATAGCTCAGGATGGTCTTCAAGCTCTCATCTTCCACCTCAAGAGTATTACGCATCTCTTCCGAGATTGAGAATGAATCAGTGAATTCAAACAAACTAAGGGAATGTTCAAGTGCCTTGGTAGGATGATGAACAAGATTTACAAGAAGTTGGACAAATAAGGGTACTTTAAGGAGTGTTTGGAACAATGCATTATCGTTAATGTTTTGATACTATTTAGTTGCTTTTATTATGTAGGATGATAATATAACTTGAAACAATGGTGTATGCTAATAATCTCATGCAGGGGGATAGCACAAGTATGCTATCAAATTTTACCCATTTTCACTATATTGTGAAAATCAATAAGCCTTGCTCAAAATCTATGCTCCACTATGTTTAGATATGTGTTATTTACTTTTCCTAGCTAGAAATGTTTGGTATAACGACTTTTGAGAAAATTTCGTGTTTCGAAATTTCCCGACACCTAAAATGTACTCATCCATATTTCAATTCTCCACGGATCGACGGCACCAAAGTTTTGGTACCGTCCTTTATGTAGTTTGGCACCGTCATACATGCAGATAGGACGGACGGCACCCTTTTTAGGGTACCGTCAGGTGTATGATTTTGGTGCCGTGGATTCTCCGTGTAATTTTCTGAATTTCGACTCTTTCATGATTCCAAATTATCTTCCATCACTTATAAATCAATCTTAACTAGTTTATACCGTTATTAGAGCTAGTATCATTTACCAAAGTCTATAAGAAATCCATTTCCACCAAAATTCAAAATTTGAAAAATCCACCCAAGGAGCCCTTTGGCATAAAGGAAGGAACCAAATTTTGGTACCTTCAAACCGTGGGTAATCAATATTAGGAAATTCCACTCACTAGAACACATTTATTGCATATCTTTTCTTCTTCACTCCATCTTCTTTGAATGGATTGACTTGGGTGATATGACTAGCATTCAACCCACTTCCAAATCATTAGGAACCTCATCTCCTCAATGGTTCAACATCAAATCAAACCATTTCTCAACAATTTCTTACCTCTATAAATTGAAAGGCTTTACCATGATCATCCTCTCACCTTCTTCATTCTCACTACTATCTAGCAAATCAAAAATGACTAAATCATCACCAAAACCTTGCAAGAAAACCGCTAGAATTAGCGTTAGGCCTTGTTGCTTTGTTCATCTTAGCTCATCATCCGAATCTTCACCACTCACCATCTCATCTCCCATTAGAGATGATACACATCTTACCTTAGCTACACCCACTTCATCACACATTGTGATCACCACTCCACCACCAATAAAACACCTACTTCACCTCCACGGCACCCATCCAAACATCCAAACACCTCACCACCTTCACCAAGGTCTCCCACTCTCACTCCCATGGAGTTATTTTCAACTCCACCAACATCACCAAATCCTTTCCTAGAGGACTTGGAAGACTTGCCTCCTAGGCCAAGTCATCCACCACCATTGCCATCCTTTGGCACCATTGAGCTTAATCGCTCATGAATCACCTCGGTCATCCATTGACCCAAACGCCCATTAGGGCCAAGACCTCTCCTTTTCCACCCCATTCACAAGGACATTCATGGTCCTTTATACGGGATCATCCACTTCCATCATCAATGTCCCTCATATTGAGGACATTCCTGAGTGCATGGGATGACAATCCCACTAGAGAGGAGATTCAAACCGAACTCCACAACCTCCACCAATTCAAAGGCATAGTGGATTCTCACTTAAGTAAGACAATGCAAATGCAAAGTGCTTTGCTTTCATCCATCATGACCACTCCAAACATCCCCAACACCACCAACACATCCACCATTCCACCACCACAACCTCCCCAAACTTTCTACCCTCCAAGGCATGGTTGCTCAACTTGTGAGCAAACGGGTCAAACCATGGAACGGACCCGGATTATGGTCCATGACTTCCACGAAGAAATGAGGTTCATCCTCAACCACATTCTTGAGCGTTTAAACGCTCTTTCACATCCACCATCACTTTAGGATGGTTTTAGAATAGTCTTTCTTTTATTTGCTTTCTTAGAATAATTTTTTTTATTTTTTTATTTTCTTGTACTAGAAACACATCATTGTGTTCTCTTTTCATGATACTTATTCATGAAAAATTTTAACTAATGAATGTTGTTTATTACATTGTTGGTGTCATTACATAGTGTTTGGAAATGCTTGTGAATGATCATTATTACTAACATTTTTTTTGTAGCTTTATTTTCACAATCCATGTATCTTCCCATTAAAGCACCCAATTTAGGGGAGCTTTGAACAAGGGGAGATAATAAGCTCGGACTCATTACATTCGCATAGCCTCTTCTTTTTGTTGAGACAAAGGGGAGAAAATATAGAACTTTGAAATTATTTATATTTGACTTTTACGAAAAGTCAAGCGCATACAATTGACTTTCTAAAAGTCAAATAGGAACCCTCATTGATAATACTTGACTTTTCTAAAAGGTCAAGCTGTATACTTTGACTTTACGAAAAAGTCAACGTCATGCATCAACTAGTGAATTATTTGACTTTCATAAAAAGTCAAATTTCATACACTTGCATTATCATTTCCTTTTCAAAATTCTAAAACTAATATTTTTATAACTCTTGTACAAACTTTGTTTCTTTTATAAAATAAAATTTATATTTTGTCCTCAACAAAAGGGAGATTGTTAATACAAATATCGTCATTAAGCGTTATTTATATTTTTGATCTTTGCCTAAGTTTTGTTAACGACAAAAGTAAATTTAATTTATAAAAGCTTAAAGCTTATCAAGTTTATTAGATATTAAAACAAGCTTTCTCAAACAATATATTCATCATTCAAGCATTTACATTTATGATTAGTAACATCTTGATATGACTCTAATCATTATGTATGATAGTAGTTTGTAGAATGTGTTAGGTTCTTAAAACCAAACACTACTTAAGCATTGCATATTTCTATTAATAGTAATACAACATTTGACATCATGTATTACATCATGGAAATCATTGGAAGATTCCATTAGATATTTTGTGAAGATTTGTACTCTTCATATCTTGCACAATCTCACTTAGATAGAGTTGACTTTAGGCAATATTTGATATCTTGATTGTCGATGGCGGTACCAATTTGGTACGGATGGAACCCTTTTAAGGGGTCCGCGGTCCGTCGGGCGCCTCATCAATTTGGCTATAAATAGCAATGCCAAGCCAAGTAGTTTCTCATCCCTTTCTAACATACTCTCATCGTATCTTCTCTCTAACCTTTCTAACTCGGTTTCATATCATATTAGTTATCTCTTTTGTAGCAAAGAAGATCAAGTCATATTCAAGCTTCAACGAAGTTGGAAGTCTTGTTTGTTTAGTGTTGTATGATCTAGTGTTGATCTATACTTCATTGTTGTATCAAACCATCATAATCTTGTGAGTGTGAGTGGTTAGTATTTTAGTCCTCAAAATACATTGTGTGTGGGAGTAGTTGTACCCTTGGAAAGAACTCGACATCTAGCTTAGTGTCGGAAATAGTGTTAGCGAAGTGTAAAGGTTTTCTCCACGGTGAAAGGAGCTTGTTGACTAGTGAAGTTAAACTCTCGAGTGTGAGACTCGGGAGTGGAGTAGGGCAAGGAAAAAGAGTCCTTGTAGGCGAACCACTATAAACAACTTGTTGTGGTTTGATCATTTCTTTCCTTATCTACTTATTACATATTGCTTGCATATTTCATTAACATACTTAAGATCAATATCAATTGATCTTTCAATAAGTTTCAAAACAAAGTTTTTAATCGGTAAACTATTCAACCCCCCTTCTAGTTTTCTACAGTTTTTTTTACAGTAACTTAGGGTTTTAATACCCTCATTTATTAAGAGATAAGTCTCTTAATACAGTCTATCATTATGTTCTATGCATGCTTAATTATGATTAAATATTTCATTATCTTTTTCATGTCTAGCTAATTTACTATAGTGTTTGCTTAGATCTAATGAAACCTAGTTATTAACTATTGATTTTCATCTCTTTTTTAAGTGGTTGTTACACGTTAGGTTAGAAAAACTTGCTTTTTTCTTTAGTGTTGCGAGCTTGAACATCCTAAAAACTTTATTCATGTCCTAGAGTGCACTAGTAGACTTTTCGTTGTGTTTATTGCGTGAGTTGTGATTGTTATCAATTACATTCATAGAAATAGGGCATTTGACACCTCCCTACGACCTTAGAAATACAACGCGCCTATTAAAAAAGGATGTGATAATTCGGCTAATCAATAGGAGATAACTAGGGAGTAGTGAAATCTAAGTAAACACGCCTTTACCTATCATAAGAATCTCATTTTTAATTTACTTGTCATTTAGTTTAATTATAAGTTTTAATTTGTTTAATTAATAGTTTAAAGAGGTTGATAAACAAATCCCCAATCCAATACCGAGATTTTACTTATTTTCATTTAAAAAAAAATTATCCCTCACATAGACTTATTCGTCATACATCTCAACCTTCCCAACACTATTCCCCTAGAGAACATTCAATCCCCCGTGTCTTACATATACTACACTACAACAGTTAGGTACACTGATCGGAGGATTGTAAAACTCGTTGTGAGGTTTGCAAGAATCCGCATCAAGTTTTTGGCGCCGCTGTCGGGGAATAGTTTAGGTTCGTTTTCTATCTCGTTTAGGTCTACTCACTTGATTCCTATCAACTGAGCTTTTATTTTCATTTTATTAGCTTTCTAGTAATCTATCTTTTTCTTTGTTCCTTTTGTTCGTAAAACTTCTCATTTGCCACCATGGTGAATGAGATGCCTTTTCCCCAACCACCACAATATAACCTACCACCACAACAAGGCCTACCCGTTCTCAACCAACAAGACCCGCCAAGAGCCCGTACTCTTGGTGAATACTCTAGACCGAGCCATCAAGGCTATAGGTACACCATTGAGCTTCCACAACAAGCTCAAACTATGGCCGTGCGATCCGACACCATCCGGTTGGTGGAAAACACATGTGCACTCCATGGACTTCTTTCCAAAGATCCAAATTAACATCTCAAGGACTGCCTTAAAATTGTCGATTTAATTGACCTTGATGTTGCTACTCGGGAGACAACGCGACTGCGTCTCTTCCAATTCTCTCTACGTGATCAAGTTAGAAATTGGCTTGAGCGTCTACCCGCGGGATCTATCTCTTGCTGGGATGATCTTACTACCCGTTTCCTTGCTCAATTCTTTCCACCAGGAAGGACTAATAAGCTAAGGAATGACATTTTAATGTTCCAAAAACATCAAGGTGAAACTCTCTATGAAGCGTCTACTCGATTCAAGGACTTACTCCATAAAGTCCCTCACCATGGAATTGATCTTTGGCTTCAAATTCAAATTTTCTATGATCATGTCAATCTCTCCACAAGGTAAACCATTGACCAAGCAGCCGGTGGTAAGCTTCGTGATCTAACCATGGAAGAATCATGGGGAATAATAGAGGACCTTGCTCTCTATGACAACGAATGTTGGAACATCCCCCGTGAGTTGAGCAATACTGTCAAGGAAATATCCTTGCCTTCAAATGACTCACATACTTCCAATCGTAGGATTCTTGAACTTGAAGATCAAGTCAAATATCTAATGAGTTCCTACGAAGCTCCTAAGTGAACAACATCATTTCCTCGTCTAAGTTATGTAGTGGTCTTCACGACACTCATGATTGCACGAAACTCCCCAGACAAGCTTTTGGGGACTACGCATCCTCGCTTACCGACAGAACGGGAGAGAAGTGGTACACTTTCAAGCCCGAGAAAAACAACTTAAGTGATTCACAAACCCATCTTGGAGAAATCACCCAAACCTTAGGTGGAAACAAAACCCAAACCCGTTTCAAAAAAATTATTCAACTCCACCTAATCGTTTTCAACCAAATGGTTCGTCCTCGAACCGTATCTTTAACAACAATCCTTCTATTTCCAATAACTCCAACAATCTTTAAGGATTGGTGTCTAACTTTATATCATCTCAAGAAGCTCGATTGTCATGGTTTGAAGCCAATTTCAAACAACAACAAAGCAAGATGACAAATAAAATTGACAATTTGTTGAAGGCTTTCAACAATCGCATGACAACTTCACCTAGTAAACCTTTTAAAAACATTGAAATCAAGGATCCATCCTCATCAAAATATATACGCCGTCGATGCTATCACTCTAGTGCCACCAGTAGGGATAATAAGGAAGAAATTAAGGATGATCCTAATAATGAAGTGGAAGAAGTAGAGGAAGATTACGTCAATAGGTTTCCATAGCGGATGAATTGGTCTAACATAAGTTTTGTTTCGCAATCCTAATCCACTTTATTGTGTGGCATTACCAATCATACAAAGGGTAACCCGTCAAATATAAATATACCATGCAATATTGGGCATGTGCATGTGAGAAAGCTTACATTGACTGTAGTCCTCTATAAACATTATGACAAGGATACACTACAATTGGGTCATGAAAAACAATTAGTACCTAGGAAAGATCCCGTTACGGGTAAAATAAGTAATTTTGTGGGGAGAGTTAAGGGGATTCATGTATTTGTTGGGAATTTCACATATGTTACCGGTTTTTTGATAGTGGAGGACATTAGTCCGGCAATTGATTGTAGTTTGTCTCATGTAGTTTTAGGAAGACCATTCGTGGAAGTTTCTAAAATAACTTACGACCCATCACTTGGGGTAGTTAGGTTTAAGGATGAGTACGACGAAGTTGCCTACCAAATGCCATATAAAGATTGAGCAATACCGATTATTGTCAAACTTACGGTCTACTATAGGAATGAGAAGGATAAAAAGAGAGGTATCGATTATGTGATGAGAAGGATATTCGGGTTTTATAAGGGTGTCTAGAATTAGGACGGAATATAAAACTAAGATTAAGCATAGTGGTGAGCGTGACAAAGGATGGAGTCACATAATAGGCTATGACTTTGAGTCTAGCTACAAGACTCATAAATAAAGAAAAGCGCTTCTTGGGAGGCAACCCATGTTTTTGTTTGATTTCTGTTTTATTTGTTGGTGTGTGATATATGCCTCATCATTATTGTTTAATGTTCATGTTTCAAATGTTATTGTGAAAATGCTTTATTGTCTTTAACCTCGTCTTAATTACATATAAATGTATTTTGCAAAAGATAAGTGTAGGGAAGATCACATATGTTTAAAAGAACAAAATTGAACATGAAATTAACAATACATGATGAGCATATATTTATGTGTTTGTTTGAGTCAAATGCTTGTATCGAGTCACAATGGCTATTTTGCAGTAATTTCCAGGTTCTTAAGGAGTAAATTTTTCCTGAAAAAAAAGTTTAAAATTCTATCAGGTCAATCCCGACGGCGTCAAGATGTACAACCTGACGGCATCAGGTACTCTAGCAAACAGTTTTCCAGATTTTTGTTTTCTATCGAAACTGCATTTCTAAAATTTTCCATAATTTTCAGAACACCGCAAACATCTATTTTGCAAGCATTATATCTTATTCGCTTTCTAGTTTAGATTTGTTTTATATATAGTTTAACCAACGATTTTCGCGAGGTTTGAGTTCGTTTTCTCAAAATGTCACGGGTTATATTGGACAAAAGATACAAGTACAATGGAAGCAACATTTATGATTTATGTATTCTTTTTGGAGGAGTATTTAACCTTGATTCTATACCGATCATACCGAGCTAATCAGGGGAGTACTAGTTTAAGTGTAGGGAGGGAAAAAAGGATGCCTTTGAAACTATTTGCTCGCTTGATATCTGTCTTGTCCTTAGTACTTGTGTAATAAATTAAAAGAAATACTTGTGAGGGCGGTTTTAGCACCAAATTTTTAATTTTTTATGACACGTATGAGTAAAAATTTAGTCTTAATAAAGCGTCTCATGGATATGAGTTATTTGACTTGCAGAAAAACCTTTGCCACTCAAATTTCACTCCAAAAATGTGAGGTTCGCCTTTAGATATATAGGATAAAAGCATTCACTTTTAATGCTTATGAGTGTACCAGTAGTATATAAGTTCTAGAACTTATTTTTGGATGCATTCCTAGATCACTAGTGAGACTACATTCGTTTAGTTAGGATTTACTGAATGATAAGAGGCATTAGGATAACCCATGTTTTAAACTGTTTAAATAGTTACATTGGCCACATCGGTTAAGTAATTATCTCACACCCTTGCGATGTACTCATTTTAGTAAACGATACCCTAGTTAACCCCTCAGAGCCAATCTTTTCGCGGTTCTCGTGGTGTTCCGGTTTCTGAAATATCAATGAAGAGCATTGTGTACAATCCACCCCAAATGTTACACCCAAATCGCCTTAGCCTTCCTTGAATGCACTCATCTTTAGTGCATTATTGTAATATGTTAAACCTTTAGTTCAATTATCTAGTTGATTACATGGTTGCTAAGTCGATTCATATCTTGTGTAAATACAGTTTTGGGACGACTGAGACTCATGGATTAAGTAGTATTTTATGGAGTAACGGGAAGGAATGTAAAATTTAATTTCCCTTATCTCGTAATTAATTACTCACATGTTTTGATCCTCGCAATTGGGTCATTAGTTTAGTTTAATAAAAACTCAAGCGTAGGGAGGTTGCTATAAATCCATTTGCTTTGATGTTATATTTTGCGGATGGTAGAGTAAGAGTGTATGAAAAAAATTGAAAAAATGAAAAAGGAAAAAATTAGAGAAAAACATATGGGCTACCATCTCGCTTCTATCTTTTATCTTTTATCATTTATTTTTGTTTAAGTCAAGAAAGTGTCAAGAAAAATACAAAAAGAGTTAGTTTAGTAAGTCTAGTCTTGGCTTAGCAACGCCTCGTTTTACATGTAATTAGCTTAGATTTTTGACTTGCCACCAGTAAATTTCTCATATCCAACAACCCCGTGTTTTTCCATACCCCATCACCTAACATTAAAACCCTTTAAAAATCCCTCTTTGATAGTTTATCTTAGGTGCTTACGCCAAAGTGGTGAAGGTTTCATCTAGTCTTAAGCCTATGGTAATCTATGTGTTATGACAGGTAGAGAGTGAAATTTTCCATTTCCATACACATTATATTCATTATACACCCGAGAGATCAGAGAATCTAAACACAATATGTAAGGTGCTAGTGTATAATTTCCGTGCTTGTTATGACTATTGTAGAGCATGTATTTGTTGTAGACTATTTTAAACCAATGTTAAATGACCTCTAACTTGTAAATTGATTAGATAAAAGCAGATTCTCTTGAGGACAAGCAAATCAAAAGTGTAAGGGTATTTGATAAGGATTTAAAACGTACGTTTTTAAAGGGTCATTTAAGTCCTAAACTAATCTATTTATGATCAAATATTGCCTAAATTTTTTCCTTTTCACCTTTTAGATAATTTTGAAGCAAAAGCTGTAAATCTTGCATATTTGAACGAAAAGGGATGAAAATGTGAAGAAAACGACCAAGTCATGAAAATTCTGGAAAACGCACCATACGGCGTCACAACTTACAAGGTGACGTCGTCACTTGCAAATAAAAGTATAAAAATTGCCCAGATTTTTCTAGAGACGACTCAATGGAAAAATGAAGAAATAACAAGTGACGCCATCACTTGTTAAAGGAGCTGGAATTCTCTGTGAAAATTATAAGGTGACGGCCTGGAAAAATCATAAAGGGACGGCATCAAAGAATCTGGGACGGTGTCTGAAGGTATAAAGTGACCCTGTCACAAAGCTGAATTGGAAGAGACGAAACCCTAATGGCGATTACTTGACAGCATCACGTTTATAAAGTGACGTCGTCACAAGTGTAATCCTATATATAGTTTTAGAATTTTCAGCATTTACTGTGCACACTTGGAGAGAAAGTTGGTGTACGAATTTTTTAGGGTTTTTTTTACAGTAACTTAGGGTTTTAATACCCTCATTCATTAACAGATAACTCTTTTAATCCAATCTATCATTATATTTAATTCATGCTTAATTATGATTATATGTTTCATCATCTTTTTCATGTCTAGCTAATTTACTATAGTGTTTGCCTAGATCTAACGAAACTTAGTTGTTAACTATTGATTACGTCTCTTGTTTATGTGGTTGTTACACGTTAGGTTATGAAAACTTGCTTCTTCCTTTAGTATTGTGAGCTTTACGACCTTAGGAATACAACACGCCAATTAAACAAGGACGTGACAATTCGACTAATCAATAGGAGATAACTAGGGAGTAGTGAAATCTAAGTAAGCACGCCTTTACCTGTCATAAGAATCTCATTTTAATTTTATTTTTCATTTAGTTTAATTATAAGTTTTAATTAATTTAATTAATAGTTTAAAGAATTTGATAATCAAACCCCCAATCCAATACCGAGATTTTACTTATTTTCATAAAATAAAAAATAAAAAGAAAAAAGAATCATCCCACCTTAGACCTATTCGTCATACATCTCGACCTTCCCAACACTATTCCCCTATAGAATGATCAATCCCCTGTGTCTTACCTATACTACACTACAACAGTTAGGTACATTGCCTAGGAGGATTGTAAAATCGTTGTTAGGTTTGCAAGAATCCGCATCAATGCATTTTGATTCCTTACAATTATATTTTATAAGTCACATTTCACTTTTTCTATTTTTACGTAAACCTTGCACCTTTTACGTTTTACGCATATTTAAACTATTTTTTAGATTTTAACAACGTTTAAACCCTCTGATGAACTCTCCACTCATCTAAACAACTAATATAAGTTATATATTAATTAGTTTTAACATTTTTATATGTTTTACATTTTATTACTACAAGGTTTTACGTTACGCGTCTTAAAAACTTTACATTTAAAATTATCGGGATCAAAAATACACCTTACAACAAATTTTATACAAAATAACCCACTCAACCCCCCCCCCCCCCCCCCCAATCACCATACCCACGGCACAACCATATAGACACATGTCTTTGTGGTGTGACCTTTTTATAACACATGGCTATGTTGAAGTGCATATGTTCCCCATTAATTCACAACCCATTTAAGTAAAACCACTACCCCTCATTTCTTACATGCAAAAAAACTAGTCAAGAGTTTCATTCTCGCTTGTTTTCTTGCTCTTAATGTCGTTTCACAAATAAAAAAACAACACCATTGTTGTTTGATTTCTAGTGAAGTCTTGGTGCAAGGATTAAAGGTTTAGGGGGTTATTAGTTTGTTCTTGGTTTAATTTCCTTCTCAAGTCATCTAAGCTAGGGTTTTATTGGAAGGTTTCAAGGGTTTTATGAAGTGTTCTTACAAGGTTTACTAAGGGTTTTATTGATTTGGGTAAAGAGTTTGGAAGTTCAAGTTTGTTGGTGATAATAGGTTTAGAATCTTTGTTCTTGTTAAATCTTATTTGTTCATCAAAGATTGTAAGAACCCAAACTTGCTCATTTTCATTTCATTTTGTAATTACATGTTTATCATATGTTTTATATATTTATTATGCTTAATTATGCTTAGTACTTGGACTAAAACACTAGAAAACATAACAAGGACTTAACATGCAAAACAATTTCGACCAAGGGTAAAAGCAAATTTTTGCACTAATCGATAAACTTTGGAACTTAGGTAAAAATATAGGCTTTTTCTTGTGGTCATTTTACGGGTGGCTCACTCCGTAACACCTCACAATGATTAAATCGAGCCAAAGCGGTAAAAGTTGTCAAAATTGCACCTGAAATGTATTGGCTAACATTTTTAAAATTTGCATAGAACCCTCTGTTTCACAAAGAATAAAATTTGTAGCTAACACTTTAACTTGAAGGAGTCGGCAAAAGCAGGATAAAAGCAGGACTTGTAGAACTCAAGATATCGCCATTTTGGCGGATTGTTTTGGTTGTCCAAAACTAGACTTGTATACTTAAGGGTAAATTAGTAATTTCATTTGGTTATATAAATTTTGACATAGTGGGACCCGCTAATCTGTAGTCCACTTAAAACCTTTCAGGGGCGTAAAGACCAAATCATAACAAATTACGATTTAGAAATGACGTATACATCAAGTCGGGATAACTAAATACGGAGTAAATAAAACCCAAACTTGACGATTAGTACTACTTGACCTCTTTTACATGAAAGCCGAAGTGGTAGGACCCACTATTAGAAACATTAGACCCGTTTACGCTTTCGTAGACTAATTGATCCAGAAATGACAAATTTAAAAATAAGGACTAATAATGACATAAAACCCGAATACACGATAACTTATACAATTTGGATTTGTAACTATTTAAAACTGGCCAAAACTAAACTTGAACACTTATTTGACTTTAAAAAACTATGTACCAAAGCATAATTAATATAATAACATTATAAAGCTTATTTGCATATTTACAATGTCATTTTAGAACCTAAGACATAACGTATATTTTTAGGTTGTTTGTAGGACTTTCTCGGCTTATTTATCACTTACTTGCACTTTGCTTATCACCTTGCTTATGGTGAGTTCATAAAGTCCTGGAGGAGATACATGCTATTTTACATGGACAAAAGTAATTTAAAAACTGTATGCTTATCTGAATGTTTTATTTACACTAAGTACCACTATTGCCAAACTCAAGTCCCTATATCATGAATCATTAATTATTTATGTGTGTGCGAATATATGTGAATAGGCCATTGGGATGTGGAAAGCGTGGGGGGTGAATGCGTTACCGTTTAAAACTTTAGATCTTTAGTATCAAATCGCTATGAAGCTTGTTATAATATGAAAGTACCAATTATTGTTTGTGACTAATATAAAGCATGGTAAACCAAGTTGTCACACAATCATGAACATCAAACCACATCACAAACAATAGTATAGTGCAAGTATAAAAGTAAAGAGATAAAGAAAGGAAAGTGCAAACCGAACACGAGGATTTATAGTGGTTCGGTCACGGATCTCCTTTCCGCCCTACTCCACTCCCCGAGTACCCAACTCGAGAGTTACTTCACTAAATCAACAAGCTCCCTTCTCGGCGGAGAAAACCTTACAATCGTCGCTACACTTTTCCGGTACAAAGCTAAATACGGGTTCTAGTTCGAGGTAGAACCAACCTAACGTCGCTTATACAATATTTCCGACACTAAGCTAGATGTCGAGTTCTTTTACAAGGGTACAAGGGTACAACCACTCCATAATATGTTTTATGGCCAAACATAATAAACCTTGTGTTTTATGGCACAAACACATAAACCATCTAATCTAGTTTGGTGAAAGTGTTGTTATGATGCAATGATGTTTACACTAATGATCCATGACACAAATGTCTAATGGATATGAATAACTACTTCTAAATGAACTTCCATTGATAGGAAGCCTTCATGATGAAGATCACAAGTTCCCTAAACTTCTTGTGATAGATCTTCAACTTGTGGTGAGTGGGGATGGCTAGATCTCCAAGATTTCCTTGGTTGATCAAAGAGTATGCTTACAACAAAGATGAATGTTAGAAGCATTATGATCATGATCATTAGGGTGTTTAATGTGTGTTACTACATTGTTAATGATTGATCTAAATGTATGCAAGAAGGTGGAGAAGATGTGCTTTGAAGTGGTGAAGAAATGGGAAAACAATGGGCTTTATTTATAGCCAAAAGTGACGGGGGCGTCCACGGACCACGGACCCCTTAAAAGGGTTCCGTCCTTTATACAATTTGGTACCGTGGGTACCGACATAAAATCTAAAAATCTTTCTTCAAATCTTTGCAAGATATTACCAAATCTTACTAAGATCACATTTGATTTATTGAGTGTCAATCTAACCAAAATATTCAAGTGATCTTCCAAGGATTTCAAAGATGATGCATGACATGATGTAACATGTATTTCCATTTTAGATTAAAAAGTTTATCAAGGTAAACTTGTAAAATGTATTATGTAACTAGTTAATAAAATGTCTAGTTACCTTTTGTAAAGAGTGCTTGTCAAAATAAAATATATTTTGTCAAGTGTAAGTAAACTTTAGTATTTGTATGAAATACTTGTGAATGCAAAATGTAAAATGAGGTTCGAAATAGAATGGTTAACCTATTAAAATACTTAGTGACTCTCAACGTATTTTAAACATTCTAAATGATTTGTTAATGGGTTTGATCATAATGCCACATAACAAACATGTACGAACACGTGTTGTAACATACGAGGACTTGAGACATCGAGAGGTGTTGAATGTATGTTGAGACAACGTGTGATTACAAGTAACTTGTACATTTCGTTATGTATTACAAGTTACATGTTTGTCATCAATCAAAACAAACGAGATTGTATAGATTAAATATCGTAATATTTGCACTAACAATCTCCCCTTTTGATGATGACAAATATATGTAAACGTAATAGAAAGTAAAATGTAAAAGTTACTTGTATCCTTACTACCTTTACATTACCTTCTCCGTTTACACTCTTCTCCCCTTTGTCGAAACAAAAGGCGTGTCCTTGAGTTTAACTTAATTTCTCCCCAAAAGGCGAGCTTGCATCATCCCTAGTGAAGTTAAATAGTCGACTACAATCCGTCCCTTGTTTGGTAGCGGATCCATGGATCAAATAAAAGGCTTAACCTACATCAAGGTTAGTTTTATGCAACAAAATTATGAGAAATATATGAAAAGAAAAGCGCATAGCAATGTTAGCCTATTTTCTCCACTTTTATCGAAGCACAAATGGTTGTTGAAAAGTGAGAATGATGCTAAATGCGTGCATGCTCCCCCTTGACGGTTGCTCCCCTTGTTTGAGGCGTCAGGGTATGATTAAAAACCTACAAAACAAATATTAGTGCAAAACTATATTCGTCATTGGACGAGTAAGTGTTATACAACAAAGTGTGTATAAGATGCATTCAGTAAATTCTTGACGGAAGCTCCCCTTGCTCTAGGGCGTCAAGATGAACCTTCAAAATAAATATTAGTATAATAGAAGCTTTATCTTTAGACAAATATGCCATATACAACCAAGTGTATAGACGATGCTATATGAGTGCTTAAAGGATATTCCTCCTTGCTCGAGGATGTCAAGAAGCACCTAAAATAAGAAAAATAATTGATGCAAACTTCATCCTTAGATGAGTAAGTTATATACAATCTAGTGTATATGATGATGAACCAACAATGAAAAACATTAGTGCAATATATTTTATCTTTTTGACAAAAAAATAAGATGTATATATGTGATAAATGATATAATCAAAGATCTCATGAAGTGTAGTCTCCTAATTACAATCATAAGAAAAATGAGAATATAATATGATAAAATCCTACAAAATAGTTCCCAGAAAGAAGATATGTAGTCTTTCACCGGGTGTGCCACTAGTGGTGCTAGTGTTGGTGTCAGTTTACTAGTAGGATTCATGTGGTGATGGTAGATGACTCGAGATTTACAAAAGCAAGTTTTCGCTAATCCATAGTGGTGATGATTAGTGAAAGTGGTGATGGAAGGTGGTGGTGATTAGGTAGAAAGCTATTAAGGAGTTATAAACTCGTATGTATAGCAAATATAAAAATATGGACTCATGCAATCCTTTCGTCATGTCAAGTGACCAAAGCTAAGAAGAAGAAAAAAAAATGTGAATGGACATTGCATTTCAATGATGCATAAGGGTTATGATTTGAATGATTTATTGATGCTAACAATCTATTGTTTTGAGCAAGTTCTCATATGCTTCAACCCAAGAGTAATCAATAATGCGTTCTATCTAAGAATATTATAATGAAGATACCAAAAGATATAAAAGTGATGAAGATAAATTCGTTCATTGATTGACACGAATTATAAAAATGACCTATTCTAGGTGACAATGGGAAAGGTAGTATTAGCATGGTTTTGTGAGACATGGATGATTATCACTTTTGAAAAGAAGTGAAGACAATATGGAAAATACTAATAATGAGTACCTATATGAGGATGAGAATGACATCATATGAGTGAGAGTTGGATGGACCAACGTGTTGGAGATGGTTGTTTTGATTAATATATCGTTTGCACTGACAAGGACATGCATGATAAGCGAGAAAAGGATAAGATCCTATGATGGTGTTCTAGATAGTGAAGTTGTAAGGTGCTAGTTTAAGGAAAATCCTATATGTGGAGATGAAGACGTTTTGTAAAAACACATGATGCGTTTTTCACTTGATGAGGTATTGGTGCGAAAAAGGTTGAACTAGTTGTGGTTTCATGAAATGGTTTTAGCTAAGTGGTGTTTACCTATGTGTTGGTATTGTAGAGTCTAAGAGACATAAAATTTGACAAAATACAATTATGTGAATGAATTTCTCTCCCCCTTAATTGGTGGACATCCAACATAATGTGTAATGTATCAAATAAGGAATGACAACAAAGTGTTTGGGAGGTTATTTGGTGTTAACGAAAGAGGTGAGCTTAGTGATGTTTTACTGGATGATGGTTAGCATACAATGAACTTCATCCTTAAAGTCACGTACCTCTTCTCGATTAATACGAGATGATCGTATGATGAGGCATGTGGATTCCTAATAGGAAGTGAAGAGGATTAGAGTATTGTTATAACTAAATAATGATGGAGATGATTTTTGGAAAGCGGAAGCAAGAATGAGATTTGGAAAGAGGTCGGTTGAAAGACAAAAATGCAAAGCCAACCCTCTAGAACTTAATTTTATATGCTTTTAAACTATATGCAAGTGTAGGGGTCCCATAAAGCATAGTACTAATCTACATAGCAATAAAGGGGATTATGCAAAAATGAGCATATAAAAGTTAGAACCAAGTGAGATAACAAATAATTTGTTATCAACCTACAAAACAAATTTGTTGGTGACAAAAGATGTTAACATGATAGAAATCAAATGATAACATATTATATAAGCAAAACACATTGCACTTTAGTAGACAAGAAATCACCATACAAGATAGCATCAAGACAATCATATTATGCAAGAATACAACTTTATTCAAGACATTTCATTTTGAGATTGTTTTGTCATTAGACTTAGACGCTTAAGCATACTTGGCTTGTAAATTAACACAACAATCTATGTGATTAATTTTAAGATAAAAGGCTTCTAAAAGTTTGTCATACCAAAAGCATTTTGACATATTATATGTGCATATGTAGCAAACAAATAGTGTGACAAGAAGCAAAAGAAACAAGATGAAAGATTCATGCAAGCCATGTTTAAGACATAACAATTTGGAGCATGTATCATTTGGATCGTACTACACATAGATATAATGAATGCCAACTAATAGCTTTCAAACACAAACTTATCATATCAGAATTATCACGTATCAAAATAACATATTATGATTTCATAAGTAACATTATAATCATGCTAAAATTAATTCAAAAGTAAGTATCATGCAAATAAAGTTTTAGGTTTAAACATTTAGTAGCATGAAACAAGAATACAAGCATTATAAAGATAAAACCGTACTAAGGTTTACACATTCGACTAGTTATCAAACACTAAGATAATGTCAAATCAACTTATCGTATTAAACAAGAACATGTAATCAACACATGTAAGTGCAATGCAAGTGGTTTTAAAAGAAAAGTCATATATACTACTTGTTTGATTAGTATTCCTAAGGCGAGGCAAACTATCAATGTTTTAACACTTACTTTAGGCAAGTATAGGAAAAGCAGTTTTTCAAGTTGGAGAATGAATATGAGACTATTACTAGCGGTGCTCAATTAAGGCTAAACACGACCATTTTACGGGTGATTCCACAAACCCAACTTCTCTCATGAAGCAATTCAACCGTTAGGTCAAATTGAGTTTCTAGTGCAATAGATTCTCCAATAATCATTCTCATGTTAGAAAGATGGGAACTCCTACTTTTGCCTATTAAAGTGTATAAAGATGATAGTTTACCAATACTTGGCTTAATGTGACACAACTAATATGCAATATAACTAAGGAGATGAAGATGTCATGTTATACACATGAATTTTAACAATGGTGTGTTTGATAAACAATGTGTTTTAATCTTGCTTTTAGAATCGAAAGTTGTTCAAATTACACACTAATTGTATGATCTAATGGATGACATCTTGTACTTTAAATGTGAATTGATCATCTAAGACTAGAGAATGGAATATGTTAAACTAAGAACGTTCTCAAGAAAGCTCTTTGGAACATTATTTAACAAGAATCTAAGTGAGGTTACCAACTTCAATAGATCTTGTGTATGCTCTAAAATTGTGTAGTTTTAACCTTGGATGTGCACTCGGTTTGAGCAAGGTTAGGTTATGATGTACGCTTGAAAGGAAATAGATACAAATAGTATCTTTCAACAAATGAGATTATCCCATGGGATAAAGTTATCATGCTTATGAAAACAAGTATGACAAGATGAATTGGATATGCTAGTTCACGAACTTGTAGATGTTTGTTTCAAGATCATTTAGCCAATGAGGTGTAATGAAATCTCTTGTAACACAACTATTTATGTCGCAAGAGTGATGCATAGGATATACAATATCCTTTTAACAAAATGAAAGCTTAACGCATGAATCTTAGTCATAATGTTCTTCAAAACATCATGTTTTCCTAAATGAAGATATGAAGCCAAAGTGTTTGAATCGGATAGTCCCATCTAAATAAACTTGGTCTCAAGATTATATTCACTAGATGATGACAAGAGGAATTCACTCGAGTTTCTTATGTATACTCCTCAAGAGTCATTGTTGCTTGGGGTGTATGATGTTGGCTTTGAGATTGCATTTTAACATATGTTGTTAAAATGTTGATTTGAAGTTTAACGAAATTTATGCAGAAGTTTAACGACAAAGTATTACTAATACTTTGATTATTTGTGAAGGTAGTACTACTTATACCTAGTGGAAATTGACAACAATTACCAAGAGCACCATGCTTATTTGATAGTTGAGGTTCTAGCCATAATGAATTATCTAAGTCCTTATATGTAGGAAAGGATGGTTGAGTTTGTTCAAACGTGCATTTGATTCAGTACAAGTGTTGGACACAAGGGCTTTTTGAGCAATACACTCAACGAATTCAAATGATGGCAAGGATGGTGGATTGGTTGATCTAGGTGGTATGTCTTCTAGTGTGTCTAAATAAGGATGTGGTGATGTAGGGGTTTGTTGTGCTATGGGAGTACTTAGGTTGAATATTTGTCCATAGATGTTGAAAAAAATACGGATACTAATTCTTATGGTTCATTGGTTGCTACAACTAGTGGGTAAAGTGCTTGAAGTTTTGGTTATGTTTATGAAGCTTAGGGGTGAGGTATAGGTTCACCTTGAAAGGCACGTTTGATTTAAAGTATACTCTTGGAAGTTCATGAGCAATACGGTTAATGGTGCCAAAAGATGGAAGAGGATAATAGGTGTCAAAGAGGATAAGTGGCACCGTGGGTTGCTTGTTTTGGATAAGTGTTTCAACATGTGTTGTTAAAATACTTGGGTGTTGATTTTTCGGATATGACTTTTAATGACTACAATCGTAAGTCGCATATACTTGAATATTTCGGATGAAATACTCAAGTTGTCAATCCTAATTTGTTGAGATTATAAAGCTTAGATTGAACTCAAGGATAACAAGACTTGATAATATGTATTTAACATATGTGTGAGTTATGACTCGATGTAAATACTTATCGTCTTGAAGGATGACACATTATTTTCATGTTAACCAGGTGAGGCAATACATGTAGATACAAAACAATCTCTATAGTCATATGTTAGACTTGTGTATGATATCTTTGCAAATAATGAGTCCATGTTTATTAGTCTCGGTAAGTCATCTAAGTCATCCGCAAACGGGTGAGGAGATGTTGGTGGTGTTGCACAAAGTTTGATAGGTACAAGCTTTGGAGACTTTGGTAGTGAAGTTGTTTTAGATGATGGTGGGTGATTTTGGTGGTGGAGTTGGAGTACTCAAGTTTAGAAAGTTCACATCTTGAATGGGTGATGAGATGTTGAGAGGTAATGAGTCTAAGGATGAAGAGTTCAATTTAATGTAGCAACAAGATTGAATGCTAATCCTAGTGGTTTTCTTAAGTGGCTTATTTGAGGTTAAGGATTTAGTCATTTTGACTTTGCTTTAAGACATGCTAAGCTTGAGGAAAAGTAACAGTGAAAGTGTGAAAATGATCATCTTGAATGTGTCGATTTATGGAACTAAGGATTCATGGATTTGATGTTAATCCATACAAAGATGGTAGTTTCTAATGAGATGGAAGTGTCTAAAATCATGTTAAACATCCTAAGTTAATCCATTGAGGATGTGTTGAGTGAGGTATGAAAGATATGCATTAACAACTATCCTAGAAACGAAGTTTGGTAAATTAGATTGCGGGATTTAGTAAAATTCAATAACTTACCTGTAGGATTCACGGCACCATTTCTTTACACAGGCGGAACCCTTAAATTGGTGCCGCCTGGTCCGCCTGTACATGTATGGCGGTACCAAAATACATAACAGACGGTACCAACATTTTGGTGCCGTCGATCCGTGGACACCGAAAAGTTCACAGACCCATTTTTAGGTGTCGGGAGTTTTCGAAACACGAAATTTTGCTTAAAACATGTGACATTAATTACTTCTAGTTAGAAAAAGTCGATAACACATATACAAATATAGTGGAGCATAGACTTTGACCAAGGGCTAACGATTTTCACATAAAAGTGAAAATGGGTAAAATTTGATAACACACTTGTGCTATCCACTGCATAAACCGGTTAGCATACAACATTGTTTTAAGTCATATTATCATCCTACAAAGTAAAACAAATAAATTACATCATACAACATTGTTTTTGTCCTTGTACCAAACACTCTCTTAACACCTTCATTTTCAAAGTACTTGACTAATTTACTTAGTACTCATTGCTAAGTGAGTTATAACATTTCATAAGTTATGCGAAATGTTAGTATAACCTATGCAAACGAAGTGATCTAATTCTAGCGATGGTAAAACAATTTTCCAACTTAGTGCACAAAATCTAGCAAATAACCTATTGTGCATAAACAAGAAATCGTCAAACAAGCGAATAAATAACATGGCAAGATTGACACTTATATTATGCAAACAAACAAGTGTAAACAACAATTTGAAAAATAAGCAAGCAACATATATGCAAACAACATAAACAAGTGGTCATTTAGCATAGCATAACAAGAAAGACACTTTTCGTCATTTTGTGTTTAAATATGACGATGTATACCAAGCTTGATTAGTTTCCTTTAAACATATTAGCAAATCATTTAGTTTCATAGGAAGTTGTATCAAAGTTCTAAGAATACCAACTTAAATTGCTTGATTCAAAATTTTGAGTTTTTATGTTAAAGCGAAACTCAATATTTTAGACATACTGTAGCATTTGGTCTATTTCACTTATTTAAAATTAGACTCAGGCCATGAGAGTATTTTATATGAAAGTAGACTCAATTCCCTTTAAAATGATAGGTGGCTCGACTAAATGCGGACTTACGGTTAATTAGTTATGATTTTTGAAGTTGCCCAGCTGCATCTTGATATCAGAACGGATTCCACGGAACCAAATAAAGGGATCCGCCCTTTATAAGATTTGGTGCCGTGGTCCTCGAGACAGATTCACCTAAACTAGTATTTGACATAGAGAAAGCGTGTGTGACTTACTAGATTTGATAGTAAACATATAATACACATATTTAACAACATATCTACTTATGTAACTTATCTTAAACATTTACGGAGGTGATTTTTCAACTAAATTTATAGTTATCCCAAACACTCCTTTAAAATCATATTTCTTCGTAAATTTTCTATAAGCACTCAATACAATATTTACTAGTTCTTTCAACAAACTTTTATTTTATGTTTCAAGAAAACCTTCAAGCATGTATACAAAGTTACATTTAAAAATAAAATTTCTAAGTATAATTAGCAAAGCATTTTCATATTATTTTTAGCTTCAATGGTAATTTGATACATGGATCGTACTCTATTTTAAAAACCATTTGTTTTGAAAATAAGAGCTACGTGGCTCTGATACCAATTGTGGAAAGCGTGGGGGGTGAATACGTACCGTTTAAAAACTTTAGATCTTTAGTATCAAATCGCTTATGAAGCTTGTTATAATATGAAAGTACCAATTATTGTTTGTGACTAATATAAAGCATGGTAAACCAAGTTGTCACACAATCATGAACATCAAACCACATCACAAACAATAGTATAGTGCAAGTATAAAAGTAAAGAGATAAAGAAAGGAAAGTGCAAACCGAACACGAGGATTTATAGTGGTTCGGTCACGGATCTCCTTTCCGCCTACTCCACTCCCGAGTACCCAACTCGAGAGTTACTTCACTAAATCAACAAGCTCCCTTCTCGTGGAGAAAACCTTACAATCGTCGCTTACACTTTTTCCGGTACAAAGCTAAATACCGGGTTCTAGTTCGAGGTAGAACCAACCTAACGTCGCCTATACAATATTTCCGACACTAAGCTAGATGTCGAGTTCTTTTACAAGGGTACAACCACTCCCAATATGTTTTATGGCCCAACATAATAAACCTTGTGTTTTATGGCACAAACATAATAAACCTTGTGTTTTATGGCACAAACACATAAACCATCTAATCTAGTTTGGTGAAAGTGTTGTTATGATGCAATGATGTTTACACTAATGATCCATGACACAAATGTCTAATGGATATGAATAACTACTTCTAAATGAACTTCCATTGATAGGAAGCCTTCATGATGAAGATCACAAGTTCCCTAAACTTCTTGTGATAGATCTTCAACTTGTGGTGAGTGGGGATGGCTAGATCTCCAAGATTTCCTTGGTTGATCAAAGAGTATGCTTACAACAAAGATGAATGTTAGAAGCATTATGATCATGATCATTAGGGTGTTTAATGTGTGTTACTACATTGTTAATGATTGATCTAAATGTATGCAAGAAGGTGGAGAAGATGTGCTTTGAAGTGGTGAAGAAATGGGAAAACAATGGGCTTTATTTATAGCCAAAAGTGGACGGGGCGTCCACGGACCACGGACCCTTAAAAGGGTTCCGTCCTTTATACAATTTGGTACCGTGGGTACCGACATAAAATCTAAAAATCTTTCTTCAAATCTTTGCAAGATATTACCAAATCTTACTAAGATCACATTTGATTTATTGAGTGTCAATCTAACCAAAATATTCAAGTGATCTTCCAAGGATTTCAAAGATGATGCATGACATGATGTAACATGTATTTCCATTTTAGATTAAAAAGTTTATCAAGGTAAACTTGTAAAATGTATTATGTAACTAGTTAATAAAATGTCTAGTTACCTTTTGTAAAGAGTGCTTGTCAAAATAAAATATATTTTGTCAAGTGTAAGTAAACTTTAGTATTTGTATGAAATACTTGTGAATGCAAAATGTAAAATGAGGTTCGAAATAGAATGGTTAACCTATTAAAATACTTAGTGACTCTCAACGTATTTTAAACATTCTAAATGATTTGTTAATGGGTTTGATCATAATGCCACATAACAAACATGTACGAACCTGTGTTGTAACATACGAGGACTTGAGACATCGAGAGGTGTTGAATGTATGTTGAGACAACGTGTGATTACAAGTAACTTGTACATTTTACGTTATGTATTACAAGTTACATGTTTGTCATCAATCAAAACAAACGAGGCTCAGTATAGATTAAATATCGTAATATTTGCACTAACACATTGAAGGCCGAATATAGTGGGGTTGCTAATGTGGTGGCTGAGACAGCCTGGTTGAGTAACTTTTTGTGTGAGTTGCATCCGGTGTTTACTGCTACTCTGGTTTAATGTGATAACGTTAGTGCGGTCTATTTGTCTACTAATCCGGTTCAGTATCAGCGTAAAAAGCATATTGATATTGATCCACTTTGTACGTGCTTTTGTGGCCTCGGGAGAGGTTCGTGTTTTACATGTCCCGTCGCGTTTTCTGTATGCCGATATCTTCACGAAAGGACTTCCGTATGCATTATTGCTTGAGTTTCGTGCCAGACTGAACGTTCGAAGACCTCCCATTTTGACTACGATGAGTATCAGCCCAGTCGATTATAGGTCCATTATATTTGATTATTATGTAATTCGTGCTTAACCCATGTTAGTTAACTTATGTCTCAAACCATGTAATCTTTTTATTGAGATCGAATAATATTGAATTATCATGTCTCAAACTATAAGTTTTATTGACTTTGTTGTAGATGTTTTATATACTAGACGAGTACCCGTGTATAGCAACGAAATTTTATAGCGACGGATCGTTTAATGATAAAATAAAGTTTAGACTAAAATACACCGTTGGTCCCTAAACTTGGCTCGAAGGATCGCGATGGGACGAACCTCGCCCTTTTCATCGTCGGGGGTCCCTATTTTCACTGTTCATACTCGTTACAGGTCCTTTGACAAAGTCAATGGCTGATTTTTGTTTTGTAGTCGAGGGTATTTTAGTCCATACACATTTATATTTTTATAACACATTTATATTTTACCCTTCATCTTTCATCCTCTTCATCATCTACCCAAATCATTCATCTCCCAACATCATCATCTTCCCAACAATCATCCCGGAAAAATCATTGATGAACATTTTTTACCCTTCACCTTTATTTTCTTCGATTGCTAAAATTAGCCAAATCGTGAAGATGAATATGCAAGGATCGAGGCAGCGGTGGCAAGGTCATACAATGGAATGGGCATCGTGTTTTGGCGTTCTTGCAATGTCAAGGTCCATTGGTGAGTTTATCTAGGATTCATTCGGTAACATTTTTGGATTCGATTCTAATTTAGAAATCTTTTTCTTTTCACAGAAAAACCAAACTTTAAAAGTTTGGATAGAAACCCTCAATCATCAAAATGTTCAAAAACACAACTTTAGATCATGACGTAATCTAGATTAGTAGTAAATTTAGTATTTATGTCTTATTCAACGACACATTGGTTATTGAAGTTTGATGCCTTGGTAATCTAGATTGCTCAAGCTTCATTTTAATTGAAAATTTCTAAGTTCAGTAAAGTGCCTTCTCTACATCATGATGTAATGTAGATTAATTGCAAGTCTATTATATTTCTTTTATGTAAGGACGTATTGGTTGTTATAGTATGTTACAGTTCGGATACTAGTAAATAGTCAAATGCTGCCCATGTTTATCCAGATGGATTCCAACCTTTTTTTAAACAAGTAAATCATGTTCATTACTTAATGTTAAGTCATGGTTATATAGAGATCAACTGAAGTATGATATTTTCGTTACTTCAATGGATTATGTAGCTTGTAGCCTTGTAGCACTAATTCATACCTTTATATCTTGGCTTTTATTTGATCTATAAAGAGTCTATGCAACCATGAAACCATTTTTCAAAAGTTGATAACTAGTCGAAGAAATAATTGTATTGTTCATGATATCGGTTTAGCTTTTCTTTTTAATGATGTTTGTGTTCCTACGAGACAAAACCAAGTTGTATTTGATCTTGGATTTCATTAATGGAGGACATCTTTTCTTTCACCTATACCGACAAGGGATCTTCAGGTACATGTTCATTAACCTGTCGATCGTTTTATAATGATGTATGGTTATGTTTTCTAATTCTTGTTCTCGGGTACGTCTTGGGTAGTGAGGATCAGGCAAGGGTTTATACTGCTGAGATTGTGTTTGCTATTTCACATCTTCACCAGAGAGGGATCGTGCATAGAGATCTTAAACCCGAAAACATACTCATGGATGCGGATGGGCATGTAAAGTTTGTATTTTTTTTTTATGTTCATTAAACTCGATACTCTTTAATCAACATGCTTTGAACTACTTGAAAACAAAGTTTGTATTCTTCCCATGTTCATTAAACTTGGTATTCTGTTCTTGTCCATGTTATGCTAACAGATTTCGGTCTGGCAAAGGAAATTGATGAATCAAGCCGATCGAATTCAATGTGTGGAACCACTGAATACATGGCCCCCGAAATATCACTGGCTAAAGGCTACAATTAAAATGCAGATTGGTGGAGTGTTGGGATACTCTTGTATGAAATGCTTCTGGGAAGGTAAAATAGATATGTGAATATACATTAATGATGTGTTCTTAAAAGTTTGCTCATTTTCATTGCATTCCATGGTTGCATCTAAAGGTGCAATTGACCCATTTACTTATGAATGGGTCGATTTGGGTTATGTTTTACTCTGTATCTCAAAATGATCACACATAAAGTTTGAAAAGAAAATGGAAACAGGCCGAAAGTTGCCAAAAATGCATAAAATTTCCAAAATCATTTTGTTCGAAGTATCATATTTTTATCTGGATATATGATTTTTGTTATTCTGACTGTTTAGAAAATTCTGAAAAAAAAATTGGACAAAAGTATTTCGGGTGAATCCAATGTGACCCGTTTCGACCCATTGACTTGTCCCCCCGCCCATTTTGGCATCTCTATAGTTGGATCTTGTATTTTGGAATCTCACTTGGATTTTGATTGAATGTACTTTAATCATCTATTATTCAGCCACCATACACTCACTCCAACAGAAAGAAACTTCAGGAAAAGATAATCAATGAAAAAGTGAAGTTGTTGCCACGCTTAAGCGGTGAAGCTCACTCTTTGCTTAAAGGAGTAAGTTCAGCTAATTGTGATTATGCTTCTGTCATTCACCTTGATCACTAACACTTATTCAATTATATATTGTTTTTACTAGCTAAAAGACCCGTGAAATTCACGGGTATTTTAAAGAAACAGTGAAAAAAAATAATGAGTGAAATTGCATAGTTGGATGTTAGAAAGAACCACATTTGGATAAGAAAATATAAAGTATCAAGTACGTAATAATGAGCACAAAAGTCAAATAGCTGGAAAAAAATTACCATCTTTAGTCTTTGTTTTCTACTAACATGAGATACATATACATGAAGTTGAGATCTCATATCATGTAGCATTTCCTTGTAAACTACATTGGCTGATTTATTTGTGAGGTTTCGGTCTTCGTCACAAATAAGCATCTTGAATCATATTTTGCTCCTAACGCAAGAGACGACTACATATAGCTAGCGATGTGTAAAAATAAAGTAAGATAAAATATTTTATTTTGTATGTGGATTTAAACTACTCATCTTGTAAAAGATGCGAAATTTGGCATTGAAACTTGTGCATGCATTTCTTCAATCTTCTCACTTGATTCAAGCTCTTGGTTTAGAAATTTATTACATGAAAATACCAAGATCTCAAGACCTGAGAGTACAATATATATTTTTACTTGAGCGTTTTAATAAGCCAATTGAAACACTAAATAAATTGAAGAATTAATTTCATATATCACCCTACCTTCATAATTAATTTCATGTATACCCAAAGTCTAAGTATTGAATATATAATGTACAATATTTATATATATATATATATATATATATATATGAGTGTAAAGTTTAAATAAAAAGACAAATATTCGTAAAAAGAATAAAAGATTTACTTTTCTAAAAATTCTCCAAAAATTCGAAAAAATTCCACAAGATCGGGTATGTTGGTGCATAAAACTTTGTGAAAACATTTTTTTATAATTTTGAGTTTTGATCGTTTTTTTAATGCACAAAAAGCAATTTTGATCTTAAAAAATTTTGATGCACAAAATTTTCAACTTGTTTTAGTTAGATGCGCAATGTTATTTTGATGAAAAAAGTCAAAAGAAGTTGGGTGCAAAAACTAATTTTGATGCACAAAAATGATTTAATCTTAAAACGTATTTTTCATAATTTTTTTGTGTAAAAATAACCACTTTTAGAAAAAGGTTTTCACAACTTTTTCATGCACCATCATTCCCGATCTTGTGAAATTTTTAGGAATATTTCAAGAACTTTTTGAAAAAAATCGTTTTATCTTTTTACGGATATTTGTCTTTTTATTTAATCTTTATCCTATATATATATATATATATATATATATATATATATATATATATATATATATATATATATATATATATATATATATATATATATATATATATATATATATATATAGTATCTCAATTAAAAGGGTGGGAGATACGAAATTGCCCAATTAAACCCGATACGTTTTAAGTTTACTTCTTCTACAACATAAATTCTAAAAAAATTACGTAATATATTCTTGCCCAAAAAACTACAGCCAATCGAAACACTACATGTAAATCCTTAAGTAACTATAATCTTCCAAACACCCAAATAACCTGACATGAATCACAACTAAAAAAACACACGTTAAAAACAATCATAACATGTCACATTTAGCTCGTTATAACTTAAAGAGCAAGGAGTGAAACCTTGAAAAACAATCATAGTCATTGAAACCATAGGATGACACTCGATTTTTATTAATATAGGTAGGTGTGCAGAAGCCTAATTAACTTTTCAACTATAGGATGACACTCGATTTATCACAATATCCTTTTGAACATATGTAGCAACAGGGTTCACATGTTTGTTTTTTAATATAAGAGTTACTTAGACAATCTTAATCTTTGACATTTAATATTCCAATAGTAAAAATCGAAATACCTTATCATATCGAAGCAAGCTACGACATCGAAAATGGTCTTTTTAAGTAATTGACTTCTATGTGAGACCAACAGTTCAATTTGCACATTCGGCTCATGTAAAACATGTAGAATAAATATGACAAAATTAGAAAATAGTTAAATGCAACGAAGCAAATTGAGATAGATTGTGATAATTAAAAAAATGGGCATAGTTAAATCTAACAAAGCATATAACTATTCAATCTAACGAAAGTTTACTTTTCAACCTAGACATAACTATGCAATGAAGCATATAACTATGCAACGAAGCATATAACTATTCAACCTAAATAGTTAAATGCAACTAAGCATATAGAAAGTAGTTCTTTGTAAATGAGTTTTGTTTGTGTGTCTAAAAATGATGGGTGTAAAAGCCAATCAATGATGCATTATATGAGAATTAATGAGCGATTATTTGGTCAAATTCTTTCACCATATGACTTTTTTATTTAAAACATAAAAACCGGCATGGGAGATTCGAAAAATGCAAATTCAAAAGATTTGTGTGTATATCAATTCAAATGGAGGCTAATTAAGGAGCAGATTAATACTTTCAAAATTTATGAGTCATAGAATTTAAATAATAACTGGTTAAGCAGCAAATGCAAACTGTGGTGTTTCAAATGAAACGTATCATGCTCAAAATAAAGAGCTAATTGCTATTACTTTTTTTATTTTACTTTTTTGTATATGCGTTTGAGTCCATGATAACTTTAACTTATAAGAAAATATGACTTCCAGTATTAAAATATATATTTGAGTTAATTACATAAAAATGGTCTATGTGGTTTTTCGGGTTTTACAGATTTAGTTCCTAAACTTCTTTTTGCGGATCTCCTCCCTATGGTTTTGACCCGTTACGATTTTGGTTCCTTGACCACTTTTTCTGTTAGTTTGATCGTCAAGGATGGTTAAAATGACACTTATATCCTCGTTTGTATTAGCAGTGGTCCCTGTGGGTTGTCTCGTATAACAGATTTAGTCTTTTTTTTTAATAAAAAAAACCTATGTCAAACATTTAAAACTATAAAAATCCAATAACACAATATTTTCTTAAATTTTAAAAACCAATGTCAAACCTTTAAAACTTTAAAAACCTTTAATTTTTTTAAATAGATTATTTCAAAACTTTAAAAACAATATTTTTTTAACAATTCTTCTTAACAAATTAAAAATCTAATATTTTAACAATTTGTTTTAAATTTAATAATTAATTGGTTTTTAAATTTTTAATGATTAAAATTTTATAATTTTTAACAATATTTTTTAATTAAAAAATTAAAATTTTAACGGATTATGTCAAAACTTTTACGAAATTATGTCAACTTTTTTGTCAAAAAAATTATAAAAAAATCCGTAAACATTATTAATAATATCGAAAAAATCTAGTAAAAAATTTATAAAAAATCTCTTAAAAATTTATAAAAAAATCTAAGAAAACAATTTTATAAAAATAATCTCGTAAAAAATTTTATAAAAAAAATGTTGTAAAAATTATTAATAACCAAATTTTTTAAAAAGATTTTTGTGAAAATTTATAAAAAAAAAATCTCGTAAAAATTTCAAAAAGATTTTAAAAAATCCATCAAAAAAGTTTTTAAAAAATCTTTAAAAAACTTACTTAAAAAATTCGGACAAAAAATTTTTTGAAAAAAAAATTATTAATAATATCATAAAAAATATCGTAAAAAATTTTATAAAAAATCTCGTAAAAAAATTTATAAAAAATCTCTTAAAAATTATTAATAATATCATAAAAAATCTCGTAAAAAAATATAAAAAAAATCCCGTAAAAATTTTATAAAAAAAATTCGGACAAAGAAGTTTTTGAAATAAAAAAATTGTTAATAATATTAATTATATATTTGAATAAATAATGATAAAAAAGTATGGACCAAATTCGTGATATGCTACAAACCACAGACCATACAATAGGAGGGTATTTCTTTCAATTCAGCCATTTAAACACCCCACTTGACGGTCAAACTAACAGAAAAAGTGGTCAAGGGATCAAACCCGTAATGGGTCAAAACCATAAAAAGGAAATCCGCAAAAAATAAAGTTTAGAGACTAAATCCGTAAAACCCGACAAACCACAAAGACCATTAATGTAATTAACTATATAAATTTTGAGTATAACTTAATAGTTTTGAAATAAGACCTTCAGTTGACATATGAGTTTTTTATTACTTTAAGATAAAAATAATATACAACGTACATATTAGTTAGTGTAATGAGTCAATTTTTCTTTATCATACATAATTGTGGGAAAAATTATTCTTGGCTGTTGCACATTATAACTGATGCAATGGTTTGTAGAATGCAAAGTGTTGAATGAGATTTATAGTAGTTCTAGCTTGTTTGAATCTTATAGCAGGTACTATGTGTGTTTTTTCCTTTGTTTACGTCAACAAAATTTATAGCCATTCCTTGCATGTGAATTATGCTAATTTTAACTCAAAATTATTACTCTCCTAAAATATGTGAAACAGAAGGTATCCATAAATAGCTGATTAAAAGTCAAGAAATATTCAAATTAAAGTTGTCTTCCATGTACACGTGTCAAATGGATAGTAAAAGATATTTGTAGAAAAACTTTATGAGAGGGAATGATAAAAACTCTGTTTTATTATTTAGAACTAGCTAAAAGACCCGTGAAATTCACGGGTATTTTGAAGAGAAGACAAAAAGTAAATCAATTGTATATTAAAGAATTAGCTTTCAAAAGAAACGCATGAGTATATGAAGTTAGGAATAGAAAGTTTGTACAAATGAAACATATGTGTATAGTAGAATTGTAAATTGTACCATGTGAAACAAAAACATGCACGCATGATAGTTTAAACTTTAATGGTTCCCCATCCAATTTGCTTCCCGTTCTAGTGAATGAGATAGCTTTTGGCTCTTCAACCGAGTCGCCTCAATTGCAAGGACACACAGAGGATGTTCAACAGTATCATGCATCAATTTGTCAGAAAGGAAAGTCAAAAAATGCACAAAGTAACAAACTAATAATTAATATATACAAAGCGTTAAGTAAAAATTTAGAAACTTTCTCGTCAACAACTTTGTAATATATATGTGATGAGTGTCCCTAAATGAAACTATAAAAGTATGGGATGACTATTCATAGTATAATGTATAATTAAGAGTTGATTGAGTTTTATGTATGCTTGTTAAAAAAGCTATTGGTGTTTCACATGATTGGTGCCAATATCATATGTTTTATTTTGTTTTAATATTAAACATTTTTAATACAAATTTATTATCAAGTTGGAGTTTTAAAGTTTAAACAATAACAAAAAATGAACATGTGACCGGTCAAATTAAACTTTTATCTTAAGAAAACAGATCACACTGATTGAATGAAAATGTTCCTCAAGTTTATAAGTGTATTCAGAATGCCTTCAGCATCCTAATTGGTTTCAAGGTTATGGATTATTATCGCAATATCATAATTTTTTTAATAATTTATTGTTCCATTAACGACATATAAGGAAATGGAACGAAGAAATGCTAATGGATTCATGATCGACCCTAGCAGTTTCAACACGTTCATAGAAAAAACCCCATTATAAGTCATTACACAACTCACCCATTTTCCCTAATCAATATAATGGAGTTCTTTAAAAATGCCGAAGAATCGAAATCCTTACTTTCATATCTTTTTTATTCTTATAAACGCTTGATATAAGTCATGAAGCAAGAAAATGTCAGTTTAGATGAAGGAACATTAACACTAAAATCCGCGTTTCTCAAAGGCATCCTCTCATAGAGTCATAGGTCACAAGAGGTTGAAATAAAAGTGGATATATTTTATGTTGATTAAAAGTTTTATAAGAAGATTAGTAACATAACTCGCCAAACAAAAATGTATAGCATTAGTCTCATACACGAGTTTTATGGATGGCTTTTAGTGTTCATAAATAAATAGATGAGGCAATACTCGAGCAAACATTGAATAGTATCAATCTTCATGCCTATAATCAAAATTATTTATGCACACGCCGCAATATTAATGTTGAAAAGATATAACCAAGTTCCTCTCGTGAAATAATGATGTATCAACAAAAAGAAATGGACTTTGCTAAAATAAATTTACAACCCTTATCGATCATGAATCTTACAACCACACGAGTATGGGGCCATCTATTTGGCAACTTCGTGCACAATATAAAAAATGTTCTAATTAGTCAATTGGTAACACATTGTACTCAAATCCTTAGAAGTCCTTTTTACATTTCATGTTTGTGGTGGTATTAAGACATGCGTTTGTGTGATGGCAGATATCATCAAGAATAAAAGGAACTAAAGAGTGTGTTTGATAATGACTTAAAAAATCTTAATTTATAAATAAGTAAATTAATTAAGTCACTGATTGAGTGTTTGTTTAGATCTCAATATTAGTTGATGACATCATAAAAAAGTTACGGGAGTGAAGGTCTCCTAATTAAGTCTATTAGTTTTTTTTTAACATATTTACTCTCCCACTTTTTAACCTCTAATTCTATGTAAGTTGTTTTTAGGGTATAACAATAATGTTCTATAATTGAGACACTTTATTCAACATATAAAATAAACACCCATTCATTATCTACAAACATACAACATATATATCTAAATAGTTACTTTTATTTTACAGGAGTTAGATGAAAATAATAATAATAATAATAATAATAATAATAATAATAATAATAAAAGCCATAAGTAAGCATTTAGCCATTTTTATCAAACATGTCATGTGCATGCATAAATATTGATTATTTTCAAATAAAAATTTTAAAGAGACACATACCTTTAAATTGCTTGAGTGGATGATTTAAATTAAGATATAGAGTAAAATCGAAATCGTCCTGTGGTTTGCCCAGTTACGATTCGTCCCTACATTTTCGAAAGTGCAGCGGCCTCCACAGGGTTTCTTGTTGAGTTCATTTTCGTCCCCACCAAATTGAAATGACTAAATACCCTCGTCTTCATCCCCTTTAAATTCTGGGGACGAAATCGCAATTTGAACAAACCACAAGGACCATTTATTTTACCGAAAATAATTTTTTTCGAAAATAATTTTTCGAAAATAATTTATCGGTTTCATCATTTTTGTCCATTTTCATACCTTTTTAGATTATTGTCCGTTTTATCCATTTTTTACGTTTTGTCTATTTTTATTCGTTTCGCTTGTTTTATCCGTTTTTGTCGGGTTTTTCCATTTTGTCCGTGTTTTTATATTTGTCTATTTTCTTACGTTTTGTTTGTTTTGTAATATTTTATCATTTTGAAATTTCTTTTGATAAAATTTGAAAAAATCAAAAAATAATTAAATTTTTCGAATTTGAATTTCTTTCCAAATTTATAAAAATTTAATTTTTTTTGAAATTTTAAATTTTTTCAAATTTTTCTTTTGAAATTTTTTCAACCGATGAAATATTACAAAACAAACAAAAAGTAAGAAAAGAGACAAAATGTAAGAAACACGGACAAAAATGAAAAAATGCATAAAACGGCAAAACGAATAAAAGCAGGAAAAACTTAAGAAAAGCGGATAAAAGCGGACAATAATCTAAAAAAATGTACTAAAACGGAAAAAGCGATGAAAACCGATAAAATTATTTTCGGAAAAAATTATTTTTGAAAAAAATTATTTCGTAAAATAATGGTCCTGTGGTTTGTTCAAATTGCGATTTCGTCTCAGAATTTAAAGGGGATGAAGACGGTATTTTAGTCATTTCAATTTGGTCGTGGCAAATGAACTCAACAAGAACCCTGTGGAGGCCACGTGACCGAAATGTGAGGGACGAAATCTGTCTGACAAACCCAGGACGATTCAGATTTTACTCTTAAGATATATAATTTGTTAGGATTTCAAAGGATTAAACCATCTAAGAACTTTGAACATTAATTAAAATAGAGAAGATGCCAAATGGAGATAGAAAAGTCAAATCAATAGCAAAATACAAAGGAACATACCTATAAATAACCATCTATCTAAAAGCTCGACATGTAACCTAGAAACATATAATCACTTTGAAAAACATGAATAAACAAACCTAGAGGAACTAAAAATTCGAATGACCAAATCGTGTGGTGATGAACTGAGAAATTCCCACCTGTCATTCTTCACTACATTGGAGACCAAATACGCATATGTTAGTATAACAGGGATGAAGATGCATGTGATACCACTAAACATGGCCTTTTTTTAGAATGTGCAAGGTGAGCGACTGCTCAGGACTTCAAATTTTTTAAAGGCCCTAAAATTTGTCTCATTATTAATTATATGCATGTGTAAATATATTTTTCACGAAGAAAAAAATATAGATGAAAAATATCTTAAATGAGTAATATATTAGAACGTTTATATAACTAATTGCACTATATCTTATAAATGGTGACAATTTATATATAACATTCCTTAACAAAATGCGTCATTATTCAATATCGTCTTGAGCTCTCAAAAATTTCATAAATCCATGAGACGGCCCTGCCACTAAAGCAAGAAGTGAATGGGACGATGAGCCATCTTTTGAAGAGATCAAAACCTGTTGAAAGGTTCCATTATGTATTAGATTAGAACATTCCATATAATTTAAGTTTTAGGAGTATGTGGAAACTTGTCACTAAACTCAGCTTGTTACTTCTTCAAGGATAAAAATTAAATATTTGAAACCAAGTCCCAAAAGTCATGAGAAGAATAAACACAAAGCGTTTATAATCTTCTTAAAAATTAATAGTCTAACATATTACATTACAAAGAAGTTAAACCGACGAAGCAGTACGAAACTATAATACGTGACCAGTTGCCTTACAAAATGAATTGGTTATTTGTTTCACTCTGTATTTGTTTTTTTTACAAAAGTGTTTCGTGGATCACTGCATATACATATGCTACTAATAAATTTCACCAAGCTATATAATGTTTAAACGTTAAGATTCATAACACATGAAGAAAAAGCATTTATATTACTTGAAACCAAATTCAATTAATTGAACATTTCGTTAAAAGCTATTCACGATCAATAAGAAAAACCTATGGTATGTAAACAACTATCAAAACCACAAACAGTTGACAAACAATTGAAGGAATTAATGACGGTGCCAAAATGATAGTGAGACTTACTAAAACGGCTAATCAAGAGAAGAAGAAAAAGCTTGATCTCATTAATTTTTGAACATGTCATAGTTACACCTATTCAACCCAGTAACATATTTGCTGTCAATATATCTTGCATTAACATCACATATGTTTCTTGTCCGCAATTCATAATTGATTTCATTCAAGCACTTCATAAAATACTTAACATGTGTGTACAGAAAATACACGGCCTAACATATTAAGTTTGTAAGACTCACATGGCTAACTCAATTAGCGCCACGATCACATTGTCAAAAAAGTTTGAATGAAACAATCACCTGATTATTGAACAATAAAAGTGTAACTGAATTAGTCGATCCCACCCTTGTTTCTTAAAAAAAATAAAGCTAAAAAATTAAAAAGAATAAAAAAAAAATCTACAAACCAATTATTAAAATCAAATGAAACATTAGACATAAAATTTAAGTGGCGAGTGGATGATGAGAAGCTCATTATATATGATTGAAAATGAAAATTGATCCAGTGAGTTTGAGTAAAACATTAATGCACAATATATAATTTGGCAAAGATTTAAATTTTGTTCAAATACACGTAATGCCTAAATGATAACACACGTTATTGCCTATATTATAAAACACATAAATGCTTAAGTTTCTTGCATATTAAATAGTAAATCGTGCTAATAAAAGATGCCAACCAAGTATGTCAAAAATTCAAATGTGCTTATTCAAAATTGGTTGTACACGTGTCGTAACGTGAAGGCTTAGTATTTTAGGAAAAAATTGATGAAGAGAGAGGTATAAAAACTCTGTTTTATTAGTTAGTATAGATATATAATTTTAGCTGTTGCAAAAGGACCCCTCACTAAGGTTAGGAAGTGGGCCGCGGGGCGGTGATGATCCCGCCTAAGGAAGATATCTGGGAGAAAATCCGTTGGTGATCCCGCCTAAGGAAGTAGTGGATGAGGGAGTGGAATCTGTGAAGGAGTTCATGGCTAAGAGGTTGCTCGATGCTTTGATAGAAGAGGAGGAAAAAAGCAAATTTGTCGAGAATAACGAGCGAGCACAAGGTGGTGGTTGGTTGACCGTAGCACCTCATGGTTGACCATGTTGTTCTTCTTGGCGGCAGAACCGTAGGTGGGTATTTGGCAAGTAAAAGGACACAACAAATGAAGACCCATTACTTAATCGACAAGCGTGAGCGGGTTACTTCGATCACCTCGGTTTATTGGTTTACACACTCAATCTAGATTACGAATATAGGGTGGATGGGTGTGAGACACGTCCTCATGAGCAGTAAATCGAATATACACTTAAATGGTTTGTATCACATAGTGTTCATGATTCATATACCAGTGACTAAGCGAAATGGTGTAAAATGACGGGATGTGCTTGGTATCAAGGTTAAGATCATGTTGTCATTCACATGCCAAAGGACGATGTCATTGTACACCCACCCAAGGAAGTGGAGGAATATGTACCACATGTTGCTGAGCCTTTGCCTATGGCGATGCCAGTACCTATTTAAAGCTCAGTCAGAATCAAGAACAGAAATCTATGTGATTCAAAAACTTTAAAAAATTTGGTCGTCTTTTATTGAGTTTGGTTGGATAAGTATCTAAATTTTGAACTGCTGTACGCAATACTTATATGGGGAACCAGTACTATCAAGTTTGTTTACTTTGGAGTTATAATGTAAGGTTAAGTTTTCAAACCAATCTTGTTATGTAGAAATATTGTGGTTGTGGGTTGTTATGTAGAATCATTGTTGTTCTGATGTTATAACAATGCGGCGGTAACATATGATGATCACGAGAATGAAGAAAGGATATGAAAAGAGAATAGCATGTAAACACATGGATCACAAGACCAGATGATGAACATGTGTTGAGTGTAAATCGATGTTGGTGTTAAGGAAGAGCATATGAAACACATTAATTGTTACTGGGGAAATGATGATTATCTTGGGGAGATAATGACCAGGATGATGTTGGGGGAGATGAATGATTTGGGTAGATGATGAAGAGAATGAAAGATGAATGGGTAAAATATAAATGTGTTATAAAAGTATAAATGTGTATGGACTAAAATACCCTTGACTACAAAACAAAAATCGAGTTTGACTTGGTCGAGGACCAATCGGCATATAATGGCTCTTGTTTGGACTGTGGCGATGATTATGGCCAGTTTATTCCATCGCGATCCTCCGATCAAGTTTAGGGACCAACGGTGTATTTTAGTCTAAAGTTTATGGATTATAAATGAAAAATAATAAAAGTTTGAAGATTTGAGGAATAAACATAATGTTTGAAACCGGTTCGACCGGGTGGTTCAACCGATTAAACTGTTACGTCAAAAAGCGGTCGATTTACCGAGTCAACCCGATGGGTTGGGTCGAAAAGGTCAAATTAAAAGGGTCAACCAGCCGGGTTTGAAGCGTCCGTCTCAACCCGATTTTCGATGTGTATTAATAGTTTCTTTTGAAATATATGTTTTCAACATGTCTTTTTAGTTTTAACTTTTCACTTTTTACTTTTTGATAGTATAGCGGTACCAAGACGCGTTTCGGTACGGGTACCTGCAATGATTAGGATAAATAGATCAACTCGATGAGGCCTAATTCCACCAGTTTGTATCGATTTCAACGGGTCATCTCTAGTTCGTTTTCTGATGGCTTTTATTGGTTAGCCGAATCGTTGGCGACACCGATTCCTGGTTGAACCCTTTGGTCCGGTCCGGTTTTCAAAACTATATATACCATCAAGTTGTTAGTATAATGTGTATAATAACATGTACTTTTCATTTTAGGGTGTTTTAAAAATAACATTAATTAGTGTGTTTAATTATTTTATATTTTGTATTATGTTGTAGCTTGTTTAAATTGTACATTGTGAAAATTTTATTGTAATTTTTAATAAAGGGTGTTGTAATTGGTTGTTTTTTATGTGGTAGATATGCTTTTAATTGGTTGTATAATATGAATAAATTATTATACTTTTAAATAATGAGCTACTTTAATTAAAGTATTAATTACACTATGCATTTCTCTCACATTTGACTTTCAAGGTTTTATTTTTTAATGTTTAACTATACACTCTTTATATGTAGTATAGATGAGTTGCGTGCCAAGTAAATTTGTTATTTTACCAACTTTGGGCACTTATACGTGTTCTACCTGAATTTGTTTTTGGTTTTCATTACAAATTTGGGAATCTAATGCAAGTGACTGTCAGCTCTCGTGATAGTGCTTCCACTCGCTAGGTGTCGTTGGGAAACACTAAATTGCAAAAATCGTCCGTGTGGTTTGGTCAAATTGTACGTTTCGTCCTTGTGGTTCATTAAGTGCAAAGATCGTCCAGATTTGGCGATTTCGCGATTTTTGGTCTTCCATCATTGAAAAACCGTCCTTGTGGTTTGCCAAATTTCACCGTTGAAAGGCCAAAGTGCGGCGTAACGATGCGAAACCGGACGATCTTTGCACTTAACGAACTAAGGATTTAAACGCGCATTCGCCAAACCACGCAGACGATTTTTCAATTTACTCTTGGGAAACCTATAGCTTTTAAGCTAGTTTGATAAGAAATAAACTGCAACAAAAAATTAAAATGATTGGATCGATTATATACATTATACAATTGTTCAAGACCGATACAACTCCACCCCGACTTAAACTAAGGTGTTGTTTGTTTATTAAGAGGCTATGAATCAATCATTTCGCACATCCGAATCGAATACGAGCGAAATGTCTCAATCAATCAAATAATATTGTTTGTTTTATTTTAAGAAAACATCGAATTTTTATTAATTCAACCAGAGGCATTAAGATGCTCCTTCTATGTCTCATCTCGCTAGATGTTTTTACTGTTTTGTCTCGAAGCGAAAAATAAAAAACAAACACACTTAACACCTAAAAGCTCTAACTGACTAAGAGCTTTGGTCTATTAAGAGGCTGTTAAGACTTTTTTTAAAAAAAACAAACAACACCTAAGAGTTGTCTTTACTATATCCAAATTGAAACCTCTGCCTTATACAGCTATATATCAACCTATCCAGCGTAGCTCACGTTACAAGGTCTCTAATCGTGTTCCTTATCTAGGTAGAGATCACCAAACAACTAACATTTTTTTCAGTTCATACAACAACAAAAACAATACATAATCCTGCCAAAGCGAGGTATGAAAAAGATGAGATATAGACAGTCACACCTTTACCCGATAATAAAGAAACTGCTTTCAAAAAGACCTCCGACAATTTTTTCAATTAATATAACTACGTATATTTTTCTCAAAGCTCTCCAGTTTGGTATATTTTAGTGATGCTTTGGCATTTCCAAGTAGATCATGTGACGTGATATTGATTTGAGTGTTAGTTGTAACAATTTTTAAAATATATTCTAGATTTATTCACATTTCGATGGTTGTAAAATAGCAACTTGTTTTACTATATTTGTATTTACAAAAGGGCTTCTTGATGCGATATGAATCCACATTACTAAATTTAGAAATGCTGCCAATAATTGGTTTATTGCACCATTGACCACTCACTCACATGTGCCAACTTTTAAACTCAGCTTTTTTTCATCTGCAAACTATTTTTTAACCCCTCAAAATCTGCGTAATCGTTATTTTCAAGTAATATACATGCTAATTGCATTTTTATATTATCATTAGGGTCAATTGCATATATACCCACTAAAACTTACATATTTGCATATATATCCAAAACATGCTTAAAATGCATTGTACATCATGCAATAAAAACTTGTATTATGGGGAAATATGCAAGTTTTTAAGTTTTAGTGGGTATATATGCAATTCTCCCTTATCATTAGCACAAGTAACATCATTTTTTGGCAGTTCTAAAGCAATTTTACATACTATAATCCATCTAGTGACAGATGCGTAATTTCTCCTTGAATTTAGCATCTTTATCATTTTAATCTTCTAGTTGTTCTTTTATATTCATTATTATAGTGATAGTTAAACATAAAGTATATGGTTAGGGAAATTTGCATTACCGATGTGGACGTATGGTCCGGACCGCCAGAATGGGTCGGCCGGCAGACGCTGGCCCATTCTACGTCTAAACCCTAATCCACGCCCTATATATACATGACGGAGTTATCTCTAACCCTAACTAACTTTGATATATGCTACATCAGCATCTAACTTGACCGTCGGAGGTGGAACCCGGGACTCTGACGTGGGTCCACTCTAACGAGTTCTCTTTGTTATGCGCTCTCTTGGGCTCAGAGAAGACGACTAACGGCCAAGGAGAGTCGTTGAATCCATCCGCATGGGATTATGCATCAACACCACGATGATATTTATTTCAACTTAACCCATTTTGCTACATATTGTTAAAACTATGATTCTTTTTTTCTTTTCTTTTAAATGTCAATCGCCACTCTCTCACATAACGCCTTATTGTATTCGTTAGATTTAGTATAGCGAAACAAACAAACAAAGGTACTGATATTACTTGTAGAGTTTGTAGAGATATCACTTTATACAATTCACAAAGCATAACTTACAAGCACTTATTTTGTTAACCAACACTTAATTTTTTTTAGAAGATCGTTGATTTTGTATTACAAAAATAAATAATTCAAAGAAGATTAATAGAAGGGAAGAGTAACATGATAAAGAATGATGAAATTTTCGAGTGTATTAGGTAAAGTTGCAGGTTGATGGAGGGAAGATGGAGGAGGACGGAGGGAGGAAGAAAGAAAACATTTTGTAATACTTCATAATACATTCGCAAATAATGGGCAGAAGAAGGAGGGTTTAAGGGAGGATGGAAGAGGTATTTAATAATTCGCAATACCTTTGCTAAAAAAAGGTGGGTATGGACAAGAGGAGGGGGTGTCAATATTTTGTATCGATCTTTGTTCGACGAAGGATTTGACTTTGTTTAACTGGCATGGTGTTGATGTTAATTTTGTTTAAATTTAAATATTGATATATTGTTTTAGACATTTTGCGCGTTTAATAGCTTGTGATGACCATTAAAAGATGATTTTCTGAAGTTCTTTGTTTAAATTTTGTGTATAGTTATATGCGTCGTTGCTATATGCACAATATCGTCAATATGCTTTCATCTCGAAGTAACCCGTAGGATCGTGCCTTCATTTTAATATTTATATTCATACTAATAGTAATTTTAGAAGTATTTAACTTAGAAACCCGTTTACGCACGAGTTAAACTTATAAAATAAAATAACATGAGTCGTTATTTAACGTGGACGAAGGATTTAACTTTGTTTAACTGGCATGGTGTTGAGGTTAAAATTGTTTAAATTGAACTAATGATATTTTGTTTTAGACACTATTTGCGTTTAATAGCATGTAATGACCATTAAAAGATGATCTTTTTGAATATCTTTATTTAAAATTCTAAGAGTAATTACATGCGTCGTTGCTATATGCACAATATCATCAACATGTTTTCATCTTGTAGTAACTCATAGGGTCGTGTCTTCATTTTGATATTTAAAGTATTATTGATAATAGTATTAGATGTATTTAATTTAGAAACATGTTTACGCGGGTTATACTTATAAAAAGAAATTACATGAGTTGTTATTGAACATGGATAGTAAAAAAAAAAATTTGACATCTTTACTTAATCTCGTAAAGAGGAATAACATGAATTGTTCATATATGTACAATCTCATATATGTATTTACATATCACAGTAATTCGTACTTTCATTTTGATATTTATAATTTCGTTCATATACATTAAGAGTATATTGAGTAATGCTACATCTAGGGGTGGCAATTCGAGTCGGCTTTGGGTTGGCGGGTTCGGATTGACATGTTGGTGGTCGAAAACCCAAACCCGAACACGACCAATTTAAATCATCGAGACGGTATGTCAACCCTAACTTGTTTACATAACTCGAACTGACCCATTTAACCCGTATATATATTTGGGTTGGCGGGTTAAATAGGTTACACGGGTTGAATAGGTTAAATAGTTTTCAGATTGACCTATTTAACCCGTTTAACATACAAAACTTGGTACATTACACAAGTTAAACAAAGTTAAGCGGGTTTCTGGTCTAATTCGTTTAATCAAGTAACCCGTATAATAAAATATAAATAATTTTAATTTAAGAAAAAAGACTTAAGCGGGTTGGCGGATCGACCTGCTTAATTTATTTCCAACCCGAACCTAACCTATTTAGTAAATGAGTTATATGTGTCGATCAAAACCAGACCCGAGATCTATTCAGACTCAACCCAAACCTGTCAATTTTCGTATCTGTTTCAAATCGGGTTTAGCGTCGGATCAGAAATTGTTACCCCTAGATACATCCGCACATAATTCAAAAAAAAACCTTTCAAATATACATGTGTCAAATAAATATAGATAAAAAAATGTAACACAATGTGATTGGCGCAACTCACATGCCACATGTATTGTAAAAGTTTTTTTTTTTTTTTTTTTTTTTTGTATGTGAATGTGGCATTTTCGTACATTAATTTAATGTATAACGATAATAGTATTTATAAATAACAACAACATATATGTTTTTGAAAAATATATATAAAGTTTAAGGGTATAAAGTTTATGGGTATTTATTAATTTTATAAAGTTTATTATTACCTTCTTTTTTGTTTTTTTACAAAAACGACACATTTGTTTTATAATTAATTTTTTGCTTGATGAAATCTTGATGTTTGACCAAATTGATTTAAATTGGCGAGTGAGATAACTACATTTTCTCTTACGTGGCAAAATTGAGCACTACCATTGATTTTATTTCAGTTGCTCCAATATTTTTTTTCTTCACTTTTTGGAAATCTTTTATTCCGGATATAGTGTACTTGAAATATGTCAAATAATCAAAGATGAATGTTTAAGTTTCTTCTCCTCTTGAATAACTTCTCATGTATTTGGAAAAAAAAATCTTGTACTTTGGTAATGATAAGTATTAAGATTTTATGTACGTATGTTCCTGTAAACTTGTAAGATCAACAACAACAATTACTGAATTCTTCTTGAGTGAAGTATGAAAGAGGTAAGATGTAAATAGTCGCACGCCTACTCAAAGATAAAAAGACTACTTTCATAAGTCCTCCAGCAAGTGTAGATTAAAAACAAAAACTATAAGCCGTTTGGTTCGCAGAATATTTTTGAGAGAATTGTAATATGTGAAGCAAATTGTAGTGTAATTTGAACTAATTGAAATGTGAATAAATTATAATTTGTCAAATAAATTGTTATTATAATATGAATTAGTTATAATGTGAATGAATTATAATATGTAGTCATTATAATTTAAAATAATAATGAAGTAAAATTTTAATTTTTTGTAAATCTTACGAATTTTTAATAAAGTGATTTTTTTAACAATAATAATTAATAATACATTTAATATTATTTTTAATAATAACAATATAATAATAATAAATTCAAATTTTAAAAAAAAAAAGTAAATAATTATTAGTTTAATAATAATAAAATATTTAATAGTAATAATAATAATAAATAATAGTAATTATAATTAATTATAATAGTAATATTAAAATGTTTAGTAATAATAATAATAATAACAATAGTAATAATAATAATAATAATAATAAATATTGCGTTTAAAGTAAAAATTCTGAATTACAACGTAATTTAAAACTTTTCATCCAACTTTTTATGTAATATGAATTTTGTCACTTATTAAAGTAATTGAATTACGATTACAACGTAAACCCAAACATCCTAGGAAATGAATATGAATTACAATTCCTTTCAATCTGCAAACCAAACATGTTATGTAATTTAATCAAATTACTTACATTCATTTATGACATATTACACCGAACCAAATGCCCCTTAAAAAGAAATTCTTAAATGGGATAATTGGATTGATTTGAAGAAAAGAGGGTTAACTAAGTGATCCTTTTATTCATGAGTAGAATATACGTGTCTACATTCTACAATACTCATAACCTATCTATAACATGATTGAATGTTGTTGTTGTAGTTTTTGAGGGCTAACAAGAGATACTTTGTAGCTCAAAGGGTCTTCATGACATTAATTGAAAAAAAAGGGTGCTCTTGGCATTTATGAAATATTAGAGGCTTTGAATTAAATAATTAAGTTGGTGGATTCCAAATTGTTAACCGACTAATTGATTCTCTTACGGATGATACATTCACGCGCGCCAACGTACGTTTAATTTACGCAACTATAGAATAAATGTCAAACGCGATTATCATGCACGCCGCTTGATGATGTAGTCATTAGGGTGGTGGCAACAATGTATCCTCATCTCTCACCATCCCTCATTATCCACCAATAACATTCTTCCAACTCATCTCATCCTCACACCACCCCTCACCATGATTTTAGTGACAACCATGATCCCTACCCTGCACCACATTTATTTATTTAACGGCTCAAAATATAGCTTTGCCTTCTTCCGCGCGGGCTTATTCTCTCATGACATGCTCAACTCGAACCCGTGATAGCTTGCGGTGGTGTAGCTCTTCCGGTGGCAAGCTCGCATCCAACCCGTTGTCAGTTGCCGAGACTTAGTTACAAAATGATTTTCGATACCAAATAATTATAAGTACCTTTTATCACTCATTAGAAAATACTTTACTTATTTTTCACATAAGCATTATATCAGTTTTTAATCTTTACATTTTTACTCTCACCCCCTCTCATTTTTCATCCATATTGATTACACCATGCTCACGGGTTAACAAAATTTTATTTATTTATTAAAAATTAAAACTTTTATTCATAAAATAAAAACATTACACAGATAATTAAAAATGTACACGTACGAAATAAAAAACGTAAACATTACATAGATAATGTTTTGTGTTACGGACAGTGTTCTCTTGAGACATTTTGTTAGTTAAAATGGTATTGAAAGTAGAGTAATAATATAAAGTTATGTTTAAAAATGTTGAAGTTTAAAAGGTATTTATAAGCAAATAAAATGATAGTGGAGATTTATTTATTTATTTATATATTTTTTTTCTTTTTCTTAACAAAGTATCCTCTGCAAACTTAGAAGGCTTCACATTTTCACACAAACCGAAAGTGAAAGCCTCACCATTGTGAGGCTTTTTTTGTTGTTCTCGTGTGTGACCAGCCATCCCATATAGTGGGGTGCCGTGTAGGGCTGAGCATCGCAGATTCAAAATCGATCGAGACCGATAGGACAGATCGAACCGAAGGACCAGCGGTCCAGTCTCGGTCCGAATTTTTTCCTTATTTTGGTCTCAGTCCGGACTTGTTTTACATACAACCCGACTATTATGCTTTCTTGGACCGGACCAACTCGGACCGGACCGAACACATTCGGTCCAGTCCTCGGTCTAAGGTTTTGGGCTAGTTCAGTCTTGGTCTGGTCTGGTTTTGGTTGGTCGGTTTGGTTTCGGCTGGTCGGTCCGGTTTTAGCCTGTCCGGTCCAGTTTTGAACCATTGATCACCCCTGGTGGCCGCGTGTCTTTTCTTGCTTACCGACCATCACTCGCCACAAATATGGGTAGTCTAATCTCAAAATCCTATGATATAGTTTAGGATTTAGACCCTTTTAAGTTTGAATGAAAATGATTGGTCATTTCTCTAATAAAAAAAATTGAGTCTATTATAGGTCTCATTATTTTATTTGTGAATAAACATGATCGATCATGTTCATCTAAACTTGATAGGATTTTATTTTATATTTTAACTTAATCCCATGTACATGATCAAACTTACATTTGTTATTTAATACCGGTTTAACTTAAATATATTAAAAATTATGGCAAAAAAGGTAGACGCTACTAAGCTATCCTGGGTGGTTAAAGGAATTAATCATTCTTTTACATTAAGTGTAGGCGTATGGTCGGGGTGGGTCGGGAATGGGTCGGGGCCCGGCATCACGCCCACTCTACACCTAAACCCTAATCCATGCCTATATATACATGACGGGTTATCTCTAACCCTAAGATATATTGGCTACACTACTGCGATACTAACTGACCGTCGGAGGTGGACCCGGGGCTACGGCTCGGGTCCACTCCTGAGTTCTCTTTGTTGACAGTCTACTAGGGCTCGAGAAGGCACTAGCGGCCAGAGAGAGTCGTTGAATCTAGTCGCGCCAGATTATGCTTCAACAAGTTGGCGCCATCCGTGGGACCACGAATAAACTATGTTTCGTGTTCTCATATTACCGAAAAGCGAGATAAATTCCTAAAGTCGGTAACCCTAAAACTTTGTTATGCTATTGTGTGAATATAATATCACTTTAAAAAGCATCTTGATATTCATTGAACCATTATATCGTTAAAACTTTGCTTCGTGTCCTTGTTAACCATCCAAATTTTCTGATTAATTATGCTTTGCATGAACGATGTTTAATGGACTATTTATGGTCAAATCGTAACGTGGTCAAACATCACGTTAAATTACACGTTCCATTAAATTGCATATTGTTAAATTGCATGTTTTATTCTTTACATAAGATTATATAATGATAAATCTTTACATAAGATACAAAAAAAGGAAAATATCCGCATGATCGGACCTATTTTAAAACATCCGCACGATCGGATCTATTTTATCTTTTAATCCGCACGATCGGACCTAAGAAAAAGCCCGCACGATCGGAGCTATTTTATTTTTACCGCGATAAATTCGCGCAGACATCTTTTTTACGGTTGGTACGATGTTCGGCTCAAACACGCGCAGTCGTGATAAATCTACCGCGTAAGACCGCACGCGTTCGGAGATCTTCGCGAGAGAACGCGACGCGCGAAAACCACGATGCTAGTCAATCGCCATGATGCGCACTGGACCAAAGGCCGTGGTATAAACATCTGCGATCATCCGAAACGTTCGAGTCTACGGTTAAGATAAATCTATCTGCGTCATTAGTCGCGGTCACGGTACATCCATCCGAGTTTTTATTTTTATACATTAAAAAAAAAAAAATCTCACGATAGGTTTTTATATATACATTTAATTGTTTATGTAGTTTGTACAACCTCATGATAGGTTGTATATATATATTTTTATGCTATGCGCACTATATTATTCATGCTATGTCTTTGTTTAATTTTATTAGGTTTTATATCTTTGCGATTCGCGGCATATGCTTTCATGTTTGCATTAAGTGTTTTTTCGCAGATTAAATAAGTTTAATGCCCTACAGTAGCACCATCAAACTTGGGGGCTACGGTACATCCTACCATTGTTTCCGACGCGGTATATTTGGAAGCGGATCGAAGGCAATTTGAGTATTCGCACCAACATGCCATGGGGCGTCCTCTGTTGGTTGTAAAGACTCGCGACAACGCGCATTTTGTCGCAAGACCGATCGGTGTTTGTCGCCCTTGCGCTTGTGAGCGCATCTTCTTTCGCACCTCTTTCTTGCAGACAATGTTGACTTATGCGCAAGAAAGCACGCCTTCTTTCGCACCTCTTTGTCACAGCACTTATGCGCGTTAACGTCTTCGTCGCACCTCTTTGTCGCAAGACCGTGCCAGACTTCTCTGAAGCGTCTTCGTCGCACCATCTTCGCGTCGCTCTTGGTACAAAAGGTACGCCTACCCGGGATGCGCAGCATGCGGGTTCCACTTTCACCCACGCTGCCATCGAACTTAAGTCTAGCATAACATAGCTATGTGCTATCTCATACTAGACTTGGGGCTTGTAGGCGTATGGTCCGGATGGGCCAGAATGGGTCGGGCCCGATCGCCCACTCTACACCTAAACCCTAATCCATGCCTATATACATGACGGTTATCTCAACCCTAAGATATATTGGCTACACTACGCCGATCTAACTTGACCGTCGGAGGTGGACCCGAGCTACGGCTCCGGTCCACTCTAACGAGTTCTCTTTGTTGACAGTCTACTAGGGCTCGAGAAGGCGACTAACGCCAAGGAGAGTCGTTGAATCTAGTCGCGCCGCATTATGCATCAACATTAAGTGTGTAATATCCTTTTTTATTTTTTACATTTGTCATGAAAATTTCATTTTTTTTACTTAAGCTTGTCATATCGTATTTAAGTCACAAATATTTTTGCCACTAAGCTACTTTAAGTGGTTAAAGGAATTAGCAAGTAACTGAGTATTCTTGTATTTTTATAAAATTAGTTTGAATAACTTTTACTATAGTTGACCAATCAAATTGCTTTATAACTAGTTCAATTATATTCGGTTAAATAATTTTTTTTCCTTAAATACCATGCTCTAAGAGTACTCTCAATGATAACTCATGTTATTCTTTAACTTCTGCCATATCAGCGTCACATCAGCTTTAACATTTCACCTTAACATCCTAAAAAGACACCCACAATCATAACATCCCAAGTTAAACTTTAACATTTGATATTTTTAATTTCAACCCTTAAACTAAAACAAACACTTCAATTATTAAAAAACATAACCTTAACTTAAACATATTACAATACAAAATATAAAATAACTAAAGAAAATTACAACGAATCAATAATGCATTTGTTAAAATTATCAAGACAATCTTTTGAAATACTCGCACTCATTTGCAAGTATTCATCAAATGAATCGGGTGTGGTGCCGTAAGCCAATTGACGTATGACAGACGTACACTTCATTAGAACACTTTAACTCATTCGACCCGTACAATCGGGTGTTTGCCTAAAGTAATTAAATGATCCGAATATAATCGGAGTATAAGATTCAATACCTTCGACTATTTGCGTGAATAGTTTCCACTCATACGAAATCTTTACGAAAATTTCGGTTTGAATACTTACAACCTTCAACGAAATAGTCGTTACGCACACGTTCTTACGCAATCTCACGTTCACGATATATATGGATGCGAGCACAGTAGGAGGTTGAGATGCTTCTTCTTGTTCCAACTGTTGTCGATATCGTCGCAGACGCCATAAATTGAAGCCGACCGTCATCAACATCTGACCATTGCTGAGGAAATTCATCAAATTGATTCGGATCCATTGTGAACGAACTTGAATTTGAATTATGGAAGTGTGAGAGGAAGTATATAAATTGTGAATTTGATTTATGGAAGTGTGAAAAAAATGGTGTTTTAGTTGGATATTTATAGTGGTAAAAAAATGTTTTTGATTTTTTTTTTAAATAAAACTAGCCGTTATGGGCTAAAATGTAATTTTTTTAAACCCCAACGGTAACTAGCCGTTTAGGGGGTGATTTGAATTTTTTATTTTTTATTTTTTTTAAGCATGTTAACGGGCGTTAATTGCCCAACGTGCCCCAAATAACGCAACAATAACGCCAACCATGTAACGGCCAACGCCGGTTTCCGGCGTTGACCGTTGGGCATGCTTTAATAACTTGAAAACAAAAACCTTCGTGTTAAGTTTGTTGTGAGTAGAAATGAATAAGTGGATTCTTTGATTTTTATTAAAAGAAAAAGTTTTATGTATTTAAGTTATTTGTGATTGATAAACATAATGTATTATGTTTCACTCAACTTAAGAATATTCTAATCCTTAATTTTAAGCCATCTCAAGGGTTTTGTTTTACCGCAATTTAAATAATGCCATAGACTTTATGCATTAACATATGATCAAATAACATACATGAAAAATAAGTCGAAACAATCTATAGTTCTAACATCTATAATTAACGAGCTCATAACGGAAGACGAGCATTCACCATGGACGGAGGATCCATAGGGGCAAGGGTGGGGCTTGCTCTCCAAAAGATTTTGTATTTAGTGTAATTTGTTTAAAGAGCCAATGCAAAAAATAATTATCTAATCACTTGACCTTCCTAAAATAAGTTAATAATACTTTGGACCTTCCAAAGAAATGATTCAAGCTCAATCCCTTATTCACTATACTATACTTGCTTATGCGCATCTATATCAACTATTTTTGTGTATGAAACAAGAAATATGTATCTATGACACTAATACTAAAGAATTTGTTGAATTTAATTGAAAATTCAAAAAGTATTTATATGTTTATCGAAGCAACTTTAGAAATTTTTATTAAAAATATGTGTTAAGCACCTAAAGGAATCTTAAGGAGAAAAAACGTAGCCGACTGCGCATTTTGTATCAATAAAAAATATAGGACCACTAAGCTTGATCAATTTACACTTCCTTGACGTTGGTTTTATGTTTTATGATTTGAACAAAATTGTTTTACACACTTTACAATCATGGTCGCATGTGTAAAAAGGAGAGTTTGGGGAGGGTTGTTTATTTCGGCTAAGGTTTAGCCGGAGATAGCGAAACATTTTTTGGCCATGTGCAAAATATTTTCTGATGTTTCTGGTTATATGTAATGTAACGTCTTTTGATCTCATGTATAATGTGTAAAACTGAGACATATATTGTGTTCAAAAAATAAAACAGTTTTTGAGAGTTGTGAGAAATTTATATCGGCAAGATGTGAGTAAATACATGCCAAAAAGTGGCTTTATATAACAGCCAAAACACTGAGCCAACCTGGCACAACAACCGTGTGCGCTGGCACGTCTGCTAGCGCACCAAGTGCATCTTTTCCCTTGTAAAATATAGCCTTTGGATCTTGACCCTCATTTACCACAGGTTTTTCTAACTATATTTTAAAACTTTGGAAAAATGTTGCTTTAGTCCAACTCAACTATCAAAAGCTTTAAACATGAATATGATATTTGCTAGTATTTTTGAGGGGAGAAGAGGGTTGCAACTTTTACATTTGGAAGTAACTAGTCAAATGTCTTTAACCATAGTTTGTGTCAGAAAATGGTGCAAGTATTCTTATCCATTACAAGATGTCTTGAAGCTTCTATCGTTAATTGAGATTGAGTTAGAATACAAATGTTGGAGTTACCCAACTAAGAATTACCTAGTCAATTTTTGTTCATATCAAGGCTTTGAGTATTTATGCAAATAATAAGTGTTCTTATAAATGCTAAGTGTTCTTATAAATGCTAAGTGCTCTTTGTGCAAGATTCCACTAACAACTTATGCACAAATGTGGATGTTATTTATTGGTGTGACAAAGTACTCCACAGATGTTCAATTAAGGTGTTTTGCTAACCATAGCTTATAGGGTAATAGCTAAACATTCTATAAATACAAAATATACACTTAATTAGTTCATATATTTCATAATTATACGTATGCAATTATTTTAAACACTAGACGAGTAACCGCGTCTAGCGGCAGCGGTGTCTAGTTTTCTGCAAAATTCTGACGACCCGTAAGTTTCTTTCAACAAATGTATTTGTAGCGTTAGAATTATTTTCGAATAAATATAATTTTGATGCGTGGTTGCATAGCGGAAATATCTGATTTCGAAAATATGTAGAGTCGATCTAAGTGTGGGAGTATATTTTCTAATGGGATTGTTTTATGTTATTAAGATTTTAGTAATAATATATTCAAGCATTACAAAAAGCAACGGTATTATGTAGTTGGCAATATTATATTGTAGTTTAGAGGTATAGTCAATGTGTGTGACCGTCTTTTCTTGCTTTGTCGGTAATTTAGGCAGTGATAACTATTTTTTTATTTACATGTGTAGCGTTTATCATTTGGTGTTTGGCTTTTAAACTTGTAACCTTACAAATTATCACCATAATAAGATTATTTTGTACTATCAATTTGCATAAATATTTAAGCATTTTTCAAAGCTATTTGTTTGGGATACAAATAATTATCGCTAAAGATAACAATACTATTTAATTTTTGTGATTCTAATAAACTTACATAACATTATTGATATACTGGACAAAGAGCTATACAATATATATTAACTTTTAAAAGACGATTCATATATGCTAGTCTCTAAGTAGTGGTGAAGACCAACATTTTCAAAATAACATTATACAAATGACAAAGTACATGTGTCAAAGCAAAATAATCAACAAAAAACTACAGTTACTTGGTCTCTCATTTTTTCAAATTTGTCACAGGTTCCACAACTACTTCATCATTTCTCATATAATTTTGTCAGAATTTGAAACCCGGTTCGACCCGGGTGGTTCAACCGGTTGAAATATATGTCTTCAACGTTTCCTCTTTTAGTTTAAACTTTGCACATTTTTACTTTTTGGTTTTTCCTTTATATATATAGTATATAGCAGGGTACCCGCGCATTTCGGCGGCGGGTACCTTGTGACGATTAACCGGAGAAATAGATCTCGATGAGACCTGATTCACCAATTTGTATCGGTTTCAACTGGTGGCGACACCGGTTCCCGGTTGAACATGTTGGTCCGGTTCGGTCCGGTTTTCAAAAGTATATGTACATCAACTTGTTAGCTTGTATGAAGTTTTGTGTGTTTGAATAAAATGTACTTTTCATTTTAGGGTGTTATATAAATAACATTAATTAGTGTGTTTAATTATTTTATATTTTGGATTATGTTGTAGCTTTTTTAAATTGTGTGTTATGAAAATTTTGTATTTATTAGCAAGGGGTGTTTTAATTAGTTGTTTTTTATTTGGCAGATGTGCTTTTAATTAGTTGTATAATGTGAAAAAATTATTGTACTTTTAATTAATGGGTATTTTAATAAGAGTATTAATTACACTATGTATTTCTCTCTCTATTGACCAATTTTCACTTTTTACTTTTCAACTTTGACTGTTTTTCTATTATATGTAGTATAGATAAGAAGTGATGCTACAAAAAAGTATGTTATTCATTGATTGTTTGTTTTATTTATTTATTTATTTATGGAATGCTTAACCAAATAAGGAGATTGTTAGACCAATGTAAAACACCTTTCACCCTTTACCACAATAATAAGGAGATTGTTAGACCAATGTAAAACACCTTTCACCCTTTTCCATATTTAGAAGGTCCAAACTAACACCAACTCATCATATATGGTTTACTTGCATTTAGTTAGAACACTTGATCATTTAGTTACACTTAACTAAAATACCTAAACACACATTTGTATAAATATCTATGTATAAACTAGGAAAAAAATTGGGGGGGGGGGGGGGTTGTTGGTTTGAATAGTTTCACCGTTTTAATTTACGTTTTAAAACAAGTTTGCTCTTTTTTTGAAAATCTTTTTGATTCGAAGTTATATGACATCAATCAACAATTTATGAACACAATAAATACGAACAACAAATAATAATGAGGTGTGAAAGTAAAGATAGTAAAAAGATAGAACGATCAAACCAATACGCAGAGATTTATAGTGTTTCGGCTACGAAGCTCTATCTCCGCCCTACTCCACTCCCCGAGTATCACATTCGAGAGTTCAAAATCACTATGTCAACAAACTCCATTCAGGCGGAGAAAACCGTACAACGTTGCTTACAGTGATTTTTGAAACTAAGCTAAATGTCGAGTTCTAATCTTACCTAGAACCAATCTACACAACATTACACACAATACTTTACTGACTTACACACTGTCTGGATTGCTACACACAATACTTCTCGGACTTACACACCATCGGGATTACTACACAACAATTTATGACTTACACACAAGTCGGGTTTACCAATTTACAAGAAAGGAGATTGATAGAGTTTAGATCAAGAGAAGAATCGTAACAAAGATTAAGTGTGTAATGCCTATTCTACAACACTTCGTTTCTTGGTGAATATGAGCGTTCTTCTCTTTGCACTTTGATGAAAGAATGTGATGACTTATAAACACATATAAACAAGTTAATGTGATCAAAGAAGGTAATAGAAGAGGGTAGGAGAGAACAGAGAAATTATGTGCAAAAAGGGTTGTCAAATAAGTTGAAATGGTCCAGTATTTATAGTCAGCTCGAAGAGCGGGGGACGATCCCGTAAACATGGAATGTCCCTTATATATAAGGGACCGTCGCCCCTATAAGGAACCGTCCCTAGGTAGCTCCTGATTTTGTCCTGTTGTGGTGAAATATTTTTCTGGTGAAGGTCGTATCTTTATGGGCGGGAAAACATCAGATTTTGAATATTTTTTTAATTAAAACATTTCTTTGTAAATACAAAAATAATTTGTATAATTTATTTTTGTAAAAAGGTTTTGTCACATTTATAAAAATTTGATGTTTAAGGAAAAAAATATTTCTTTGATTAATTAACAAGTTTGATATATTGTTTGTTCATATCTTAAGTGATATTTTGTCGAAATGAACTTTTACGACTAATAACTTGTTTACTTATATTTTTACGTAGCGTGTTTTTACATTCTGTGATTATTAAAATATATGGAGGTCGAAAAATATAAATAACGTTTGTGACATTATTTATATGAACAGTCTAGGTGGTGGTTCACAATGTCTTGAGTTGCAATTGGTCAATAAAAAGTATAACTTAATAATACAGGGAGAAATTTTAAGTACAAAATATGAAATGATTATATAAAGTTTATACTAAGAGCCTTAGGTATCATGAAGAGCTTAGGCTCTTTATTTAGGGCCCACAGATGCCACATCACCATAACACAGCCTCTTTAACATACCCTCTTTATCATAAGACAACACAACCTCTTCATTTGAGTCCCACAACATAACCCCTTTTTCACAACACACCAACGTTCACTGACACAAAAGGACGAGATTTCCTTCCTCTTCTGCACGACAAACCAACTAACGGCGAAGGAAGGCGAGCAACATTGGTATGGCGCCGAGGCTGTGGCGACGGACGGCGAAGGCCACGTAGGAGTGGCGAGCTTGAGTTCGTTGTGATACCTAAAGCTCTAATAGCCTTATATATCATATGCGAACCTACAATTAAAGGTAAAATGTCGCTTGAGGTTGAAAGAAGCCGTTTGAAATGTGACAAAAACTTCATATCTTTGGCGCTACCATCTGGTGCGTCTGCGGGGCGCGCCAAATCTAGGTTCAGATCTCTTGATTTTTTTGGTCGGTTTGAGCTACCGCTAATGTTTTAAATGCCTCATTTTATACTTTTTAAAACCCGTCCGATGGACGGGTATGACTGTGATTTTTATTTTAGGTTTTAGTAGAACAAATATATACTAAAAAGTAATTAAAAGTTAAATTAAACAATTTACAACTATAATTGATGTTACCATATATATATATATATATATATATATATATATATATATATATATATATATATATATATATATATATATATATATATATATATATATATATATATATATATTTTTATTTTTTATAAGTTAGTTTTTTTATTAATTTTTATCTACATAATTTACTTTCCTAACGGGCAAAGGTAAAGGCATGAGAATAAATTTTTTAATACACTTATATAGTGAATAATGAACTCAACAAAAAAAGAATGGTTATTCGATAACTTATTATATTTGTATCTTATGGTTATTAATCTTGAGCCCTTAAATATATCTCAAATACATGTTTCATATCTCTTTCTCATAATTTTGTTCGGTAGTTGGATTCTAAACTTTTTTTCTTTAGTTTGGTTTATATCCTATGAAAATTAAACGCCAATAACCTAAAAAATTACACTCCTTAACCCATTAAACTACACTTATAAAAAATTAACCTAATAAGAAAAAATTAACGTGTCTTAACCCATTAGATGATTCATGTCAAACCCCCATTTTACTTTTAATGGTGTTACTTAACGGTAATTTGTTTTTTTAGTACGGTGTTTTTTATTATTGTTAAAAATGTATTAGTTTTATGTTAAGTTGTATTTTTTGTTTTGATGGTGTTATTTAACGGATTTTAATGGTGTTATTTTACTTTGGTGTATTTTTTGTTATTACGTAATCACTTTATCATTCAATCAACCAATGAATAACACAATATATCAACATGAAAAAATCACATGGGAATACGATTCAAAGGAGCAATGACACTACAAAGTGGTGCATATTGTAGATGTTTTTTTGCCTCTGCAATTTTTATGTAAAAATGACATACCAAATTACTCATTGTTATCTACTTGGTGACCAATCAAGAGTAGTGTTTTGAATGTGTGCTATAAAACATGATTATCGTATTATGGAGTCATAGTTTTCGGGTTTACGGTGGATACAATGATTTCGATCATATAACATATTTAGGGTCAAATTCTTGGTGTAATGGAGTCCACGACTCTCATGCCTAGTCGGACCGCCACCACCGTTTGGCACTGACAAAACAAGTTCCCATTTCACAAGCCTCAAGCCCCACCATTGTTGGTTCCCACCCTTGTTGAAACAAATAAGTTTCACATTCAAGTTCTAGTTCTCTAATTCTCTGATCAACAGTCATTAGCCTTGTGGTAGACTTGACGATCCCAACATACTCCCACATGATCGACTGCAGTTCATTCCCAACTTCCTTTGTCCTCCTGATGATCTTGTTCAAAATCCTGCTCCCTAGCTGCATAGGAACGACTGGTGGATCCCACCACCGTGAAACACTTTGATCGATATGAGACCCTTCCATATGTTCAATTGATGGCTTCACTGCCTTGCATGCAAATACCAGCGCTTTTAGTAAGGAGTTGCTAGCAAGTCTATTTGCTCCATGTAATCCGCCTATACGATCAAGTTAATCAAATATGAGATGTTGATAATGGGTTAATATATGCTAATGTATGACAATGGATGCTGTATTGAAAGTATTTAAAGGTTTCATAATCGAGGATTGTGCTTATATGTACTAAAATTGCAATCCCCATGTCCCTTGTATTTATGTGATCGTATATATTAAATTCGGCATTGGTATGCAGACATTTGATAGTAAAATAGTAGGCAGCCAAGAAGAAAGACAAATAGAGGAGCACATACCAAGTGTTATGTCTTGAATGATTTGCAGATGAGAGCAAGAATCTTGTGTCGGATATGAGTTTTTTTTATCGATTTGAAGACATCGGAAACTGAGTAGAGGGCTAGAGGAAGAACAGACGTTGGCTGCTTCCAAGTGCCAGCTCGATTCGATTTATATGGATGGATGTCATCCTAACATCATAATTCAAATATTATGATAAAAAGCGGAACAATACAATTTTCTTATATAAATGAAAGAAATGGTTGACTGTACATACTAACCATACCCAAACAAAATCAGAAACTTACTCGTTTTGAGCCAATATCCTATCCACCATACTCACCCATTTTACCACGTCTAATAATGATTTTATAAGAGGGTTCTATAGATAATATACTTGTTAGTTAGAGGATGTATGGGATTGCTTATATTTTCTATCTATTAGCTGATAAGCAATTTGTAACCGAATAATGCTTATTTTTGTGTTTTACACTGAAATATAAGAACTAACAGCCCCTTGAAGAAGTTATCTCAAAAAATTCAATGAGACAGAAACCTCATGAACTTGAGAGAAGAGAAGCCAGCATGACCGTCGAAAACAGCAAAAAAGAAAACATCAGCAAGATCATGGTAGAAACAATAACAACGATGCATTTCATTTCTTCATGGGCAAACAACTTGGCATTTATTCTTCGCCAATAGCTACATTAAATGACCTGTTGAACTCCGAAAATAAGATCAAAAGCTTGCTTTAGAAGAAGTTCTTTAATAAGTATGTCAGGTTGAAAGTTGATTAAATATATATTTGCTCTTACTTTGGGAGACTGAATTATAGTCATTCCCTCTTCTGCAGTTATAGCAAGAATTATGAATCCCGACGGAACTGGGTTCAGCTTTACTGATGGCTACAGATGGTAAAAATGGTGACACATTTTGTTCAGGAGCACATGGTGTAATATCTTTATACTTTATCCTCTGTGAAAGCTAGCCACAGTAAAGAAAGAACAAAAATCTTGAGTTTTGGCTTTTTCAGTGGTGAAAATAATGAATAATAACGAAAAGTGTATAACAATACGAAATTGAAGGCATCCTCAATATCAATTTAAAGAAAAGTGTATAACAATCGAAATTGAAGGCATTTTTCGTACAATATTAATTTACATCTGATCGCATTACAAATACATAAGTAGTCATAGTTGTACAAAATCGATGTCGGGTGTTTATGAGTTAAACCGTGTACATTGTATGGTGCTTGAAGCGGTCGGTTCATTTTTGTGTTTATGATATGTCTCAAGAAATTTGTATGGTGCTTGGCCACGTGCTTAGTTAGTTACTCGTCAAGTTGTGAAAGCTTTATATCAACAAAACCATTCGCTAACCACGTAGTCACAATCATTCCTTGTTTGAGTATTTAAGTTTATAGAGAAATAAAGATAATACAATTGAGTTACCTATAAATTCCATCACCTGTAAGTTCCATCACTTAACTTATTTTACTTGTCGATGCTCTTCTTGAACCAAACACATCGTAAGCAGGGAGGCTTAAACGAAGTTGTATCATCATCCAACCTTCTGAAGAATCCTGTAACAAATGAGCATTTTTTATATTAGTATTTGAAAATTTTGTACATATTAAATGCCACAGATAAAATAAATGGGCGATCGATCTTGTAATAACAAAATGAGGAGGTTAATGTCCAATTGAGTGAAACCGATCCAAAACTAATCGCCATTTCCTCGTAAGCTTAAATAATAGCATCTAGAAAGATCTTAGAAAACTAAATCAAGTTGTCAAATAAGTTAGGGTATTGAACCTGCCATGCTTGTTGCTCATTCTGGAATTGCAAACTCCTTCGCGAAAGGACTTTCTCCAATGCTACCTGGCTCTGTGGAGGAAGCTCTGGTAGCTCAAAGAGTGATTCATCTGCAACATTGCTAAAATTGTTGTTAGTCTTTGAAAACAAACTGTTTTGAGAACCATTCATAAACTTTGATTTATGAGATTGGTATTCCATTAAATGAGCATCAACTTTCCTTTGCAACCCTCGAGGTAAAGACACCTGCTAATTCTAGATACTTTTAGTATTATAAATATAAACATTGGCATTCAACAGGATACAATATACGAAATAAACTTGTATTCGCCTAGAATTGCTTAGATAAATATAGTGCAGACTCACACTGCAAAATCTAGACTTCTTCAGAAATAATGTTCAAGAAGCATGCTTTAATAGATTTTATTTAAAAGAGGTAATTAAACAAATCGCAGCAAGGGCTGATATCTACTATTCTACTTATCTTGAAGTAGTCAGTCCAATTAAACATGAAGAACACAGTTATGGTGGTGTTTGCGATTATATAGTTTTGGCTATGCTTATAGCTTATAAGCACTTCCAAATAAGCACCTCCCCATGTTCTTGTTGAAAAGTACTTAATTTATCAAAATAAACGCAAATAAGCGAATAAGCCACAATTAATCCAAACACTTCAGAAGTGCTTTTTTATTTCAGAAAACGGAATAAGCCAATAAGTCATATATAAAATGAGTTACCTCGTTTAATAGACAGTTCCAAACACACCTAATATAATGAGTTACCTCGTTTATTTGTCCAAAATGCATCTCAAGATTAAATTAGTCACACTTTGACTTTTAATGTCAAATAGTCATGTTAAAAATGAAAATTTTGTTATGAATGTCACAGTGATCTCAGAGATTCTGGTACTTCATAAGGGGTTGCATACTATATTAAATTCCAACTTTGAATTCAACCAATTTGACATATAAATCGTATGGGAGTATTTGGCTCATAGGCATTTTTATTCATTTTGTGGTGATGGCAAAACATGAGGCACGAGATATTTAAGCCAAGATAAATATGAAAAGAGATGGTTCCATACAGAGGGACGAATTAGGCTCACAAAAAACATAGGGGTTAGTCACCCACAAGGTCACGTATGGTGAAATGAGTTGCGAACCCACCCTGACCAATTGGTTGCTTATGTTTTCCAGCCACAACCTTGTGTGTAGTTTCATGTTTTAGAGTCCCTTTGGCTATACGGCCAATGCAACTATGTCTTCACCTGGATCCAAATAATCACAATTTTTTTGGTTGTATAACGGTATGAGCAAATGGTTATATGGAAGATATTAAGGTAGTGAACCTGTATGCAAAAGGGAAGGGATAAAAGTACTTGATTCATAACCGGTTAAACATGTTTCATTAATGAGATAAACGAGTCATAAATTGCGAACATGTTTTCAATCATATTTAAAAAATGGAATTAACTATTTACGAAATTAGACAGCTTTTGTTGGGTCGGTCCAACCCGCTTATCCATTTTGACCCGTTACCCTACCACTTAATTTCCTCTATGCATACAATCGATAGTTAGCTAACAAATAGAAAATTTTACTTACCTCTTGCGGGAAGATTCGAAGTTCTCTCACCAACCACCTTTTGATTTCTGAGCAGAGAGCAAAAATATGACAGCTTCACGCACAATTTCACTATTACGTTTATTTATTTTTATTTTTTCTGAAGCAAATATTTGTGTTTATGTTAGGACATACAAATCTAATATGTAATAATAAGCATGTAAGAGGGACTTGAACTAAAGTATTAAATTTGCAAACAGTACCAACGTTCTTGTAGGGCACGCATTACACCCCTATAAGGTTTCCAGAGAAATGGTTGTTGGGTAAAGCTTTTATTTTTTTATAAGCTTATCCAAACACACCTTTAAAGGAATATTTGGTTTTTCTCGGGTACTTGTATATGATCATTCTAAAAGAAAATACTTATTTCCCAAGTATCTTTATATCACCAATCGCTAGACCCCCCGTTTTGAAATACTCACCGGCCAGGTAACCATCTTAGAGCAAGAAGTGGGAAGTTGGAAACGTTCAGAGAATATGGGTAGGATTGGTCTTTGAATAGACTCAAGAGTTAAAAGTTATAATGTAGCAACATCTTGCTCAAAAACAATTCCTTTCACTAAATTTTTGACTAATTGTTGTAGGGATTTTAGCAAATGAGATGTTGGAGTTTGGATACTGTGACAACCCGTACTTCCAGGTCATTTCTCAAAACAATTCATGCTTCACCATTTCACCATTTATCGTAAACTAGGTTTGCGTGTTCCAAATTGCGTAACCTTAAGGGTTTAGCGCTTAATTCATGATCATATCATCACGAACATTTCATATGGACTAAGTTTAGTCTACATTTCATTAGCATCATTTGCATCATGTTAGTTCATTCATGACTTTGCATTTCACCTTAAACGCGTAAATTTTATATTAAATAAACGTTATCGCGTGAGTTATTATTTTGAACATTTAATCCGTTACTTCTAAAAATGATCCCGATATATTTTTATACTTACATTTAGTTATAAAAACTATATTTTGAGTTTACCTAGTGTTTTAAATTTATTTTGTATATAAATCGTTAAATTTGTATTATTACGACACTTTTCTTAAAAACTACACGATAATTATTATATCACTCAAATTTTACAAGGAATGTATTTTTACAATTTTTATGATCTCATTATACTTTACTTTGATCTATTAAAAATTACTTTTACCAAAAATTACCTTAAATACACTAATGTATATAAAATCTTACAAGTTACATTTAACCTATACACTTTACATACAAACAATTACTTACACATTATGATGACGTATAGTCTGGAGTCGGGTCATGAACCCGACTACAGTCCACTACTTTCAAGCCCGGTACGAACTGGGCCAATACCAATACACGTTTGGGCTCACGAAAGCCCAAGCCCATATCTATTTACGGAATAGATATCCGATATCTTCTAAAATATGAAGATAATCATTCCCAACCGATTTAGGCGGGATACGCCGAAGGTTGGGGAACACGGAACCAACAAGGATTCGTGCGTATATAAAGGAATCATATCCCTCGTTTAAGGTGCGATCTCATAACCTAAACTCCTTAAACCCTAAACCGATTACTTACTCTCACCGGAGGATAATCGTGGGAGACAATCCCACGGTAAGCCTAGCGGTGTTTCTTGTCTCTTAGTGCGCGGTCTCAAGCGGCAATTCTCAATTGGTACGAGAATCGGAGCTCCAAATCGAGAATGTCCAACTTTTGTATCAACAAGTGGCGCCATCCGTCGGACCCCACACTAAGAATCGACACTAGAATGACAAAACACGGCAATCGCCGATCGATCGGATCTTATGGGAAGAAGTCGCAGTGGACTAACCCTAAGCGAGACCTACTGGGACAACCAGTATTGCTAAAAATAAGGGGTCGGTCAAGACTTGATCTTCCTACGGTAGAACCGCACTCGGGAGTAACCCAAGTCACTACAACCACCACGAGTGGAGTAGACCCAGCTGCGCTCGGGAACAACCCGTCTTTACTACTCCCTTCCAATCGGTGCTAGAAAATGACGACAAAGGTACCGGAGGCACCAGTCGGGATAAGAGTGCAAGAAGATGAAACAAACGCACTCACTCTCGAGGAGTCGCGCTGCATTAGCACCGAGCTTTCGTATCCCAAAACCACGAAGCATTGGCTGCCCTCATGCAAGAGGAAGAAGAATAGATCGAGCGGAACACGAAAGCCCGACTCAATTTCGATTCGAGTATCGATACTTCCCCACCGCGCCACCGGAAGGAAAAGCGCAGAGGAAGCGGTCATAAACCCCGATATTCAACAGAATCGGGAGGAGAATTGAGGCGATGAGACATCTCACCGCAACACTTGAGTGATAGTGATAGAAAAGAAGCGGTATCCGGTGTCACGCCGACCGGGTAGCCGTAGAATACATGATAGACCGGGCGAAAGTATTCCCCAGTGAAAGCCCTTCGATCCGGACTATGAGTCGAATCGAGGATGGCGGCGGCAGCGCCGTAAGAAGGTAAACTCATCTTGACAACTCCTCGGACAACGAGGATAGTGATCTTGGGCATTGGAAATCCGAGCGAGACGCGATAGTCAAGAGGAAGACATGTCTCTCCCATGGCGCCGTCGAGAAAGTGGATCGTTCACCGACGCGTGGTGATTTCTCCGAGAACAAGAAAAGGCGCATGCACCGCAAATGTTAAAACCTATGATGGGACGGTGATCCCGACGATCACCTAAAAATTTTGAATCACCGCGACCATCGGCGGCCACAACGGTTTGGCCACATGTTTAATTCCACGCTGGTGGGAAGCGCGAACCGGTTCAACAAACTCCACGAAGGGCGTGAATGGATTTGAAGAGTTGAGAAAGGCGTTCGCCTAAATTTTACTCAACGCAAAAGTGTGCTAAAAATCTGTCGAACTCGCCGGGTAAAAGCGAACCGAGGAGAATCCACGGCGCATTCATGGAACGCTTCAAAGATGAATGCATGCGGTGAAGGCATGCCACGAGGTCTTAAAGATCTCGGGCTTCATGAATGGGATTAATAACCCGAACTCATCAAGAGGTTAAGCGACAAGATCCACGAGACCTTCGATGAACTCATGAAGCGCCTCGGTCTTTTGTCGAGGAGAAGGCTGCCATGGATAGCAAAAGAACCATTCGATTACGGTCAGGGAACAACACGGGAGACAATCCAACGACCGAGGTAATAACCGTAATAGGAGCTATCGCGGAGGAGCGGCGAGACAGAGATAATGACATGTATACTCCCGATCAAAACCCCAAAGGAAATACTCGCGCGAAGGAGCGAATTTCCAAGACCGCCGCAGAATCACACCGTAAGACCGCGTTGAAATGGATCTTGTGACTACCGCGCAAAGGGTCACACCACTAATGAGTGTGTCCATTGCGCCAACTCATCGACAAGATGGTCAAAGAGGCGGTGGACCACCTAGTTAAAAACATTAAGGAGGAAGAGATAAGCAAAGAATGGAAGCAAGAAGGAGACACCCAAAGATAAAGGTGACACAATCTACATGATACTGGACGCGCAGCGAACCACTAGACAAAAGGTCGCCGGGAGTTTTCAGAAGAAGTGAAATCTCTTTCCTACTTTAGCTCGGACAACGCAAAGAAGAGCCTCTCACCATCGAAATCGCTGCGGGTGGTCACGACATACACCGCATGTACATCGATGGTGGAGCATCGGCAAATATCATGTATGAGCATTGCTTTAGAAGACTACGACGAAATACGTGGTCGTTAAATCCGGTCAACCAAAGACTCACCGGTTTCACGGTGAAAAATATGGCCCATGGGGCAGCTGCGATTACTAGTCGGCGTTGGCAGCGTAGAGCACTCTACGACAACCTGGATGGATTTCATGGTGATCAAATCCCCTCGTCATACAATGGCATTATTGGGAGACCGGGATATCGACCATGCGCGCGGTGCCATCAACGGCGCGGGATGCTTAAATTCCCGATGAGAAGGGGCATTGTCACTCTTTACAATGCCACGGTACCAAACAGAGAATGTAACACGGTTACATGCGAAATGGAACCAATCCGGCGGTCGCGACCAAAGTCCCCAACTTGAAGGTTGCAATTCACCCGAATACCCGGACACTGAAATAACCATTGGGGATCACCGCGGACAACGGCAAAGCGGTGTATCGCGCGCTCCTACAAAAGAACGTGGATATTTTCGGCGGGAGCCCAAACACATGGCCGAGTACCACGCTCGATCACAGAGCATAAACTTAGAATCCGGCAAGGATACTCACGATACGTCGGAAGAAGCGTGGCCAAGCTCCAGAGAGGCGCGGCGCAATTCGCAGAGGTACGTAAATTGGTAAATCACGGGAATTATCGTGAGGTCTATTACCACGACCGCTTTCAAATCGATGATGGTCAAAAAGCGATGGTAGTCGGCGAATGTGTGTAGACTTCACCGACCTTAATAAAGCATGCCGCAGGATGCTATCCATTACCATAGATAGATTGGAAAATAGAGTCCTTGTGTGGATACCCGTTGAAGTGTTTTCTTGACGCGTACAAGGGATATCACCGATACAAATGGCTCAGCAGACGAGGAAAAGACGACTTTCCACACAAGCCAAGGCGTGTCTTGTTACACAAAAATGCCCTTGGCTTGAAGAACGCGGTGCCACCTATCGTTTAGTAGACGGTGCTTTTGAAAAGCGGTGGGGCCTTGACACAGAAGTCTATGTGGATGACTGGTCATAAAAGCCATCGAAAGTGAGCTTGTGCAGCGACATAGAAGAAACATTCAAGACTCTACGAGATCAACATGAAGCTAAATCCTAAAAATGCACCTTGAGCGCATCAAGGCATGTTCTTAGGGTACTTGATAGAACCCGATGGCATAAAACCTTGTCGAGAAAAAGACAAAGCGGTAATAGAACTTCCCTACCACGCACGGCGAAGGAAGTCCAATCCCTCAATGGAAAACCGGCTTTGGTCTCAATGGGTTCTTGTCAAATCGTGAGAAAGTCATTGCCCTCTTCAAAACACTCAAGAAGTGTATGAAAAGGGTGACTTTCGATTGGACGACGGAGGCGGAAGAAGCCTTCACCACACTCAAACGACATCAGCAACGCCCCAACACTTGTAGCACCCCGACCGGGGAAGAGGCGATAATGTATTTATCAAGAACTCATGGGGCGGTCGGTAGCGGTGCTACTCACGATAGGGACTCGGTGCAAACTCCCATCTATTTTGTCGACAAAGCGCTCAAAAAACAGAGATGAACTACAGTGCCATGGAGAAGTTAGTTTTGGCATTAGTGTTTGCCGCCAAGCGATTACGCCGGTACTTCCAGGCGCACCCGATAGCGGTAATCACAGATCAAGCCATCAAGCAGATCATCTCCAAACCTGATGCATCAGGACGACTCCAGAAGTGGAGTGTCTTACTTGGCGAACACAACATCTCTTACAGACCACGTACCGCTATAAAAGGACAAGTTCTGGCAGACTTCATCATCGAGAAACCAGATACTGATGAGGTACCCGCACCAAGAGAACAGGAACTACCGGATCCATGGATTTTGTTCACAGACGGATCCTCATGCGTGGATGGCTCAGGAGCTGGCCTTATCCTCACAAACCCAGAGGGAATGGAATTCACTTACGCACTGCGTTTTGAATTTACCTCGACAAACAATGAGGCAGAATATGAAGCCACGATCATTTGGACTACGATTGCGGCTCGAATGGGTGACGTAACTTGGAAGCAAACGTGGACTCCGCTAGTGGCCAACCATGTGTTGGGTGAATACGTGGCCAAGAAGAAAATATGATTCAATATCTTGAGAAGACTAAGACATCGATCAAAGGCTTTGACAGTTACTATCAAACAAGTCCCTAGAGGAGAAAATCGCAGCGGATGCACCTTGAGCAAGATCGCCTCGACAAGCAGCACACTTATCAAAGCAAGTCTTTGGTGGAAACACTGAAAAGCAAGTCAATATCGGAGATGGAAGTCTCCATGATCATAGAGGAGGATGGTCCTACATGGATGACACCGATTGCGTAATTCTTAAGCAAGGTACATTACCCCAAGAATGCATGTAAGCGCAGAATACGGCGCACGCAGAGAGATTCGAAGTGCGCGACAACATCTTATGTCGGCGTTCTTTCCTCCAACCATGGCTTCGATCGTCGGCCCCCTACAAGCAAATTATGTGTCTGAGAAATCCATGAAGGTTCATGCGGCATGCGCGCAGACCACGGTCCGTTGTGGCGCAGCGCCATGCGATCGGGATACTCATCGCCAACCATGCATAAAGATGCGCGGGATTTGATAAGAAAGTGCAATGATTGCCAAGTCCACGAGACCCGCACCGCGCCAACCACGGCGATGAGTTAACGCCAATCACGGCGGTGACCATTCTACAAATGGGGCATTGATATTGCGGTCCTTTTCCAATAGCAAAGAAAGCGGTCTCAAGTTTCTCATAGTAGCTATAGACTACTTCACCAAGTGGATCGAGGCAAAGCGGTGGCAACAACCATCGGCAACCGGTGAAACGCTTTGTGCGGGACAACATAGTATGCCGCTCGGATTACATGGAGAAATCATCTCGGATAACGGAAACAGTGCGCGACAACCCTTCAAAGATTGGTGCGAAAGTTAAACATCACCAACACTGCGTCGGTTCGCACCCACAAACCAATGGTTTAGTCGAGCAGCGCAAATCAAGTCCGGGTGAAGGAATCAAAGCACGTTTGGACAAGCACAAAGGAAGGTGGGTTGAAGAACTTTCACATGTACTATGGGCGCACCGCACCTCGCTTAAAACCAAAGACGGGGATACCCCCTTCTCTCTGTATACGGATGAAGCCGTTATACCAACCGAGATCGGCATGCCAACTATTCGCACTGCGGAGATTAATGTGACTGCAAACGACGACGAAAGACGTGTCGACTTGGACCTACTGGAAGAAAGACGCGAACGCGCGGCCATACGGGAGGCAAGGTCGAAGTCAAAAATGAAAGGATACTATGATGCCAAGGTCCGCAGTGTTTCATTCAGACCAGGTGACTTTGTTTACCGAGCCAATGAGGCAAGCCACGGCGAAGATCACAGTAGCTCGGACCAAAGTGGGAAGGACCTTATGAGGTTCTTCAAGCAACAGACGCAGCGCGTCTCGGCCACGAGGTTTGGATGGTCGTGACCTACACGACATGGAATATCGGCAACCTCAAGAGGTGCTACCTATAAGAATAGCTACTGACACGGTAGCAGACGCTCCGCACCCTCGATGCTAAATAAACATTCATGTACCCGGTTTTATTTTTCATATTCTTTGTTTTCTTTGTTATTTCTTGATAAACTTGCAAGTATTAATAAAAACGTCGCGGTTTCTAGCTAACTCGCGACACATTTTAAGTTGTTATCTCCATATCTTGTATGCCTTAACAATTTTTATTTTGCCCATGAGGGCGTGCATGCACTACGAACAAACCCACGATGGTAAAAGGATAAGTTAACCTACTAACTAACTTGTTGAGTAAGAGGGTTGCAAACCCATCAACACCGGATCACGCATCCTTGTTAAACACCTTGTTCTCAAGACGTTGGAATAAGATATGTGCACCCCACGACGGGTGCGCAACAAGGCACACGTGCATGTTTAACAACTTTGGAGCCAAGACACTTGCTTCCTTAAAGCGATATTTACAAGACGTGAATCGTAATACACGATTATGATTAAATACTTAGAATTATGTTCCAAAGTATACTCGATTTTCATACATGATTATGGATTTCTTATATTTACACTGGCGTACACTGCAACAAATACATCTTTTACGCATAGTCAGACAGATATGTATACATTACAAATATCCAGAGCAAAAAAAAAAACTTTCATTCATAAACTACGAGTTCTTACAATGGATAGTTATTTCGCAACATATTAACTACCAGCTGCTACAACGCTTAAGTGAAGAGGTGCCAACATGACTTGTCGCGACCGGTAACCTCGCTAACACTCTTCAAAACGCTCGCATCACGGGCGACACGGTGGCCACACTAAGCGGCACTCCATCGGATCTTGCAAGCGTACGCACCAATTCCACACAAAATAGCCTTACCTGCAATGCCTTCTTTTTTCGCAAGACGGGTTGCATGCGCTTCCAGGACTTTCTTTAAAGGTATTTCTTTCTCCAACGCAAATGGATTCTGACTATCCCTAGGACGCGCAAAGACAGGTACTTGGAGCTGTGACCCGTGGGGCTTCAGATAATAGTCCGACTGTGCTTCGGCACCCTCAGTACGATGGCGCGCCAGGGTCAACCCTGCCATAATCACATTTATTGGATAGTCTTGATCGCGCTCAAGCTCAGAAATCATGGGGAGCTCTAAGTCTTTCATTTTCTGCATAGCGGCGACCAAGTGAGCATATGATTCAGCATCATAATTTGGTACTGCTCTATAGGCACCTTCAACGATTCTGTCTCATGCGACTTTTCAATTGCTTACGCCTTACCACGCTCAGAGCGCACGCACTACCTCCCCGGCGGTAACCACCTCTGGCGACTCTAGGTGGTGAGTGCACTAGGCGTGAACCATGGCTTATAAGCCATCTTCGCTCGACTATGGTGGACATGAGTCATGGATACATTCCTCGTCGTACTCTTAATTTGAGCTTGCGGTTTTGCTTCCTCGCACTCCAATGACCAAATTTCACGGTACTACCAAGCTCCCCAGAATTGCGCAAATAAACTCTCCTTACCCCCGCTCTAGATGTTTGAGCCCGGTTACATAAAGCTTATACTTTCTTCGCTTGGCGCTCTTGGTCTATTTGAGATAGTAGGGCCATTTTTCTCCCGCAAGCTTCTCGCATATGAATTGGCCTCTTTTATTTCACCTTAGCCATCGACCAATTGCGCCCAAAGATGCAATATCTTTGGTCCTTTTGGTTGACCTGACTGCTTTCTCCAACAACCTTCGCTTTCAACTGCGCAGTTAGAGAAACAAGGTTATCCACTAACTGCCCCATTGATGCATCCCCGAATGCCACTGGCACTGCGCTACCTATCTCCGGTTCTGAAGATTTAAGACCAGCTGGACTCTCTTTAGGTGGCGACTCCGCACTCTGTTCGAACCTACGAACACAGACAGACTTATTAGGATCTTTTGCGCACACTGGATATAATGCAAACAATAGTCATACTATCACGGATACTTACTGGGGGCTCGAAACATCTACTGATGGGTGCGATGATGCTGCCGCACTTTCCGAGGACTCAATATGCACCGTCACGGGACGCTTCTTCCTTGATACACTCGCACCATCCCCGCTGCGCGATCTCTTACGCAATAATGCTTGCTCTTGCTCCTCCATTTCCTCATCCACAGGATCTGCCACTATGGGCGGTGGTCGCACGCCAGGGGCGGGTCCACGCGGGCTTGGCATACCTTGCACTTGGTGTTGCCTCTATTGCCTTCAAGAATTGGTCCCTGCTTCCCCCAAGTTCGCCTCTATTGTATGCCCCTGCAGTACTAGCTAATATGGGTTCTTCGCTTTCTCTCAACGGCCGCACCCCCCACGCACATCCGGTGGCTTAGCTAATTGTACCACCGCGAATAGATCCATTTCGCGCTAAAAGAAGCAACAAACCGATTCCGTTATATAATGCGCAATACGAGATAGAAGACTACATTATTTATATAGAGTGCAGTGAATGAGTACCCACCCCGGCAATTGGCGCCCAAGAAGATTGGGATCTCATCCTCGGGACCAAAATAGTTCCGATCGATGCCCATATGTACCGTAAATCCTCCGGATAGGCACTAATGGGGATGCGGTTGTCATTTATCAATTCCGCATCCTCAAGACTATCGACCAGGAGGGGGCACTCATCCCTTTCTAATGTACCCGGTATAAAGCAAGTCCCATGGAAAGCATATATCATCTACCCGGAAGAAATACTCCCTCCAATCCCGCATGAGTCTAGTTTATCCGTAGCATTGAGCCTCCCAAGACGCTTTTGCAAAAGATACCCACCCATGTGCCCATATTGTGTGATAAAAGCGCGAATAAATGGATGGTGGGGTTCACTGCCAGGAAGTAAACGGCAATTTACCTCAAAATTAGTAATTTTGGCCGCCCCAATACAATGTAATTGGGATATATGCAGGCTGTAATAGTTTAGCACGTCGCATAAAAAGCGAGACAGGGGCACGCGTTGGTTTGCAAAATCGAATAACCGTGTATACACCCCCACTTTCCCACCGGGAAGTTCGATGTTACTGCGCATCCGTACAACCGGATGCACGTCAAGGTATATAATAATCAAGTAAATTCTAAAGATTGCTTTCGTTCAAGAACGAGGTGAAGTCGATAATTGTTTTACCATGGTGTCCGAGATACGCACGCGCAGTTACCTTAAAAGGGAGACTTTACGGGTTGGTTGCGAGACTTTTTCAACAATGGTGGATTTTTGGTTTCACCAGTAACTCTCGTGGTAAAAATGGAGAAAGCTTTATACTTTTTCCATTCACCGACACGTGACACGTGGCCCCACCTACCTTCACTTATGTGGTGAGATTCTTTTGATGGGATGTGGGACAAGAACTTTCCCGAATATCGAGGTATTTCGATTTCACTTTTACGTCGGATGCATTGCACCTACGGTTATGTATCCGCTTCTCCCATACGCTTCGTAAGTTTTTTATACTACGGTCATTAGTCTAGCACCGCAGATTACGCATCGCGATACTAGGCTGGGGACATGATGGCGTATAGTGCGGAGTCGGGTCATGAACCCGACTACTGATCCACTACTTTCAAGCCCGCATTTAACCGGGCCAATACTAATACACGTTTGGGCTCACGAAGCCCAAGCCCATATCTATTCTGGAATAGATATCCGATATCTTCTAAAATATGAAGATAATCATTCCCAACCGATTTAGGCGGGATACAGAAGGTTGGGGAACACGGAACCAACAAGGATTCCGCGTATATAAAGGAATCATATCCCTCGTTTAAGGTACGATCTCATAACCCTAAACTCCTTAAACCCTAAACCGATTACTTACTCTCGCCGAGGATAATCGGGAGACAATCCCACGGTAAGCCTAACGGTGTTTCTTGTCTCTTAGTGCGCGGGTCTCAGCAATTCTCAATTGGTACGAGCAGGAGCTCCAAATCGAGGCGCCCAACTTTTGTATCAACACATTATATAAAGAAAAAAATATATATATTTTTGGAAATACTTCCCCTTGGCCGACCGAGGGGGTTGCAATTAATGTTTGGTAAGAAAAATTTTACTTGTATAGATATGCACACAACCTTCATTCAATTCATTCATTCACCTCAAATAATTCAACAAGTTAGTAAAAAAGTTCTCTCTTCTCTTTGTTTCATCCTCCAAAACCGGTTCTTCATAGGAGTAAGAAGGGATCATCAAAATTTTTCAAGCTCAAGTATAAACAATCTAGATTACACTCTTATTAAGGTTTTGAAATAAAAACCTATGGTGTTTAGGTTAATCCTTGTTCTAAACACCTCATCATAGTAGCTTGTAAGCATATCACTTTCATTCTACATCTTTCATTTTCATTTCATATGTATTTCTTCATTTTTGAGCAAGCATGCAAGACTTATGTGTATTTATACCATTTTTACATTGATTTTTAGAGTTTTATACATATAAGTCATCCTATAATTTATCCCTTGTTATTTATTGGTCTTGATGATGTTTAGGAACCCATGACACCCTAAGAAGGTGTATGGTAGGATTAGTATAGCTTTGGAGTTGTTTTGAAGGGATTGGAATAGGTTTAGTACGAGAAAAACTATTTTCGACAAGTATTAAAAGTGGTCTGATCTTGTTTTGTTTTTCTGGAAAATCGACAGTAGACATGAGTTTTTGGCCCAGATATTTAGAAAATATACTTTAAAACGAATCCGTGTCGCTTGAACGGATTAAAACGGAGTTATAAAGAAGAAGTTATGAATTTTCAAGTTTGACGACTTAAATATATATTTCGAAAATTTCGACAAGTTATTTTTGGTTTTGTACGAGTCAAAAACGAGCCTTAAGCTTTACAAATTATTTCGACTTATCAAAATATATTAGTATACTTTGATCTGAAGCTAAGGACGATAATACGAGAAAACGGATTTGTAGCGACTAAAATATACACGTTTTCATAAATTGCAGTAACTTTATTATTTTAGAAAACTATATTATTTTTACGAGACAAGTGTTACGGTAAACAAAACGACCATATTGAAGGCTATTTTTAACTATGACGTAGAACTTTTTGTAACGAGATGTCTTCTAATAAAATTGAGATCACCAAGCATATTTTCCAAAATGACTAACCGTTTGTATAGCGGAGTTGTAATAAATTATTTACGGTTGCTTAAACTTTGCCGAGACTCACTTTTTAAACCACATTTTGGACAAAACCACCATATATAACCTCTATTATCTTTATGTTCGAGACCTCTATGACGAAAACTCATGTACTAAAACTTCTAGATTTTGATACAAGCTTTCCAAAACCGTCGAGTTCGTTTCCTAACGTTCGACGTACACCATTTTACGACTAGCTTTTCAAGCCATTTTGTCACTTTCAAGAAATTTCCAACGACATCATTTTACTGACTAAAAGTTAAAATTTCACAATAAATCATTAATAAACTGTTGTAGGATGACATTTTGACGTAAATACTTGTAAAGTAATTTAAGAATGGTCAAGACGTCAAAAGAGTATTTTTCGACGATAAGTATTATTTTCAAAACTCACAAATGGTATAAATAACATACGAAATGCATGCATAACATTGCATCATAACTCATTACATATCATATCATTCGTAATAGGTCAAGATTAAAGTATCACGCTATACCTCAGTGTACTCACTCTTGTCATCATACCAGTTTATCAAGTGAGTTTTCATAGCCCCGTCGTACATGCTTTTAATTATTTTCAAACCTACGGGGGAGAATACATTGCACAACATTTTTATTACGATACCAAGTATGTTAAATTCATTTACATTGCTTAAGTTACCACATGCCAATTGAAAGTCCCCATTTTATTACATGAACCGTTAATCTTAGAAGCGAGGGTGAGTGGGTAGATCTATCGAGGGTGACGCCTCCATCCGGGTTGGTGAATCCCAACTAGTCATACGGATGCATTTCATTTAATAACATTATTGAGTTGTCCGCAAACACTGTTGGGGCATACATTATGAACAATCTAGTTTCGTGTCATGGACTTATAGCAATTGTAACATTTTTACGTGACATGATTGTCATACCGGTCTATACTTATGTAGTCGTATAAAACATTTACATAAACCTATGATTTCTCACCAACATTATTGTTGACCGCTTTAGCAATGTATTTTCGTAACTAAGGCATTATCATCATGGCATGGTTAAGGAATCCCTTTTGAGTCACAAGGTCGACTTATATCATTGTACATTATGGCACTTTCTTTCAAAAACATCGTTTGGACTTGTAATGTATTTATATTTCGCAAACTTTACAAACTTTTGGGGACCTATGTTGTAACTCGAACGCTTTTATTAAATATCCAACGATGTGTTTTTAAACGACACTTTAGGTCGCTCAATATAACCTGATTGTGGTGCTATGATGACTCATCCCTGTGAATTCCATTCACGCAAAATGTAAATTGGGGTGTGCGATACACTCAAACTTGTATCAATATATGACCGTATACGTATATAAAGTATACAGTATTTGCATCATATTTCAATTTTAAGACCATGTAAAACATCGAAACAACACAACGATCCATCTCCACAAAATGAACCTTCAAGTTTATGAAAGTGGTAGCCTCTATGCCACATTAATCAAATATAGAAACTTATAAAAGATATATGATAGAAGAAGAGAAAGTACCTCATAGCATCCTCTACCGATAGCCTTTATGCCAACAGATCATGTACCATCAGATAAATCTAACCATCGACTGTGCCTCAAAGATGTGGGACGACCACCTACAATTTTTAAACAGAGTAGCATTTTTATCTCAATACCAAAATTATAGAAGGTAACCATTTTTTAGTTTATAATTTAGGTACATTAGAAGTATCGTGCAATTATTAAGTGGATGTCTAAGCACGATCACATGTTTCAATCGTTAAAGCAACATCAGAACTAAAAGTAATTTGTGTCAGGATACTAAAATTAATTATGCGATTATATTATCATATACTAATAGAAACTTATAAAAAGATATATGATAGAAGAAGAGAAAGTACCTCAAAGCATCCTCATCGATAGCATTTATGCCAATGATCATGTACCACTCAGATAAATCTTACCATCGACCTGTGCCTCAAAGATGTAGGACGACCACCAAAGACCTAAACAGAGTAGCATTTTATCTCAATACCAAAATTATAGAAGGCAACCATTATTTAGTTTATAATTTAGGTACATTAGAAGTAGCGCCGTAATTATTAAGTGGATGTCTAAGCACGATCACATGTTTCAATCGTTAAAGCAACATCAGAACTAAAAGTAATTTGTGTCAGGATACTAAAATAAATTATGCGATTATATTATCATATACTAATAATAGGTTTTTAAGACGACACATGAGTTTACATATTACTGATTCATCTCTTGAACAAAAGCAATCAAGAACACTTACTGATTCATGTATTACAACCGTGTCATGACAATATGATCCAGAAATCTTTTTCGTCTCGAATGACGATGCTCATAGCAACTTGAAAAGTCATATGAGCATATAGACATACATGTGAACTTGATTATGCATCTGCAGAATTGAACTTCTCTAGAACATGCTAATCGCTTGAGAAAAATACTATAGATTATTATTGTGTCTTTTTGTTATGAAATTTGATATTGAATTCACATTAAAACGGGTTGGTGCAATGTACCTCACGAACACGAACATGATTCAATGGCTGATAATGAAAACACCAATGTTGCAAAAATCGGTCAACTCGGCCGATTAATCGCCGATTAATCGTTAATCGGTCGAGTACCTTGTCGATTTTTGAAAATCGGTCGAAAAATTGGCCTAGGAAAAAAATCGACACAAAGCAGTCAAAAATCGGCCGATTAATCGGCCGAATCTGTCAAAATCGCCCGAATCGGTAAAAAATCGGCCGAATCGGGCAAATCGGTCATTTTAAAAATAGTAATAATTTATGCATTATACTTAATTTGGGATCGATATTTCACTTATAACACACAATGAGCATCATAATCGAATTGGAGCCTTTATCGAGGTTTGAAAACATAGCGAGCTTGAATCGGTTAAGATTTTTAGTTTGGTCTCGAAATGCCAAAATTGCCGGAAATGCCAATCCGATTTATCACCGACATCCCGACTTGACCGACTCGTTGCGGTGGTGGTCGACCGCCCGACTCACCGATTCACGATTTTGCAACATTGGAAAACACGACAAGTTTTCCTTTTTTATTAATGGTTATATGTGAACTTAATGGTCAAGAAGAGATTCCTTATATATTCATGTCCTGGTTGGTCGGCCAACTCTTGAAGGGTCCAACCTTGATTATCTTGTTGGTCAATGTTGGCTCCTTTGTCTAGTAGGAACTTTACTATCTTGATGTTACCCTCACATACTAAGGTGTGAAGAGCCGTATATCCATCACTTCTAGCACTAGGGACATCTCCTCCATGACAGATGATTTTCTTAAGCAACTTTAAGTTTTTTTGCTTAGCTGCAATGCAAGAATACTTCCCTACATCACATGATGATAGAGTGGCACCGTAACTTGCCAGAGGTCCAACCATATTAGATAAACGCAATTCTCACTTCTTTTTGACGCTACTATATGCTGAGAAAATCAAAACACTATGAAAGTCAAATTGAGGTATATATCCAATGCAGTAATGATTAATTTGCAATCAAATATGTACATACCAAAGCAGTTCTTCTATTCCTGTCCTACTCATTTGGACCAAGACCTTTCTTTAGCAGTTTGTGCAACAAGTGATCATTTCCTCTAAGCGTAGCAAACCATAGACTTAAGGGAAAGTCCATCCTGCCACAAGCCATCATGTTTTCTGTATCCAGCAACACTCTACTAGATCATTCTTTTCTTTCAAATGCTGCTCTCAGGAAAAAATAGATAAATCTAATGAATCAAGGAGATACTATATTGTCATACAATTAATGGTAATAGATATGAACACAGTGCAAAGTAGCAATTTGATAACTAAAAATACTTAAAACATTGGAATACAACATATGTTTATGGTCCAATCTAATCACCTAAACAACCAGAAGAGATCAAAACCTAACAAAACTAAAAACACATGTACGTTTATCAGATTTCAGTAACTAATTGAAGGTAAAAGAAATGCGTAAATACAAGTCGATGTTTAACGATGCTAATGCTACTTGATTTGTCGGTAATAATTGAATGTTGAATGTATCGATATCCCAACGCCTCAATCTAAAATCGCAACAATGGGCTTTTATATGTTCCCATACACCGCTTAATTTATTAAAGTTAGATCATATACGGGTCGAGACTCAATTAACCTGTTAGCTTTTGTGTAAATGAGTTAATCAACAAAATACCAACACCGGAAAATCCCACAGGTTCGCACCAAGGCGCCACACCTTGGGCTCCACGCGCATTACGTACACATGGTCGGGTGAACGATCGACTGGACATCGTCCATGGGCCATAGTGTGTAAAAATTGCAACAATGGGCTTCTTATTAATTTTTTTTTGCAAATAAGTGCCGACAATAGATGGAAAGGTCCAGTTTCATGCAAAGAAAGTGAACTACCAACCTGCAAATATGACACTATTTAGTTGATTTGAAAGTTAAAAGCTAGTTGAGCCAATGCTGTGACAATGTAATAAGTTTATTTTTGCATCTACTGAAACTTTCCAAATCAGTATCATAAAAGCTTTTGTAAATGATACGGGATTCGTAACATATCATAAACATTATCCGCCTATGCTTGTATTTGTGTATGTGAATCTGATTACTTGTGTAAGTATTGCTAACCTGCAATTTCGTTATTTTAACTTAACTATGTTACAGGACACTGGTAGTGTTCCTTGTAACAGATTCAGATACAAATATAGGAAGAGCATAACCATTATTAGTAGATTAGAAGATGGAACAATCTGACCCTGTGATATATCCCTAACAATTAAATGTGATGACTTACATATATAGAGAATTTTTAAACATAATACCTCTACGAAGGCTTTCAATGGCGGCACCAAACTTTTCTTCTAAACCAGCTTCTCCAACAGCTTGAGCATTAGCACGCAACTGTTACATTTGATGAATATATGTTTACATTAGTTTGATCGTTATCAAAAAGCTTTTCTTTAGTAAAATTGTATATAAGAAAAAGTTTAGTATAGATGTTTGTCTAATTGTATAAATGCACCGTAACCCAATGAACATAAATTAGTTGCCTCATTTAGAAACTCATCAAGCCTTCTTGCAAGTCTAATAATACTCCCCTCAAAGATATCAGTCATTTGTATAACTTCAAAAAACGATGCCCCCTGAAAGAATAAAAAGTACGATAAAGTAGCATAAAAGTATCGTTAGTTAACTTCTATACTGCTAGTAAAGACGACAAAGAATAACAATCCAGACAATTCTGGCCAATTAAAAGATAGAAGAGACCATATTCGAAAGCATGAGGTAAACAAACAATGAAGCTATTAATTGGATAGACTATAAGGAACACTTACTTTTGACCAACAATATATGACATCCATCAAGATACTTTCCCCTTTGCCTATAGATTATTCAAGATGACACGATTGAAGTATATGTATGTGCTACATTTTAATGCAAAACTAATACTTAATTCATCAAACAACAAACATACGGTAGCCTATTTTTTTTTTCAATCCGGAAAAAAGTAAAAATAGAAATTACCTTCAACTCAATTTGGTTGATTTGTGACGATGTATTGTTTTTCAGTTTTTGCGATTGTATGATCGAGTTGTGAAGTGAAAACGCCCAATCGGAATGAAATCAATCTTTCCATTATCACAAAACCGTATTCTGGAATAAAGGTTAATTTGATTAACTTTGAATCAAGATATAAAAAACTAATAATTATGTTTGTGGTTTATGGATGTGATTGCAGTGTGTGTTTGCAGCATGTGTGAGATAATTTTGTTTGTGGTTTATGGATGTGATTTCAGTTTTAAGAAAAAAAAAAATGAAGTCATAGAAAGAAAAGTTAGGGTTTTGTTTATGAAAGTGTTTTGAATTTCAAACATGTCGCCTTTAGCTAATAAGATATGAAGAATGAGTAGCTGTTTAAAGAATGACATTATTGTTTTGTCTAATCTATCACAGAAAATGGCTTGCTCCAATGGTTGACACTGTCATGTGTTTGCTGCATGACCAGGGTTCGAATCCCTCTGTGGCCAATTTTTTAGCACATTTTCGGGTGTCTATTAATGTCTATGATGACATGGAATAATGACGTGGCTTTATGGGATGCCAAGTGGCATTATATGTGGCATGCCTCCTCTTATATATAACGTATAGATATGTGCATATTTGCATTAATAAAAGTATTATAGCTTCAATTCTCATTCTTTTTTTTTTCCAACTTGAAAAATAAAGTTCAAACCTAAATGTTTTTCTCTTCTTATTCTATTTTCACATACTTATTTATATTATTTTCATTTTAAAATATGGAACGGCTGTTTAGCTAAGAAAATTCGATGAAACAAATAAATTCGGATAATAAATTAAATATAAATATGTAAATGAGTTAATTGTCGAAAACGTATCATACTTGTCACTTTTAGTTATTGTATGTACTAATTTTATTTATTTTTTATTTATTTTTTTTACTGAACTTTCAATTTTTTATTATTGTGTGTATTTTGTGACCATTTTACCCTTAATTTTTTCAAATTTCAAAAGATATAATGGTCATTTTACATGGCTGAATGGTCATAAAATACACACAATAATCAAATTTTGAAAATTCAGTAAAAAAAAAGTTCAGTACATACAATAACAAAAAGTGACAAGTATGATACATTTTCAAGTAATTAACCTATATGTAAATAGTTATACCAAGTTATATTAAGTTATCCACAATGGGCAATTTAGAGGTAAATCTTGAGAATCGAATAATAAATAAAAGGGGCTTTTGCATATATATCCTTCCGAAAATGCAAAATTGCATATATATCCAAAACATGCATAAAAACCATTGTAAAATGTGCATAAAAAACTTGTACAAAGGATATATATGCAATTATTCACTTTGAGAGGGATATATATATATGCATTTTTGCCTAAAAATATAAATATGTATATTAGTTTTATCAAGTTATATTAATACCCTCAACGGGCAACTTAGTGGTAAAATATTGACAAGTCCTAATAAGATGTTTCAAGCTCAAATTTCATAGATGTAATTTCTTAGATTGCTCCCAGCAATCGTTAGGAAGCAGGTGAGCAATCGTGAGGAAGCAAGGCCACGCATGAGGCTTATTGAGAGCAATTAGGTGTCACGTGAAGAGAAGAAAATTGCAAGCAAAGGTGACCGACTCACCAAATAGGATTGTATGCCAAGTGGTCCCTTTAATGTTTATATAATTAATTATTACGTATTTGGTTTGTGAGCGTGTGTGGGTATTTAGTGGGATATGTTTGTATTAAAGTGGGTACTTTAATGAAAAGTGAGTGAGTTGTGACTATTGTGGGTGAACAGTGAGAAGGAGTGAAGAGAGAGGAAAAACTAGTGTGATGCTGGGATGGAAGATGAAGTGATTTGACTGTTGAGAGTAGTTTTAAAACACTCAACAAGGTACATTTTATTTTAAATGTAAACATTTGTTAAATGTTTACTGCTCACCAAATACAAACATTCATAAAAAATGGCAAAAATACTACATGTGGTTTATTGACTCTTAGCTCGCTTTTTATAAAGATAACGTCACTTACGCGAATTGAATTTGGATCGAGTATACTTTGCCCATGGGACTAGTATCGTTTAAGTGGCAAAGTTGTAATGAGTAGAGTTTATAAATACCCCTCATGACTCTCCATGAGGGGTGAGGTTAATCATTAGGTGTATTGTATTGTTTTCATTTTATTCAAGTTATCATATGTTTATCCTCTCTCTCTACTTTCTCTCTCTAAAAGGATGAAGATCTTCATCTTCTTCCACCAACCTAGACCTCCCAAAACCACATAAATCATATGTTTTACGGTCCAACATTGACGATTACAAACATAATCCTTGAAATATTGCAAACAAGGTCCTTACCATTTACTCCTCATTATATAACAATCTCTCAGTTAAGTTTAAGGACTGTTACTCTTACAAAAAGTTACAAAAATGTCCTTATAGTTTTCGTGTGTTGCAAAAAAAGTCCCTAAACTTGAAAAAAGAAAAGAAAAGAAAAGAAAAAACGTTTATCTCGTTATTTGTGGTTACATAAACCATTCATAGGTTAATCTAGGGATTTTTTGTGTAACCAACACTAGCGATTACATACACAATCCTTAGGTTAAATTTGGTTACCGTTTGTGTACCAAAAAATTACATAAATAGTTCCCCGTAGTTACTTACCGATTTCGAAATGATCCTTGAGTTAAAATTAGGAAATGTTTGTGTAACGAAGAAAATTTCACGTAAAATCTCGTATCCCGTCCTCGTACCCACAATTGTGAAAAGCTGGTAGATTACAAGGGTCGACATTACCACGGCGCTTTGGTCATGCGTTTAGTTTAGGAGAGAAAAACTGATGTGACAGATCGGTCTGGTCATTTATTGGGTCGCCATTACTACTAGTCTTAGAACTATAGTGGCCAAATTATAAAAAACCAAAAGGAAATAGTCTAAAAATGAAATATGTTGCTAGTTGCATGACTAAAAAGCTAACTTTTTGCCTTTCTATATTACAAGTCGCAAGTTGTAAAATTGCTTACCCATCATCCACACACCAACATTTTTTTTCATTTCTTTATTTTCTCGCCTACTTTTAAATAAAATCCCATTATTTTAAGTATTTGGATCTTACATCACCCATTTTTATAACTTTGCTAAAACAATAGAATATTATTTTTTCATATATTGCATCATCATCTAACTTGATAAATAAACTTGAATCTTTATCTTTGGTATCTTTTTTTCTCTCTCTCTCTCTAGAGCAAGTAGTTGACTATCCTCCAAGATTCCCTAGAGAAGTTTACAAGAACACTTTCATATGTATGATTATTACAAGGTATGTCTTTATATATGTTCTGATAATATCTATGTTTCAAAACACTTTTTAAGGTATGTTCTTTGTGTTTCTGCATATGAAATATCCCACATGAAGATGATATCTTTCAAAAAAAAGTTTATAAGGGTATTTTAGGTATTTAGTTTTGTTAAGATAAGAATGTGTTAAACTCATATTTGGAATATTCAAGAATCTTGTTTTCAAAACCTTTTTTTTCTTGGTCCTTTTTTTTTTTTTTTTTTTTTTTTTTTTTTTTTAATTTTTTGGTGATGGTTAAGTTTGCAAGTGGAAGCATGGGGTACAATCTTGTGAAATCTGTAAGAAATAACAAGTTTTGTTTGTTTGTTTGTTTGTGTGTTTGTATATTTGTTTGTTTTACACTATTTACCTTTTAAATGGAATATTTAAGTTTAGTTGCAAATATAGGTTTGGTTTGTAAGTTGTTATGATGAGTTTGACTAGTTCATGTTGATAGAATCTTTATTTGATTTGCCAAGCATATAATCTTTTGCACTTTTTCACTGTTGATTTAATTTTATATTTGTGTGGTTTTTAATCTTTTGACTTTTCATATTTTTGGGTTCAAATATGAAAAATAAACTTGTGAGTTTGGATTAAATTTGTTGAGTTAGAGTGCAAGATTGGCTTTTGGATTAAGTCTTGTTTTTGAACTTCTTTTTCTTAGATTTGATCAATAAAGTTGTTATTTTTAGATTGCTATTGTGGGATTTTCAGTGTAGCTTAGTGTGAGTATTGGTTTTTCGTTTATTATAATTCGTCCGATTTTCATACATGTAATGTTCTTGTTCTATTTTTCCCTTAATTTTGACAGATTCTGATTGAGGTATAAATATAAACAAGAAAGCCCTGAGTTTTAGATAACATTTCTGGGATTTCGATTACAAGATTGGACCCGGCGATAGAGCCCACAAGAGGCTAGCAGGTACGTCTCCAAGAAAGTTTCTCTCTTATTTATGTTTTTCTCTTCTTTTTATCATCAAATAGTATAATTTTTTTTCTTCTGTTTCTTCATTTTTGACAGATTTTGCTTAGGATATGAACAAAAAACTTGCAATTTTCAGATAAAGTTTTTGTCAGATTCGAGTACAAGAGTAGAGCTATGGATGATGGTGTATTTTCTCCGAATAACATGTTTGGAAATCCAGCCGATTCCATGATGGATTTCGAATACATGGATGAACTCTTTGTAGATGGATGTTGGTTACAAGCTACAGATGGATCCGAATACATAAACAATAATAACATTAATAATCCCATTTTCGATACTCAGTTTATATGGCCTCCATTCGATTTCAACAACATTGATCGTGTGCCTGAAGATGTTCAAGAAGAAAGGGCAAAATCGTCAATTCTCAAGAATCTTTCGGTTAGTCAAAGTCAAACTGAAGATGGGATTTTGTCAAAATCCCTTGTTAGTAATTCGTTCGGATTTCCTAATCAATCAGAAAACTTTCTTGAAAGTTCTGAGACGAGCCGAAGATGGTGGATCCCACCAAGTGTAAACATCGGGTGAAAGAAAGATTAATCTATGCGATCGAGAATATAAAACATTCGGCGCTAAACAAAACACGCTTATTCAAATATGGTTACCGAAAACCGAGGAGGAAAAAGTTTTGAGTACAAGTGATGAACTTTTTCACTTGGTCCGGATTGCCCACAACTTTCTAATTATAGACACATATCTGAAAGTTATACTTTTCCTGCCGAAAGTAATTCTAAAGATATTGTTGATTACCCGGAGGGTATATATGGGTAAAGTGCCAGAATGGACTCCTGATGTTCGGTTTTTTAAAGATGACGAGTACCCGAGAGTTACTTATGCTCAGCAGTATGATGTTCGTGGAAGTGTTGCTGTCCCCATTTTTGATCAGAATAGTCAAAGCTGTCTTGGTGTTATCGAGGTTGTTATGACTACACAAAAGAATAATTATACTCCCGAGATCGAAGGTGTTTGTAAAGCTCTTGAGGTAAATTTTTCCTTCTAATTTGTCATTGCAATTACATTAGCCTTTTTATTCCACTCTATAAGCTCGTTGTAATATGAAATTTTTCTGTCTGAAATTCAGAGATTGTAATGATCAAACCATCAGATATTTGAGTGTTTGGCAATATATATTTATGGCATAATTTCATGTATATCCTTGTAAATTTCAAAAATTACATATATATCTTTTTTACCAGTTTTTGATGCATAAAGTACAATGCTTTTAATGCATCAAAAGGATATATATGTAATTTTTGAATTTTGCAAGGATATATATGTAAATGCCTATATTTATTGAAGTAACTAGTAATAGATAAAATGTCAAATAATAAAATCTGCGCGAAACAAGGAAAGACTATTGGGCAGAAGATAATTCTGTTCCCCAAAACCTATATCCAAACACCCCTTAAGCAAGTGACTAGTTAATTTAGATTCTCAGTGTGAGAATAATCACTCTGAGTTCTATCTGTTTATATGTCATGTTCCGAGTCTTTTTGAAGAAATTACTAAACTTTTTGAAGTTTTTGATTTTTGACAGGCGGTTGATCTCAGGAGTTCCGAGTCTTCCAGCTCTCAAAAATCCGAGGTAATATGTCAGTGATTACAACATTCAACAATGGATACAAAATATGATTATTTTTTTATTTTTGTTAACATTTAATCAAAATATATTGCCAGATGACCGATGGTTTATATCGAGCTGCATTACCTGAAATTATGGAGATCCTAAAATCCGCTTGCAAAACTCACAACTTGCCATTGGCTCAAACATGGATACCTTGTACACAACAAGGGAAGAAAGGCGGATGTCGGCATTCAGACACAAACTTAATACACTGTATATCAACTGTCGACCTCGCTTGCTACGTGCATGATCCGCGTTACAAAGATTTTCAAGAAGCTTGTTCCGAGCACCACTTGTTAAAAGGTCAAGGTGTGGTAGGTAGAGCCTTCAAGACAAACCAACCGTGTTATTTTCCTGATGTGAAATTGATGACAAAAACCGAGTACCCGTTATCGCACCATGCACGGATTTTCAATTTATGCGGGGTTGTGGCGATACGTCTCAGAAGCACTTTCACGGCTAATGTTGATTATGTTTTGGAGTTTTTCTTACCGGTTGATTGTACAGATGAAGAAGAGCAGAAGAGTTTGCTTAACTCTTTGTCGGTTATTATACAAAACGTTTGCCGGAGTTTAAGGATTGTCACGGACAAGGAATTGTTGGAAGAAGCTCCCGGCAGGGTAGAAATAGTGCCGAAAGTCGAAGAAATCTTGACGGACATCACCATGGATTTGATTAAACAAACAAATGAATCAGGCTCCGGTGAGGGTAGTTTGGTCACCGATAATGTTAAACGGCCTGAGAGACGTCGTGGCGGTTCCAAAACAGAGAAAACAATCACTTTGGAAATGCTTAGACAGTATTTTGCTGGGAGTTTGAAAGACGCTGCAAAACACCTCGGTGGTAAGCATTCTGTTAGATCCACTTTTTTGCATTTGAATTAAATAAATTGACTATTTATAACTAACGTATTCATTATACAAAATAAACCAAAAAGTTAGACAAAATTCTAAAAAGTGTTTTCTATGCGATTATATTTGCAGTTTGTCCTACAACGTTGAAAAGGATATGCAGACAGCACGGGATACAACGTTGGCCTTCGCGAAAGATTAAAAAGGTTGGCCATTCATTACAAAAGATCCAGCTTGTCATGGACTCCGTTCATGGGGCCTCAGGTTCATTCCAGATCGAGTCTTTTTACTCGAACTTCCCAAATCTTGCTTCCACTGATCCCAAAACAAACCCCAAGTTCCAACAATTAGTCGACTCAAAGCCCATCGAGGCTGTCACAAAATTGTCAGTTTCACCTTCAAGCAGTCAAACTTCGAGTTCTGGTCAATCATCTTCCAGTGGGACCCACCTGCACTCCACATCCGCCGCATCACCGACTGGTGAAGATATTGGTAGTGGTTCTTTGAAAAGAGCTCAGTGATGCCGAGGTTCATGTGTCACTTTATAGTCAAGATCAAGATCCAAAACGAGAACCAAAAGTTTTTCAAAGATCACATAGCCATAAATCGCTAACCGAGCTCCCCACAACACTACCCCCGAAAAATGGGAATAATGCTCGAGATGAAACTGTTCCGAGAGTTAAGATCACTTATGGTGAAGAAAAGGTACGTTTTCGATTGCAAAAGGATTGGGGTTACAATCAATTACTAGTAGAAATTGCTAAGAGGTTTAGTATAAATGAGATCAACGAGTTCCATCTCAAGTACTTTGACGATGATTCCGAATGGGTTCTTTTAACTTGTGATGCCGATTTAGAGGAATGTATCGAAGTTTATAGATCTTGTAACAGTGGGACCATTAAGCTCGCACTTTTCGAACCTCATCAAGTCGGTGGTAGTTTAGGTAGTAATGTGGCCTGGTAAAAGGCAGCTATACTATACTTCACAAAAGCTAGGTCAGTCACATGCACTTGTGACTAACGGCGTGTTTCCAACTGGTATGTATGTTATATAGGTCGATACGGGTTTTTTTGGTTAAACCCAAGAAGTAATCGGCTTGAGATTCGGGTTACAGCTCAAGAAGTTGCCTACATGTACGTTAATGGTTTGCAGTTTCTGCTCGATGGGTCGATACAAGATTTTCTAGCATAAACCATGGGTGTGCTCGATGTATACGACCAAAAACCAGATGGTTAAAATCAAGTAATCCTTGGTAGCAGTTGCAAAAAGTGTGGGGGATCAAAGATTTGGTAATTTTGAATCTAAATGTTGTATCATATACATGTTTTTAAGTCTATAATAAGACTTAGCTTTCTTGTACAAATTGAGTTTGTAAGACACTTTATTTTTTTATTTCATGTTGTAGTAAATTGTATTTGTAATTGTACATTGTTGTAGTTTGTTTTCGAAAAGCAATGATATGAAGTAAACTAGTTCTTCTAGCTGATTGTTTATAAATGATACAATGTCAAATAGAAATATGTTTTGAAAGGTGAAAATTCCTAAAGTCATGAAGATAACCAATTTTACAAGAAAGTTGTTAAAACTTGATGAACTAGAGTTAACACATACAGTAAGTTAGGACGAAGCCATGACCAAATATGATCGGTTGCACAAAATTTTTTAAACTGTAATACTAAAAACATATTTTAAAAGACCGGGTGCATTTAAGATGCATTTAAAAAAAATCAGTGTTTTATTCAAAAATTAACATTCCATCGAAAAAATTCATGAGGTTCCCGGGCACCAGCGGGAATCCTCTAGCTCCGTCCCTGACAGCAAGTATTTTGCTTTTGATAAATGAATGGAATTTAAATTTGTTTGTATCATTTTTTTAGTGTGCGTGAATATACAGTTTCAAGAGCAAAATATCGTATAGTAAATCATAAAAGTCATTTATGTGGACACTATACAAGTTCATAATGGAAGATGCACTATGGAAGTAGAAGTTACTATTTGTACCTATTTTGTACTTAAAAAGGCATAGGGTGCACAATGGATATATGAGCAACTTGGCATCCACTAGCTAGAAGTCTACGTAAAATTCCATTTTAAGTCATTATAATTAAGGATGGAGAATCTTCTGTAAATTGCTAAAACATGACTTTTAGAAGTGGAACATCTAGTGTGTTTTTCATGTACCACAGTGATTTAAGTGGACACAAATGTTGATAATCCAAAGTAATAGTAGTAGATAGCATTTCGGTGTCGAGTAAATACAAGCTAGATGGCTAAAACAGTAAGTTCCAAAAAAGAAAGATACAAAATCAAGAAACGGTGAGTGACTATTGTTTAATGCAAATTGCAAAGGACATTTTGTTTGTACGTAACAACAAAGAAACTTCACATAAATGGACCTACTACTTTTTTGATCTTGATGTGTCGTATTAAACATTCTGAGGGGCCACATTGTGTGTTAATTCACGGCACAAAGTGGTGTTCACATGACGGGAAGTGCCAAAACTAACATATATGCTAACAAGGATTTTGTTTTTACATGATTTCTGTTAAGTTGTATCTAGTATAGTACCATGGATTAGTACACACCTCGTATGTGTCACCTTTTGATATCATGCCGGGTTTGTTTACTAAATTAATTAGTTTGAAGACAGGGGCGGACTTTTATGAGGGCGTGAGTAATCCCGGCTCCCTCAAAATTTACGACACCTAATGTAAATATCAGAGGTTTAAGCAGAATTTAGTTGAGTTATAAATAAATTTTCAATTCTACCACCAAAATAAATTACCAAATTCCGCCACTGTTTGAAGATATAACAAGATTAGCCACTTAATAAAAAGAAAGCGGTTTTTGTGAATTTGTGAACCTCCTCATTAAAATAAAACAAAAGTTTGTGTCCCTTAAACGAAAAAGAAATAATCTTTATCATATTTATGTTAGAGGACAAGGACAAGGTATGGGTAATTTTAACACGCCAAATGCTCATTTTCACGCCATTAACGGTACCAAATCATATCATCGCCGGCCATCGTGGAAATAAAATGATTCTGCCCATTCTAGCGGCCTGCCTTTTTTTTTTTTTTTTTTTTTTTTTTTTTTTTTTTGAGTGTGGCAAGATTTTGAGGCACAATAAACGTTAGTGGTGTGTTATTAGGAGGTGTTTTAGTTATTGGTGAGTTATGGGAGGTGTATGATGTGACGCTAGATTTACATACCAATAATGTGTTATTGGTATCCACGATACCTTGTGCTATTAAGATATGTTCGTATCCAAATAAATGTACGACCGGAATATACGTGAGCATATGAGCTCGCACGCGTTAACACGTATAAACAATTAATGTAATTAATATATTAAAGTATTATATTAATTATCATTTCACGAAAAAAGCCTTAATGATCATTAACTAATATAATTACTTAACGATAGTTTACTAACGGTCGTTAAACGTTAACTAAAGGGACTTAATAGTAACTTAGTTAGAGGAGGGATCTAGAATCCCTCCTCTAATGCTAAAGTCAGCCGAATAGGGGAATCTCTAAAGGATTTAGATTGCTTAACTTGCAAGCCAAGATATTACACTATATAATGAACCCTCTTGGCTCATTATTGGAAACTCTTAAAAAACCTAAGCAAGCCAAACTTCTCTTTTATCTCCCTCTTATGAAATCGGATAAACAACCCCTCCATCGGCAGTTTCGTTTTCTTGATTAAACAACAAAGTGTTTGGTTTGTTTTCGTGATCTAAAGAACTAGTATTCTAATTGTTTTGCTAATAACATGTTGCGTGTGAGACCATAGAGGGTTTACAAAAGTTTACAAATTCTATTTTTACTTAAAATAATTTTATGTTTTGTCATCAACAGAAAGTGGAAGATTTTTAATACAAATAAATCTTAAAAACGTTTATTTATATCTTACGATCTTCTTATGTTTTGTTGATAACAATCGTAAAATCATTTAACGAAAAATAAAATACGTAAGTTTTTGAGCCAATAGTTTTATAACTCATTTCATTAAACAAATAAACCATCAAACATGTCTAGTTAAATAGTTTATACAAAGCCAAAATCATTTTTATAAAACACTTAATAACTAATATTTGTTACTTACACTTTATAAAAATACATAGTTAAAATCTAAATAAACATGTAAGTAAAAAGTTTGGACTATCCATAACTCAAAACCCATGACCCGTAACCTTTAGAAGACTTGTGCGTAAACAAAAACCTTATGCGTAAGCCAAGTTTTAGGCGTAAGCCAAGTTACGCATAAACAAGGTTAGGCGTAAGCCATGTTAGGCGTAAAGAGGGTCCCTACGAGTAACTTTCCAAGTTACTCGTAACAGGTCTGAAGATCCTTAGGCGTAAAAATAGGGTTTTGACCCGTGTTGACTTTTTTCCGGCCATGTTTTCCGGCCAAAGAATCCGACCAGATTCAAGAAACCCAGAAAATTGGTAAAAAACTTACTCTATTTAGACTCATTTGACCAGGTCAAAAGACCATGATGACCATAATAACTTATCACGAGATGGACAAAAAATTATACGAGTAAAAGAAATGAATAAAAAAAACTGTTTTGAGACAAAACAGTTTGACAAAACAGTTTTATGAATATTCATGTTTACCATAATAACTTTTGACCATAAAATACAAGTAAACTTGTAAAAATATGCTAAAAGTCTAAAAAAAACCTTATGTGAAAGGTTGATACTTAGTTAAAAAAACAGATTTTTAGACAAGACTTTGACAAGATACATCACCAAAAATCAACCATGACAAAAAAAACCGACCTTGCTCTCTGATACCAATGTTAGGATCGAATATATGGATGATTTGGTGAATCGTGAGGTCTTGAAAGATGGAAGAACACCATTTTCAAGTTAGAGAGATAAAGTATAGAGAGAAGGGATAAACTGTGTGTGTTTTATTATTGAAAGGTGAAGTTACACAAAAGAGACTCACCCTCCTAGGAAAGTCTAGGAGGGTATTTGATAACATCAAATAGTCCTGATTATTAAGTGTCAATTTCCCCCGTTAATGCTCGTTATTTATATCATTTATATGGATTTACGCTTGTTTTTCATTGTTTTACACTTTCAGGTAAATTGCGAGCATTGGAGCTAAAGAGACGCGGAAATTGAAACATTACTAAGGATTTATCACAGTATGCCTATTTTGAAGAGGTTACGCGTAACTCGCCTCTCACATTACGCCGTAACTATTGCGTGACTCAAGTCCAACTCATCAAGAGGTTACCACAGAACTCCTTCCAAAGATTACGACGAACTCCATTAGGTCAAAAGAGGTTCCACGCACGGATACTTACGCCATAACTACTACATCACTTGCGACGTAACCAGATTATTGAAGACTACGGCGTAACCACTTATAAGGTTACCGTAACTAGCAGATCTAGTGCATTTAGGGAGGTTACGGCAGAACTCATCTTTTGTTCTGCAGCAACCCGCACCGCCTATAAATACCCACGAATTTCAAGATTTCTAATCATCCCATTCCACACACAATACTCGAGAACGTGGGAAAATACTCAGGAAGGTCTAGGAAGCATACGGAGTCGTTTCGCGGAGACGCCACACCATTACGATAAGCTTTAGCGCTTATTATTTCTTTTACTTTCAATTCATGTATTTCGTACCTTTGAATATTGAATTGATGTGCATGATTAATATGAGCTGCTAAGCACCCTTTGGTGCTAGCCTAGTTATGATTCCTTAAATGTTTTGTTTGCGTTTACCTTTACTTCGCACAATTATTTCTAAGTGTATGCATGCATAGTTCTTTGGTAGTCACCCCGGTTCGGTAGTTTGAATGGCGGTGAGGCCAATTGCCTAGAGATATGACCAACCGACCCTAGGTGAGCGGATCGAGACGGAAGGGTAAGATATGACCAACCGACGACCCTTTCTACTTGCGCGATTTGACCAACCGATCACCTATCGCTTGATGAACTTAAGAATTGGGGTGTAGTGTTTAAGTTCCTAACGGCCGGCACTCACTATTTAGAATCGAGCATGTAGCGGTACTTAATAACTTCGGCTTGGGGACCGGGAACAACAGGGACTTATGACGGTCTGGCTGATTTCTCATGTGGTGTCATCTTTGTTGATAGGTTAGGCGAATTCACCAAATGTCGTCCTCTCGAATTTGACCCCACCAAGTAATTGAAAGTAGGTAGGCGTAGACATAACTAGTTAGAGGATTGACTAGGTTAGCACCACTATTCCTCTATTGATTTCCTTTCTACCATTTAATTGCTTTTATATTCTGCATTCGTAGTTTAATTAATTAAAACCATATCAAACCATTTATATTCTCGTGACAATTAGACTTAGTTATTATCCGACACACATAGTTTGGGACGATCTCGCTTTACCATTTACTACACTACACACGACCGGGTACACCGCCTGTTAGTGCATTAGGGTAGACCATAGGTATAGCGAGACACTATAAATATTAAGACACGGTCAAGAAACTCGTGATCAAGTTTTTGACGCCACGCCGTGAGCTATATTAGGATTTATATTAAGTCTTTCATTTCATATTGAAACTTTTCACGATCATATTTCAAGTTTTCGTACCATGGAAGCCATTAACATCGATAACCTCACTGGGGAATATTTAGCTTTGACAAGAGAAGAACAAGGGCCGAGGATTGTAAGGCCACCATTGCGTAAGATGCTCAATTCAAATAAAACCTCAATTCATGAGGGAATTACGGCAAACCCCTTCTCCGAAGCATCGCCGATGATGCCCATGAACATGTAGACAACGTCGAATACATTGTCACCTATTCAAAATCCCGTAGTCTCACACGATGCTATGATGCTACGAGTATTCCCTATTTCTCTCACGGAGCCGCAAAAGATTGGTCGATCGACACTCCGGGATTGTCAACACTTGGCCTATCTTAAAAAATATTTCATTCGAGATATTGTCCTCCATCAAAGACGGCCAAGCAAATGGAGGAAATTCATAACTTCAAGCAAGAGGGTGATGAAACATTATACCAAGCTTGGGAAAGATACAACGAATTGTTATACAAGTGCCCTACTCACGATCTTAATCATCAACAAAAGTGAACGTCTTTACAAAGGATCAACATCTCTTCGAGACAAATGATTGATTTTCAAGGCCAATTCCTAGTATGACACCCACCATGGCTTTGGAAACCATTCAAAAAATGGCATACCATTCTCACAAATGGCACAATGGAGGAAGCAACCGTAGTAAAAATAATGATATTGAGGGCCTAGCAGCGATAAACAACAAATTAGAGAACCTTGGAAGGGAAATGAAGAAGCTCAAGGAAAATGTGCATTCCATTCAAGTGGAACGAGATGGGGGCCATCCTTCAAAAAATTGTTCCTCCAATGAAGAAGTTAAAAGGATCAGTGAAGTGAACTATGGAAAAGAATTCCCTTTCAAAAGCTACAATAATTACGGACCTAGGTACCAGAAAAACTCACGGGTTCTACACAAAATCAACAATAATACTCCTAAACCGAGTCTTGATGACATAATACACCAACACATTGAAGAATCGACAAAAAAGGAAGATAGGCTCAAGGAATGGATGACCAAAGTTAAGGAGGACACTAATATGAACCTACGTAACCAAGATGCTGCAATTAAGAACCTCGAGACACAAATTGGGCAATTAGCTAAGAATCTCGCAACAAGTAATGCTAAAGCCATTTTCTACAAAGCCATATTTGCGCATGATAAAGCAAAAAAGGAGCAATGCACATCCTCTATCACTAATGATCTCTCCGGGATTAACCGATAAAGCTAAAGACGACGAGTTCCTACCTAGCCAACTCCCTCGAGAGGTCGCAGTATCAGAAAGTTTTTCTCCTTGTACTATTGGTAATATTAAGATTCCGCATTAGTCGATTTAGGGGCGGGTTAACCTTATCTCAACTACTTTATTCGATAAAATCAAACTTACCAATTTAAAAGATATGATTGAAATGGCAGATTCCTCTAAAGCTGTACCGAGGGGGATTGTGAACAATGTGCCTTTGAAAATTGGAAAAAGTTTCTTCCCCACGGATTTTGTAGTAATTGACATGGGTAAGCGGGAGGCTTACAACTTGATTGTTGGAAGACCTTTTCTGGCCACCTGTAAAGCTCAAATCATGGTTTTTGAAAAACAAATTTCCTTGGGGACCGAAAAGGAACGAATAACTTTTAGTATAAACGAGCATTTAAAACCAAAAACTGAAATTTCTAATAATGTTCAATCAATAAACCCAACTCTACACTCTAGACCTATTACTGATATTCGTAAAGAAAGTGTTGAACATTATAAGCAGAAACAGGATGAAATTGTTCATAGCAAGGAGGAAACTCTGAGTCCTAGTAAACACTTTTGCAACTCGATGTTAACCACATAATGCAAATCGGCATGGCCACCATTTTCTCGTCCTAAAAAATGTGAAAGAAAAGTTAATGAATGGATTTACCCTCATAAGGGAGAGCAACATGATGTTAAATTAGCATTGGAAGATTGGTACAAATTAAAGCTTGGAAGCTCGAAATTGATTAAGGAACCGATCAAGCTGCACGGTGCAACCATATCACCGACATCATAGGCGAACAAGATCAAACATCGACATGCGATAATATTAAAGATGATGACCATGGAGAATCATGTGATGAATGGCTTTACATAAGTTGGGAGCATTTGGGCTCAATAAATCTACAAGAAAAAAAGGTTTGATAATTGGATGAATGAACAAGAACGAGTAATGGAAGTGGGAATGTCAAAGACTTCATAGAGCCCCGCGGCTCGATTCTAACTTAAAGACTCGTTAATAAAGAAAAGTGCTCTTTCGGGAGACAACCCGAATTATCCCTTTCTTTTGTTTTTATTTCCTTTCTGCTGGGTTTTGTGTTTTCTAACATTTTGCAGAGACAATGAAGTGATTATCTGCTGCAGTTTGCCGATCTTGTAAGCTCCTGAAAATTTTAATGTACTTAACGCTTAATCGTGAATTTAACACGATCTATTTCGTCATGAAATTTTCTAAGCATCACATTTGCATATCATTTGGCATATGCATGATCAACGCAGTTTGAGCGTTCATAAGTATACCATTGTGATCAGAATAAAATTCCCCACGATCTTGATAACCTTAAAATACGTAATGAATACGTAAAAATTTGTAAAAAATACGAATTTAAATATAGTTAAAATATATTCAGATTCGTATTGGGCCTCGCAATTCATTGGACTTTTCATCACTCGAACCTAACTTGTTAATGGGCCTTGTGACCGGACCGAACTCACATCAACTCTAGTTGGGCCTCGTTAGGATAACCTAAGCCCAACACCCCTTGAAAACCATACGGGCCTAGCTTGAGTTCACGATCCAAACAAATGAAGCCCAACTCATTTCTAGTTTTCTCCCTTGGGCCTCGTTGGCTACCCAGCCCAACGCCACACTAATAAAAGGTCTAAGTGAACATGTTGTATTTTCCTTATACCCGAATCGGCTAGACAAACTCACAAACTAAGCAACTTGACAAAATCAAAACAAATTTCTACCTTGCCATAACCATGCAACCGAAAAATGTAACTAATACCCCATGATGAAGTATAAACCGAACCACACTAGCCTAAACACAACTAAACTAAACTAGAGACATGAAACTCTTGGAATCCTAAGAAAATCATGTAGGGGACAAAACCATGACTAGCCACCCTAAACAAATATTTAAATCCCCTAATGTTCCTTGACCACTCTTTGACTTCTTAAACCAATGGGTCATGTGTCCAATTCGACTTGACACGACTTGACACTACATAAGCCACACCATACTTGGTTGAAAGGGGACATGAATCTTGACAAGGTTCAAGTAACATGAGGCTAAATAAGCTACAACCTAGAGTGTCTAAAGATAAAGAAATAATAGAAGCCATACTTGCTCTCCCTTTAAACCATACAACAAGCACACACACACCATCCACCTAAACTCACACAACTTACAAACACTCTCACACATACACTTAAGAAAAATCGTTCACTGTGGGGGGTAGAACAAGGAAAAGAAACATTGCAAAGTGAAGGATAGGAGACACTTGGGTAAACATTTAAGACGAGTAGCATTATAAGGAGAACACGGGGTCTCGAGTTCATACCATCTTCTCGACATCTCATCCCCACTCAATCGAGTGTAGTAAGTCTTCACCAAACTCATTTCATTTCCCTCTCATTTCATTTAATCACACGTTAGATAGTTAAACGCACCAAATGACTAGTAAATCTTTATATACATGCGTGTGCAATAGAAAAAGTGCTACATTCATACCTTATGGTCACGTAAACACAAAAACACGACACTAATGATCAACTTAGAAACCATACGAGGACTTCTCATCCCCTCGTTCACTATAAAACTCACGTAAACAATAATGGGCCTAAAGCCCAGTTACCGAGCCCAATAAGTCCAAGCAAAGCCCAACGAGAGTCCAACCCGACCCAATAAGCTAAAAATAAGTAGGTAAGCACTAAAGAAAAGTTGGAATAAGTTGATATTATTTTTAAGAAAGTTTCGTAACATAAAAGTTGTTATTCGGATGAGTTTTTCAAAAATAAGAAACGAAGGGTTCAAAAGGGTAACATATTGAAAAGCTAAAGGGTCATTTATAAGTGAAACAAGTATTTTATGAAAGTCTAGGGGCTGAAAAGGTCAATGTCGAAAGTACAAGGGTAGCATGCACGTGTGCATGTGCACATGGAAAACTCCAAGGGCCGAATATGTAATTTACCTAAACTAGTATTTATAAACTTTGGGTTAGAAATGTCAAGTTTGGAAAGTAAAGGTTTTTTTTAGTGTATAAAGCTAACTAAAGGGGCTGTTTTTGTAAATTCAGTTTTACCAAGGGTTAAAGTTGTCATTTATGAAAGTTTTGGTATGAAATATAATCCGGGTGGAAAGTGTCATTTTTTAAAAGTCCAAGGACTAAACTCGTACTTTTTGTAACTCGAGGGTAAAAAGTGTAAATTGGGAAAAGTTTATCAAAACTTATGATTTCATAATAGCCTCGTAAAAATGAGTATTTTGATCAAATGAGCGTAATATTTTCGAATAATGATAAACTTATTTAATGTATAAATGTATATGTAAATATATATTAGAAAATAACGAAGCATATGTAAAAATATACTTATTTCGATAAAATACTCGGGGAATCTAAATACGTTAAAATGATCAACGAATTTACTAAGATCACAACGGGGGAACATTTCACTTATGCGTAAGTGACGATCACTAGTTAAGACAATGTAGCACGTAAATTAACTTAAAACGTTAATCACGATCGCACACTATTGGATTGGACAATCCAATGATCTATTGAATAAGAATATTCAATGCTCTATTATTTTGGTCGCGAACCAAAATGCTCATTTATTGAGACTCGCCATCTCATCATTTTAGGTTTCGAGTTGGAACCTCCGCTACATTGTGCTTGATCTTTTTGTGCGTGTGCATTATCATCAAGGCGAGTTCATAGCCTCGCTTTTACTTTATTTTTGCAAACCCCGCGAGGAGATACATGCTCTAAACTAGAACACAAGGTTTTTCATAAATGCTCGATCCTCTTGATTATTGGTACCGCCTAAGTTGTTAGCCACAAGTCCCCGATCATGAACCATTAGTCACCGCGAGTGAACGAGATATCGTGAATAGTACTATGGGATTAACGAACCCGCTTCGGTTATAGAGAAATAACCGGGCGCACCATATTGAATTTCTTTAGGTAATTGGCTATTACCTCCTTTGGGGCATACTTTCGTACATCGGTAATTCGGTGTATGCAGTTGAGTCTTGGTTTCATGAGCTTAGTGCATAATAATCGTGATATTTTTCTTATGATATTGTTAGTTTACAATGATCATGATCTTATACTTGTGTTCAACTTATTTTAAACCTATGGACTTCACCCAACAATTTTTGTTGACCTTTTAAGCATGTTATCTCGTGTAATCGTGAAGATTATGACCAAAGGTGCGGAGCGGGCATGGCAAGGCTTATCCGGTGGTGTAAAATATAAAGTTATCATTTCTTTCAAACTCATGATCTTTCTTTTGGGAAAAACACTTGATCTATTTGCAATGTTTTGTAACAAACTATGAGTTTTCGATGAATGATAACTATTTTAATAAAACGTCTCTTTCGAGTCGCTTTTCTATAATTATTGACTATGATCTCCATTCAAGTAACACCGAATTAGTCTTCCTTCCGTCATTAAGATTTTCGGGTGTTACAGATCAATCGAACAGAGTTCTACGAACTCATCTCGATGGTTACGCCGTAATCAACATTTTAGCAAAGGATTCTTGACGCATTACTAACTACGACGTAATACCATCTCGTTGGTTACGCAGTAACCATTCGCTTCTCGGCTCATTTCGAGTTTTGCAAGTTACTGGTAGTTTCTATTATTGGAGTTACGACGTAACTCTCCTCCGCTTTAATTCTTTATTTTAAACACAAGTAACCTTGTATTAGTTTTAAATGAACTTTGTGGGTGTGTTCCCTGTAAACCTCACGAGACTTCACTCGTCCACTGGGACACCAAGTGGTTTAAAAGGCTTGTTGCATTCGCTAAATGCAACCGTGATTCCTACGAAGTGAGTTAGGTTTGTTTTCATTTTATTTTTCTTTTTAGAATTATGCTTGTCGGTATTGTGATTTCGTGGATTGAAGTTTGCTCATGACTCTTTAACGAAGGCACGATCCTTTCGTGAGGCCTTCTTCTTTTGGAAGTAAATTTAGGGAAGTTCTCGCTCTAATTCTACCTTTCTCTTCACCTTTATTTTAATGCCTAGTACAAAAGGGACTTTGTACAATTCAAGTGGGGGGACGGGAGTAGAATTATATCTTGAACTTTATTTCGCCCTCATTTTTCTAGTTTATTTTGAAAAATAATGTAATTTTTTTTTTTATTTTGACATGTTTTTCCGAACCTAACTAGATTAGACCTTAGCCGAGTACATACAACCCTTGATATTACATGGTGAGATTAGCCTTATCCGTTTCCTATATTTTACCCCAAATCCACCAAATTATGAGTGTGTCGGTAGCTTGTAAACTTTAGAACTTGACCTTTGCATCATTTCAAGACCATAGACGAGGTATGTTGAGTTAGCTCGATGTATTTGGACTTTCGATTTTAGAAAGCGATTATAGGATTATCACCCAAACAGCCTACCATTGTGAGTCTATCGATAAGTCACCTCGACTTTTCGACCCCATGTGAAACCCTTTTGTTGCACTCCCCTTTAGTGCAAGATACCCTAGATACACCTTCCGAGCAATTCCTTTCATTTTGTCACCCCAATATATTGTCTCATTACACCCTTACACCTTAGCCTACTGTCATAATTCTCAACTTCCGGTCATTTCTCAAATTACTATTCATTCCTGGAGAAAAATTTATATTCATGATTTTTATTCAACATTTTTTGTAAACTAGGTTTACGAGTATCAAATTCGTGTAACCGTGAGGGTTAAGCTTGCGTATTCTTAGAATATCATCAAGGACATTTCCTATAGATTAGAGTTAGTCTACACTTTGCTAAAATCATTAGTTTCATATTTGGTCGTACACATGTTTGCATATTTGCTCATTTATAATTGTTATATAAATATACGCATTCACCCGATTTTTTTTAGCATGAACGATATACCCGATATTTCCAACGAAGGTCTTAATATACTTTTATACTCATTATGGTGTTACCAAAAAAAAAAAAAAAAAAAAAAAAAAAAAAAAAATTATTTCACCCGTTGGTATTTATTTTATTACAAGTACATAAATGATACATAATTACTTTAAATTAATTTGTTACTAGACAATACTTATTTTAAATGCTCAATACCTACCCAAAGCATATATATAATATTTTTACAATCACTACATTCTATTTTACTTTCACCAGCCTTTTTATTGTCTCAAATTAATAAAAGCAAGTCAAATAATACATCAAACTAGATCAATTAGGATGTAACTAGCAAGTTAGGGGGACAAGCATTTAATGCAAGTATGGAACCCTCATCCTCTTTCCTATTTTCACCGTGCAAGACAAAACTAAACACCCTTTTGTAATTTTTTTTCCTTCACCCAATGTACTAATATATTATTAAATGAAAATATCTAAAGTATTTTTGTTATATAAAGAATGAGACACTAGCACTTTGTATTATAACTTGGGAAAAACTTTGCTATCTCTTTTCCTTCTCTGTATATTCGGCCAAAGGGTAAAACATAAAGAAAAAATTGCTTTGATCATTTCAAGTGTTTACAAGTGTAGATTCGAGTTAATAGATTAGTATTATCGGGTTTTGGAGTATCGTTCGGGTTTATTCGTTCTTGTTCTCATCATTTATCCACTATTATCAAGTAAGTATAAAAATTATTTTTATACTTTTTCATAAGTGTTTTTCATATTTATTTCATTCACTTATGCATTTTTAGAGTTTTATAGTTATTTATACTCATTAAATTGATATATCACCCATGATTATGTTTGTGAATTTTTATGAGGAAATCAAGTTAATATAATTCTTACAAAAATATTGGATGAGAAAATGAATATAACCGAGCCATGAACAATTTTTACTTTGTTTTATAGATTCTATTGTTAAATATATGTTTATATAAATCTATAAATGTTTTATTTGATTTTTGTCATATATCCTAGATCTATATTTTTATCATATGTCATGATTATTTTGAGCTATATATTTGTTGGAAAAATTGGTGGAAGGGTTTAGGATAGATTTGGAGTTGATTAAAGGGTTTTTACTTTAGAAAAATTGATATTTTAAAATGGGCGCGGAAGCGCTGCTGAAATTTCTAATCTTTAGAAAATCAAATTATTTTATTTTTTTTACAAGTTTTAGTTGAGGAAATGGAAAATAGATTTTAAAAGCAAAACGTGGTCGCTTGAATGGATTAAACGGATTTCTAACGAATAAGATCTGAGTTTTCTAAATATATTGACGATAACTATTTTCAAAAATTAAATAGTCGCTGTCCAGATTTTCATCACGGTAAAACCAAGCTTTAAAAGATAAACCGAGTCCTCGAAACCTGAAATTATTGTAGTATATTTAAATACCTTCGCGAGGATAGGTAGAACTTTGAAAACGGAGTTAAAACGAGGGAGTTTTGACACTTTTAATTTTTATCGAAAACTATATAAAACACTATTCACGACTTTTACCAAAAGCTGTCGAAATCTTAGATGTCATTTTGGAGGTCTTAATGATTGTTTCGAGCAAAGCGGACTAAATAAAGCAGTAGCGTTTTATGAATATATTTTGGTCGAGTCGGAAACTTTTCAAAATATATATTATTGAAACTTTCATATCGTAGTTACAATACGTACTTACTAAAAGTCCAAAAACATTATATATTGGCTATCGATAAGAATTATTAAGTAACGTTTTATTTTATAACTAAGTTTATAATCAAACATGTATGGGTGATATAACTTTCATAAATTGCATACACGACATTATTGTATTACCTAAAACATATTATTACTTTAGGTTGCGGCTAGGGTATCGCGCATCATTTCCCGTGCACACTTACTTGTAGCGTATTACTTATTGATTGAGGTGAGTAATCACATCCCCTTTTTACCGTTTTTACTATATTTTGGGGCGAAATGCATGAACCATTCTTGAGCTAAATTTATTACTACTTTTATTAACTTGTTTGACTAGAACTTGTGAACTCGAATCAAACCCTTAAACATAATTACGAACCTATGACTTGTTTGATCTTATTGAACGTACTTGCTATGACCCTAAAAGTCTCGCCTTATTGGTGGAGCGTATAAAGTCTCCCTTGTTCGAGCAACCTTAAGCCTCCCGGTCCGGAGCGAATGTCTCCCATGGGAACGGAGCATTTTCAATCTAAGTCTCCTTTGTTCGAGAGTGCAAATTCTCCCATGTTCGGAGTGTTCTTAATTTTATATAATAGTTGTATGATGTACCGTTCGTACATTCGCATTGTTAGTCTCCTATTAGTATGTAGTATGGATAGCGCTATTAGAGGTCGGCCAACCTCTCGTCCACTATGTTACGGGACGCATATTATTTATTCTAGGGGCTTTGCCTGGCATACATTATTATATACGTGGTGCTATATTGTGAACTGTCCTGACAACGTATACTTGACTACTTGACACACTATATTTTGTGCAATGAGTTGTGAACACACAGGTTGCAAGTTTTGTATGGGCGGAACTTGGAACTGAGTGGATTTACAATGCCTTTTCTTTGTGGACTATTCTCGAGGACCGAAACCTTTGAGTTTCTCTCTTAAACATTTTCATATTATACGAAACGTGTGTACTCACCAACTATTTTCATAGTTGACCCGTTTTCTCTCATGCATTTCAGGTGATCGTTTGTAAGCTTTTCTTCAAGGTCTTTGCATAATGAAGTTTTCACATGTCACTAATAATCATTATTATATATATTAATCCACGTCGGAAACGACGACGTTTTTGCCTTTAAAAAAAATTAGACGAAACGGCAATTTAGGCCCAAATTTATAAGGCAAAACGACAATTGTGAAACGACGTCGTTTTAAAGTTTGTAAAAGCGTGGAAAAGACCCTCGAACTCAACGACGCTTTGCAAACCGGTACATGACTTTTTACATTTTCACAAATTTGAAAACCAGTCCTTTAACTTTTTATATTTTCACAAAGTTTGAAAAAAAAAGGCTACAAGTACCCCCGAACTATGCAACATTTACATAAAGATTATCGCACATAGTTTACACACCCCACATATAACAAAACTCATATTCCATGCGTGAAAAAAAAATCCCAAAACCACAATTCACCTGCCAAAATAAAGAGTAAAATGACAAAATCAAAACGACGTTGTTTCGAACTATGCGACTCTTTGCAAAACCAATCCTATACTTTATTATATTTTCACAAACTTTGTAAAAATGGTGAAAAGTACCTCCTAACGATATGACACTTTTAAAACTCAATCCTAAACTTTTTCGCTAAATTTTTCTAAAAAAAACTTTAAACCACACCCGTTAAACAAACTTAAGGTCAACGTTCATATCCCGAACCAACTATCATCATACAAATATGTCATAGGAAATGAATATACCCACATTTACATAAAGATGTTTGCACACAATTTAGACACCACACACATAACAAAATTCATATAGCATAAAAAATTAAATGCAAAAAATCCGCCGCAGCGCGCGGGTGCATAATCTCGTTATGTATTAAATCAAAGTCTTTTGGGATCTAAACTTTGTATTATATTTGGATGTCGACTAAACGGTATTGTAATGGTGTACTATTTCGCTTAATCTTAACGTTGGTATGTTCTATTATCTTGTGCTTATGTTCTATCCGTTACACTCGTGTTTCGCCTCCCGTGGTGTAATGATTGGTACCAGAGCAAAGGTTATAGAGAATGCCGATTTTCAAAAATAAAAATCACATATAATGGAATAAAGTTTTATTAAACACCGAACATCATCCGAGTCAACTAGTCCTATCGTTGCATCGTTACTCATAAATTATACATAGCCCGATCAACTATGTCTAATTTATGAAGAACCATGCAATGATAAGAAGTAGTTTTAAATCATGTTTAGTCGAGTCTTTTGAGTGCAGTCACCGAATTTGCATTGGTCGAATTGGGTATGCATAGTATGTTTTACATTCACGTCTACATTACCGTATCTTATTTATACCTCTCTTTCCATCTTTCGACTTGTTAGACATAGCGTGTCTCTGTTCTGTCATATTTCGATCACTATAACACATTACCACCGTTCTAAACCTCATCCGCCTTCGTCAGAGTGTCATTTACTCAACCCGATATTTTGGTCCATTGCAGGATCATGGCGCGTAAACACACGCAGCTGGAGTCAACAACAACGGCAACCCAAACAACAATGACAATCCAAACAACAACGCTGATTGGAATAGTGGATCTACTCACCCAAATTATGACGCACCTTGATGCTAGAAGAACTAACGTCGAGAAGGTACTTCAAACACCGGTCATGGATGCGGCTACAAGACTTTCATGACATGCAAGTAGATGGAATTTTATGGTACAGAGGGTGCCATGGACTATTAACACGGTTCGAGAATGTTGAGTCGAAACTTAGTATCACAAAGTGTCTTTGAAGGAAACAAGGTCGAGTTCTCTGTTGGTCTACTACAAGGTCGAGCATGACACGGTGGAACAACCAACTTCTGAGACCCGGAGGAGGGGGCTGCAAATGCGTTATCTTGGGAAGCATTTAAGAAACTACTAACGATGAGTACTTGCGGAAAAGATGAAGTGCAAAAGTCGGAAGCGGAATTTTGGAATCACTTGATGGTAGGAGTAGAGGTCGACAAGTACACGATCCGCTTCCACGAGTTAACTAGGATGGTTCCTCGCATGGTTTCCATCGTGAGAAGTTGATCGACCGATATATGGGGATTGATACCGGAATTAAGAGGACGCCACCGTCGAACCTAACCACTCGAAGCCACGTGGGCATGGCGTGTCGCTTAACAAATGATGTGATCAGTCGGAGAACTAACAAAAGCAAACGACAATGGACGGAAGCGGCGGAGGATCGCCGAAAGCCGAGACCGGGATCGGCAAAACAAGAGGCGGCGAATAACCAAAAACTACTGAGCAATAACTCGAGGACCCAAAGATATGCAGTCCACATCCTATGTGCACTCGATGTAACTATCACCACTGTGAGATCGCCCAGGTGCGACAAATGTGGACAGACGGGCCATCATCGCGGAATTGCTCAAACAGGGGCGGGAACAAGGACAAAGAAAAGCGTGTTACGAGTGTGGAAGTCGGATCACCTTCTAACACCACCCAAAGTTGAAAAGAACACCCAACCAAGCGAGGTAATCGTCCAAACTGGCGTTGGCAATAGAAGGCCCACAAGATCGTAACATTGAAGTTCCTCCCGCACGTGGTCGAGCATTCTATCCGGGTACCGGGAAGCCCAATGATGCGTAACGGGTACATTCTTTCTAACAACTACCTTATTTCGCATACGACATGATTTTGAGTGCATAACTTCCTTCCAATTTTACCACGTTCACGACATTGATTAATTTGAGACTTATCGATATTGACTTTAGTTGTAAATTATGTTGTTGATTTGATTTTTGTAAGCAATCAAGAACGAACGGATCTTTCAAAAGACTTCATTCAAGAATGTTGAATCCTATCATACTAACAACTTGTTTCTAGCTTGATCTAGTGACAGTTCTTGTTTGATGAGTTGCGAAAATCAAGCCAAGAGTCAAGTTTTACTCAAAAGGTCTTTTGAGGATACGCTCGGTGTTGGGTAAGTTTACCCTATCAAATCTAATCACGGGCATGTATTTAGTTGGATGAGGAACCCATATGCATGAGCATTGACATGATCATTTAGACTATTCGTACGAGCATGAACTTTTAGAACTCTTGTCAAGGTTCGGACTATATTATCAATAAGTGAATAACGAGGACGTGATTCCTCTAACCGGGGAAGAATGTCATAATTCTCAACTTCCTATCATTTCTCAAATTACTATTCATTCCACGGAGAAAAATTTATATTCATGATTTTTATTCAACATTTTTCAGAACTAGGTTTATTTAGTATCAAATTCAGCGAACCGTGAGGGTTAAGCTTCATGTATTCTTAGAATATCATCAAGGACATTTCCTATAGATTAGAGTTAGTCTACACTTTGCTAAAATCATTAGTTTCATATTTGATTCGTACACATGTTTGCATATTTGCTCATTTATAATTGTTATATAAATATACGCATTCACCCGATTTTTTAGCATGAACGATATACCGATATTTCCAACAAAGGTCTTAATATATTTTATACTCATTATGGTGTTACAAAAAAAAAAAAAAAAAAAAAAAAAAAATTATTTCACCGTTGGTATTTATTTTATTACAAGTACATAAATGATACATAATTACTTTAAATTAATTTGTTACTAGACAATACTTATTTTAAATGCTCAATACCTACCCAAAGCATATATATAATATTTTACAATCACTACATTCTATTTTACTTTCACCAGCCTTTTTATTGTCTCAAATTAATAAAAGCAAGTCAAATAATACATCAAACTAGATCAATTGGGATGTAACTAGCAAGTTAGGGGGACAAGCATTTAATGCAAGCATGGAACCCTCATCCTCTTTCCCATTTTCACCGTGCAAGACAAAACTAAACACCCTTTTGTAATTTTTTTTTCCTTCACCCAATGTACTAATATATTATTAAATGAAAATATCTAAAGTATTTTTGTTATATAAAGAATGAGACACTAGCACTTTGTATTATAACTTGGGAAAAACTTTGCTATCTCTTTTCCTTCTCTGTATATTCGGCCAAAGGGTAAAACATAAAGAAAAAATTGCTTTGATCATTTCAAGTGTTTACAAGTGTAGATTCGAGTTAATGTGTTTACAAGTGTAGATTCGAGTTAATAGATTAGTATTATCGGGTTTTGGAGTATCGTTCGGGTTTATTCGTTCTTGTTCTCATCATTTATCCACTATTATCAAGTAAGTATAAAAATTATTTTTATACTTTTTCATAAGTGTTTTTCATATTTATTTCATTCACTTATGCATTTTTAGAGTTTTATAGTTATTTAAACTCATTAAATAGATATATCACCCATGATTATGTTTGTGAATTTTTATGAGGAAATCAAGTTAATATAATTCTTACAAAAATATTGGATGAGAAAAATGAATATAACCGAGCCATGAACAATTTTTACTTTGTTTTATAGATTCTATTGTTAAATATATGTTTATATAAATCTATAAATGTTTTATTTGATTTTTGTCATATATCCTAGATCTATATTTTTATCATATGTCATGATTATTTTGAGCTATATATTTGTTGGAAAAATTGGTGGAATGGTTTAGGATAGATTTGGAGTTGATTAAAGGGTTTTTACTTTAGAAAAATGGATATTTTAAAATGGGCGCGGAAGCGCTGCTGAAATTTCTAATCTTTAGAAAATCAAATTATTTTATTTTTTTTACAAGTTTTAGTTGAGGAAATGGAAAATAGATTTTAAAACGAAAACGTGGTCGTTTGAATGGATTAAAACGGATTTCTAACGAATAAGATACGAGTTTTCTAAATATATTGACGATAACTATTTTTCAGAAAATTAAATAGTGCGCTGTCCAGATTTTCATCATGGTAAAACCAAGCTTTAAAAGATAAACCGAGTCCTCGAAACCTGAAATTATTGTAGTGTATTTAAATACCTTCGCGAGGATAGGTAGAACTTTGAAAACGGAGTTAAAACGAGGGAGTTTTGACACTTTTAATTTTTTGTCGAAAACTATATAAAAACACTATTCACAGCTTTTTACCAAAAGCTGTCAGAAATCTTAGATGTCATTTTTGGAGGTCTTAATGATTGTTTCAGGCAAAACGGACTAAATAAATGAAGTAGCGTTTTATGAATATATTTTGGTCGAGTCGGAAACTTTTCAAAATATATATTATCGAAACTTTCATATCGTAGTTACAATACGTACTTACTAGAAGTCCAAAAACATTATATATTGGCTATCGATAAGAATTATTAAGTAACGTTATATTTTATAACTAAGTTTATAATCAAACATGTATGGGTGATATAACTTTCATAAATTGCATACACGACATTATTGTATTACCTAAAACACATTATTACTTTAGGTTGCGGCTAGGGTATCGCGCATCATTTCCCGTGCACACTTACTTGTAGCGTATTACTTATTGATTGAGGTGAGTAATCACATCCCCTTTTACCGCTTTTACTATATTTTGGGCGAAATGCATGAACCATTCTTGAGCTAAATTGATTACTACTTTTATTAACTTGTTTGACTAGAACTTGTGAACTCGAATCAAACCCTTAAACATAATTACGAACCTATGACTTGTTTGATCTTATTGAACTGTGACTTGCTATGACCTAAAAGTCTCGCCTTATTGGTGGAGCGTACAAAGTCTCCTCGCTCGAGCAACCTTAAGCCTCCGGTCCAGGAGCGAATGTCTCCCTATGGGAGCGGAGCATTTTCAATCTAAGTCTCCCTTGTTCGGAGCAAAGGCAAATTCTCCCATGTTGGAGTGTTATTAATTTTATATAATAGTTGTATGATGTACCGATTCGTTACATATCTGCATTGTTAGTCTCCTATTAGTAGGTAGTATGGATAGCGGCTATTGAGGTCGGCCAACCTCTCGTCCACTATGTTACGGGACGCATATTATTTATTCTAAGGGCTTTGCCAGCATACATTATTATATACGTGGTGCTATATTGTGAATCGTCCGACAATGTATACTTGACTACTTGACACACTATATTTTGTGTAATGAGTTGTGAACACACAGTTGCAAGTTTTGTATGGGCTGAACTTGGAGCTGAGTGGATTTACAATGCCTTTTCTTTGTGGACTATTCTCGAGGACCGAAACCTTTGAGTTTCTCTCTTAAACATTTTCATATTATACGAAACGTGTGTACTCACCAACTATTTTCATAGTTGACCCGTTTTCTCTCATGCATTTCAGGTGATCGTTTGTAAGCTTTTCTTCAAGGTCTTTGCATAATGAAGTTTTCACATGTCACTACTAATCATTATGTATTAAATCGAAGTCTTTTGGGATCTAAACTTTGTATTATATTTGCCGATGTCGGCTAAACTGGTATTGTAATGGTGTACTATTTCTGTTTAATCTTAACGTTGGTATGTTCTATTATCTTGTGCTTATGTTCCTATCCATTACACCTCGTGTTTCCGCCTCCGGCGAGGGTGTGACACCTACCCTGTAGTCTTTATTTGTAATTGGGAAGTCATCATTTGCCTAAGTTCAAGGTTCGAGTGGAAAGGTTTGGAAGTCACGCTTTCATCGACAACAATTATGAAGATCATTGAAGACCCCCCGAATTCCCATTGTTCATCTCAGTGGGGATGTTATGTTATCATGTATGTTCTTAAAAAAAAAAAAAAAAAAAATAGTTGATTCTGTTATGATTTTGTAAAGTGCAATGTTGTAAGCACTATAGTATGAGCTTTATTGTCTAGTATCGGGAGGCCACCTCGGTCACATTTGAAGATTGAAGTTGGAGTAATACCAAGCGAAGAAGAAAAGGTAGTGTGCCCATCACGACGCCTCTAATGACACATCTACCTTGCATTTCATGATCCGGTCTCTAGACTTCTAAACTTGAACTTTGGGCGGACGGTAAGTGGTGATGACTTAGTTATAGATATAGACTACACCTTGTTTTTCATTTTACACCAATTATACATCCCATGTCTTATCCTACCCTTTAGTCATGAAGCGTGTCTAGGTGATGCAATGAGTAATCTTTGGTGTCTTGGCCATGGATTTGGTCATGTATCATTGATTTTTTCCACTTAGCCGTGACATGTTAGTAATGACGAGTCACCCTTAACCTTTGTCGTGTCTACCCATATTGCCTTCGAGAATTGTTTAGCCCTTAACTCCAAATTGGTGGAGATTTGTGTAACCGCCAAGCTTATGATAGAATACATGCTATGGTATGCAATTGAGTGATCACCCGAAATTGACACTTAGAATAGTTGAGAGATTTGAGTGTTTGTTCCCTTCATGAGGTGTTCGGCTTTTTTGTATTCTAGCATAAGGGATTTATAAACTCATATTTTCCGTGTTTGGGAGATATCTTTTAGGAATCTATCTAATAAGGTCTACTTGAGGGCAAATAGAGTTCAAGTTGGGGATATTTGATAACATCAAATAGTCACGATTATTAAGTGTCAATTTCCCGTTAATGCTCGTTATTTATATCATTTATATGGATTCGCTTGTTTTCCATTGTTATACACTTCGAGTAAATTGCGCAGCATTGGAGCTAAAGAGACGCCAAAATGGAAACATTACTAAGGATTTATCACAAGATGCCTATTTTGAAGAGGTTCTGGCGTAACTCGTCTCACATTACGCCGTAACTATTGCGTGACCCCAAAGTCCAACTCATCAAAAGGTTACAGTAACTCCTTCCAAAGATGCACGACGTAACTCAATTAGGTCAAAAGAGGTTCCACGCGCGGATACTTACGCAGTAACTACTACATCACTTGCGGCGTAACGAGATTATTGAAGACTACGCGTAACCACTTATAAGGTTACGCCCGTAACTAGCGATCTAGTGCATTTACGGAGGTTACGGCGTAACTCGCCTTTTAGTTACGCCAGTAACCCCGGCACCGCCTATAAATACCCACGAATTCCAAGATTTCTAATCATCTCATTCCACACACAATACTCCGAGAACGTGAGAAAATACTCAAGGAAGGTCTAGGGAAGCATCTGTCTGTTTCGAGGAGAAGTCACACAATTACGATAAGCTTTAGCTTATTATTTTTTTACTTTCAATTCATGTATTTCGTTACATTTGAATATTGAATTGATGTGCATGATTAATATGATGGCTAAGCACCCTTTGGTGCTAGCCTAGTTATGATTCCTTAAATGTTTTGTTTGCGTTTACCTTTACTTCCGTACAATTATTTCTAAGTGTACGCATGCATAGTTCTTTGGTAGTCACCCCAGTTCGGTAGTTTTGAATGGCGGTAGAGGCCAATTGCCTAGGATATATGACCAACCCACCCTAGGTGAGCGGATCGAGGCGGGAAGGGTAAGATATGACCAATGGCGGCTACTTTCTACTTGTGCGATTTGACTAAGCGATCACCTATCGTTTGGATGAACTTAAGAATTGGGGGTGTAGTGTCTAAGTTCCCAACGGCCGGACACTCACTATTTAGAATCTAGCATGTAGCGATTAATGACTCGACGGGGACCGGGAACAACAGGACTTATGGTGCATACCTGATTTCTCTGTGGTGGCATCTTTTTGGCGATAGGTTAGGCGAATTGACCAAATCTTGTCCTCTCGAATTTGACCCACCAAGTAATTGGAAGTAGGTAGCGTAGACATAACTAGTTAGGAGGATTGACTAGGTTAGCACCACTATTCCTTTATTGATTTCCTTTCTACCATTTAATTGCTTTATATTCGCATTCGTAGTTTAATTAATTAAAACCATATCAAACCATTTATATTACGTGACAATTAGACTTAGTTATTATCCACACATAGCTCTTGGGGCGACCTCGGCTTTACCATTTACTACACTACACACGACCAGCACATCGCCTGTTAGTGCATTGGTAGACCATAGGTATAGCGAGACACTATAAATATTAAGACCAGTCAAGAAACACGCATCAAGATTTATACCTAAACACATACTACTATGACTAAATGACATAACAAGCCCTTGTGTTTAAGGTAACAAAGATAGATAATGTAATCCCGTCAGTGTCGTTCCATTTACGAGTTAGGAGCGATTCCAACACAAAAACCGGAAGGATAACCCAAAATCCAGACTGGAATTACCCATGTGTCAGATCCCTTGAATTACACGGGCTAGATCCCTCTGGGAAGGGATCCAGCGGATCCGGATGATTAGAGCACTATTTGCGTATAAATAGTGAGTTATTTCTTCATTTCTTTTCAACCCTTTTAGATATATATCCTCTCTATATTCTTATCTCTCTAACCTCAAATCTAAAGATCATTTGTGTAGTTTCTCTTTTAGTGATTCTCTAGGTTCCTCTTAAAGGCGAGATCACGATCACTTGCATAGAAGACTAGCAAGCTCGAAGACATGGGTTGCTAGGCTTCATCATCATCACAAGATCACATAAGTATTTCTTGTTGTTGAATTTTTTTTAAGTATGACATAGATGTGTTGTGATAATTGGTGTAGTTGGGTTGTGGTTCCTTCATTATAAAGGAACTCGTTATTTAGCTTTATTAAAGTGTAAGCGACTGATTCTACCTTGTAGAAGAACCCAATATCTAGCCTTGTACCAGATAAAGTGTAGGCGGCGTAGGTTTGATTTTACCTTGTGGAAGAACCCGGTATCTAGCTTTGTATCGGATAAAGTGTAAGCAATGTTGTGAAGGTTTCTCCACCAAGATAAGGAGATTGTGGTGTAGTGTTTACGAACTCTCGAGTTGGGTAATTGGGGAGTGGAATAAGGCAAGAAATGTGACCTTTTAGCCGAACCACTATAAATACTTGTGTCAACGGTTTTATCTTTATTTACTCTAACTAGTAATTTATTTTCATCTTATTTAACTATCAATATCTACACATAAAAATAGATTGACATAAGTCAATCTAAAAGTTTTAAAACAAAGTTTTAATTGTTAAAACTATTCAACCCATTTTCTAGTTTTCTACAGTAAGTAAATATTTTTATCTGACTGATGTGAAGTTTTGTCTTTTTCGATAAAGATAAAAATTCCTCAAAAAACTAAGAAAAGAAACAAAATATAAATTCCATAGTTTTTTTGTCTTTTTCAAAAAGATAAAACTTCACAATCAAATGTCTACATCGGTCGTATTGAAAAATATATAAATGTACATAAAACATTATCGTACTACAAGGACACTTTTCAACATTCATGTGGTCGCACAAAAATAAATTTGGAATTCCAAGTCGCATAGTTCATATAGTGGAAATACAACTTTTTTTGGTATATATAAGTAGTTAGGTCTATTACCTTTGGTGTCGTCTCGTTGGTGCCGTGAGAAGAGTGTTATCACATTAACTCCTTTTTGCATAACAACATAATTCTTCATAACACCAAAAACACCCTCCCTGATATCACACCAAAATTTGGTGCCATGGTTCACCCCTGTACCCCAGAGTTTTTTTTCTTCATTTATTCAAATAAATAACATATTTTATTTTATACATTTAAACCAAATTTTATACATTTTAGGACTAAAAATGTAAGAAAAGTAACTAAAGGATTAACATTGTGAACATAATAGGGACTAACAGTGTAAGAATAACGAGTGGTGATAGAACCACAAAGTAACTTCCACAAAGAAGTCCACAAAATGATGTGACATCAAGTGATTGGTGTATTTTTTTATAATTTCTCTCTCATCTCTCTCATACACCAATCACTCACGCCATATCATTTTAAGGACTTCATGAAGTTTTTTTGTGGTTCTATCACCACTTAAAATAACAATGTTAAGGGACTTATAATGTAAATAAATTTAAAAACAAGGTTTAAAAGAAAAAGTTATTAAAAACAATGTATGTTTGTTAAGCTTGTATAAAGCAAATGAGGTTACTTGTTTTTCGGCTTATATGTCATAAGCCTCAATTTTCCGACTATTTGAAAACTTGTGGGCATATATAAGTTTATCCCGAAAACTGTCAATATAAACTGCGAAATTGAGGCTCATCAAACATGCCCACGTATAAGCTTAGGAGGTGTTTGTTTCTATTTATATAGATGGCTTATAGCTTATTTGGTTTTGGGCTTATGTTTTATATGCTCACTTTTTGCGGCTTATTTTAAAATTTTGCAGTTTAAATAAGTTCATAAGCCACAAAATTTCAAAATAAGCCCCAAAAAGTGAGCTTATCAAACATAGACCCCTTGAACAAACACCCCTTCTTCCTCCTATAGCCACCATACGTGCTGCAAGTTGAAGGGGAAAAAAGGAACTTTTGTGTCACTTTAATAACTTGTATGAACAAAACACACACAGATCTCAATTGCTGCTTCTTGGTCACAAGGTAAGGTATCATCTTGTTTAACTATTATTCTCCATTTCAAATTCCTTATCCACTAATTTATATAAAAAAAAATGCAATACTAATATTAGATATTACTAAAAATACCACAAAATCAATAGTTATATGATTATAGATATAGGATAGGTTCCCAGTATTTTAATATCATTTGACTGACATTCATTGAGTAGCTAGCTATTTCGTTTTAGCTAATACAATGTACAAATTTGCTAAAGGTATTACTATTAGTAAGGGTTAATAAATCCGGCATTTGGGTCACTGTACTTATAATAAAAAAATACGCGTTCAAGTCACTCGTATTAAAGCTTGGACAGTCATCTAAAGGTATTATTAGTAAGGGTTAATAAAGCCGGCATTTGGGTCACTGAACTTATAATAAATATTCCTCAACTTTTCAAAAACACGTTGCTCAACTTGACAAAAAATATGCGTTCAAGTCACTCTTACAAGTTCAGTGAACAAATTAATAGTTGTGTAATCTAGTTGAAACAAAAATGCAAAGTTGAATAACCTTGGTATATGCCGTAACCCTATTAGGAAATATCAAAAAAAACTTTTTAGTCTAATTTATCCAAACACATTTTAGATAGATCTGCACACAGACATTGCAGCAGCTGAGTGAGGGATCAAATGGAGCTAATTGTGGTCACTTTGATTATTGGATTCTTATTGACTTTGTTGTTTTTAGCCCCTCGCTTGTTTAACAAATCCGATAAAGGTACATTTGTTCGTCATACTTGTTTTTATCATTCCTATTTCAGGGAAGTGGATATTTGAATCTATCGTTTTTGTGTAATGCAGATCAAACCAAGAAACTTCATTCAGATGCTGCTAAGACGACTAAGGTACTTTATTAAACTACTTCTTTCTTATGCGGATTTTATTAGATTTTGGGCATTTTGTTCATTAAGTTACATCATACAGTTATGTGACTGACTGGTCTGTAAGTAACTATGGTATGTATATGTAAAAACGTGTAAACGGATCAAGTTTTCCCCGTTCAGATGTACGTGACCTAACCAGGTATCCCCATCACCATTTCCACCCTTTTCCCTGGCCCCCCAAGATGTTTACCTAGTATCTATATGATACTACTATACAGTATATAGCTACTGTCATTGCTTGCTTCAATAAACATTTATGTTACATGTCTTCAAAGTAAGAGTGTATGTTGGCTTTTGGGCGTTTTTGAGTCGCCTTTTAACTTCTAAATCGTAACACTTAGTTCTGCTGTTCGCAAAACTTGTCAACTCCTAAGACTTGGTTAAAAGGTAGGCAAACAAGTACTTAAGAAATGTTGGGAGCTTAAAAACATGAAAAAACTATTTTACAGATCATTGTGTGTGATGACAGTTTGTTTCCCTTTTCTCTTTATGTGAAAGGACGAATCTTTAACAGACTGTAGCTTAAGTTTTTTGTTAGAATATTGTATTAATTGAATAGGGTATTATGGGATTCTGGGCACTTGTTTTAGTTTCTCGTTTTTCAGGCTTAGAGAATAGTGTTTTACGGGATCTTAGGGAACCGTAAATGGTTGTCTTTTTGTTACAGTTATGAGACTATTCTATCTTTACATCATCTTTAACAATTTTGATGGCCTTTAATTATTTAGAAGGCAGGTGATCAGCATAGAGAAGTGAAGACGTATATTGATTTTGTTATTGGATGTTAACTATGCCCTTTGGCCTTAGTGAATAAATAGATGTACTTTGTTTACCAACTGATTTTTGCAAAGCGATACAACTTACTAATATGCTATTAGATATCAACTTTAATACCTGTAAAATGATTTCTCTGGCTTTGGAGCTCTAATTGTGATTGTGAAAAAGGTGTAGTTATATTACTTACAAATTATTTGGATTTAAGCATAGCATAGTATGCGTGTACTAGATTATTTGACCGCCACAAAGCCCACAGCACCTCAAATTCAGTAGTTGACTGTTTATTTTGTCTCCAGCAAATTGAAAGCCTTACTTTGAAGAGATAATATGCTTGGCTATCTTGTGCTAGAAAGCAACATAATTCACATTTCAATCTATATTAGAGGTGGAAACTTGGGTAACATGTTCAGTTGAGGCAGGTCAAGTCAATCTGTATGCTGAGTTGAAACGGGTCAGGCTGACCGGCAAAACACTCTTCAACCATTTTTTTACTACAGTTCATAACTCGTGCATTAGTATGATTAATAAAACATTACTGTCTCAGGAACATTCTAAATGTGTGAATAAATCTATTTGTGTTGTATCCATAAAACCACAATTCACGCAATGTCATCCTGTTTGACCCGTATGGTCCCTTTTCCTTTGTAGCTATATATCTTTTTTCCATTAGACCTGTTTAAGATTAAATATAAACCCAAATTGACCCATGCACTAATTCCATTTAGTCATTCATTACTTTGTGAATGCAGACTGTAAAAACGTACAACAAAGCCGAAGTTTCATTGCATAACAAGAGGACAGATTGCTGGATCATCATCAAAGACAAGGTTCTGTTAGGTTATATAGCCTGTTACTTTGTTCCATCACTATGAAGTATGAACTTTGCATTAATGTGAAAACGTCACTTAAAAGAAGAATAGAAATGCATGGTTTTTGTTGGTCGTCATGTATTATTGTCTCATATTTGACTCTGGTTTACCATAGGTATATGATGTCACTCCTTATGTAGAAGAACACCCTGGTGGCGATGCAATCCTCGCGCATGCTGGTGATGACTCCACCGAAGGATTCTTTGGGTGAGCCTCTAATTTCTCTTATATCTGTTTCCACATGTGCATTTAGAAAATTATCCAAAGATATCTGCATGACGGGGTTTAATTAATCAGAAAGTGTAAGACAGTCTTTCTTTTACCGTTTCTGTTTATCAATATAGGTTTAGAAAAGTGCAAGAAAAATGTTATGTGCTTTTCAGTTTTATTGTCATAACCAATGCGCCATTTAATGCAACATACATACTGTTTCTGTTAATGTTTTCAATTTGTGACCATTGGATGCAACACCCTTGCCATTAAAAAAAGCATTATGTTATATGGTTAAAAATTACTGCATATAGCAGTAAAATGTGAATCGTACACTGAGTTTTTGCAGGCTGCTTAGATAGATTGCACACTTTTGTAATGAAATTTTGTACATTACAACTGCGAACATGTCTGTTAATATTGACAATCCTTGTAAACTCCTTTTATTTCAATAAACATGATGTTCTTTTCAGTTAACAAAAACCATTTCAGAAGTGGCGTTTATTTATAAATATGGAAAACAATGTTTAGCCATAAATAAATTATGAGTTTGTGACATTTCACACTTATTTATAGTAAACATACTTCTATCTTTGTTCTTGTGTTCATGATATTGAGATCATGGTTCAACTTCATCATGTTGCTATATATATATCTTGGAAGGATGTGGTTCAATCAACACAAAAACAAACTCCATACTTACTCAAAATTAAAGTTGTTGTATTCTTGGTTTTCTGTTACCATCATCGTGTTGTAATCGCAAGTTGTTGCTACTCATCGATTACGTGTGTAGGACTATTAATCTTGGGTGCTTAGGCTTGGAGACTCGAGCAACTTATGGAGTGCCGAAAGTACTTTAAAGGACAGTGATTTGACATCCCGTACGATTCTGTTTGTTACGTGTTTGACAGTTTTGAAGAAGAGGAATGATGATGACGTTGATGCTTGTTGGTGTTCCCTTTGGTTGGGAGTTTTGTGTGTTCGAATCAAGCCGGGTTTTATTGCTACTCAGGTGTGGCATTGTGATGTTACTATGGAATATCAGAATGTTAGTAAGGTATTCGTTTGATCTTGATACAATGATTCTTTGAACTCGGTTTGGTTGTCGCATACATGTTGATACGAGACATTACTATTAATTCAACATAATGTAAACAAATGCTCTCTTCGCAAGCTATACACACATCCTCGTGTTACATTTTGGCCGTAGACACCAAACCCGAATCCATCAGTGAGTAAAAGCTATAAGTAGTTTATAAATTAGATAAATGGATACGTGTTAAGTTTTATCCGAGTTCATCTGAAGTCTATAACCTGAGGTACCACTATGTACACGTGTTGCCACTCGATTTCATAGATGGGATATATAACACCGAGAGAACTTTTCGCTAAGAGAATGAGAGGGAATCTACTTTTCTGTTGCACAAGTTAAAACGATGGTGAAGCAGAAGACTTGTTATCCTCTTTCCCGTCAACCAAAACTCGTCTAGAAGGTGGCCCAAACATGCTTAGTACCACCTGCAAACAGATGATCAGTAGTTTGTGGTCAAAAACTTGTTTGTGCACTTGAGTTTCCCGAGTTTGAACATTATATCATAGAAGTAACTATTTTGGATACCACTAAAAAAAACTACTAATTAATGACTCCATTAACTTTCATAATGTATCCGTGCCAACTTACCGGTAAGAAAACCAACCCATGCAAGAATCCAAGAAGAACCAGCGCCAGGTACATTTGGAAGTAATAAACCTGCATGTCAGACACAATTTGTAAGTACTAAAAAAGGTAGCTCTACGTATGTAATAGTCTAACTTGTGGAAATTCATATTCATCGAATCTTTTTTCAGACATTCAATATTAGAGTAATACCACAAATATTTCGGTCCTTGAGAAGCAAAGAACGATTACTCCTACTAGCTTTGTAATTGTTATTCCACTGCAGAAGCAAAGACAACGACAAAGAACCGTTAGTTTTGTGGCTTATTTTGATAGAAAAAATAAATAAATACAATGCTAGGTTATATAAATGACTAAATAAGTTCCTATTATTTTAGTTACAACTTATATTAATCCCAAGAAAATGGAGTGAAGACAAAAGCAGAAGCAGAAGCAGAAGCAGAAACCTGAAAACTGAAGCACCCATTGTACCCAATGCCTCCTTTGTCCGTTGATCTCTATCTCCGCTACTTACCTGCCAGAAAAATATAATATAGTGTTGAGAAGTGCATGACAATGCTCAGCTTTAGTGAATGGGCTGCTTTGGGTTATATCCAACCCACCTGACCCATCCATCATGCCACCACAACTTCCTATCTAAAGCATAATACATTCATTGGGAAATTCTATGGTAATATCGGCACAGTATCACTTACCAAGAAAGCATGTGTGATATGTACACAAAACTCAACAGCAATTCCCACTGACATCACAAGGTTAACAACGGACACAGCATTCAGTTGGATGTTCAGGATGGCCATGACTCCCTGCATAGAGTGCAAGTACAACTTATTTTGACATATTATAAACCTTAACACTCAACAAGATAGCAATAAGAATGAAGTATACCAGGAGATCCACAAGAATCATCACCAGTACAAGAACAATAATACCCGAGCTCCATATGCTGAAACAGAAGCAACAAACCAAGAAAGAAAGAAAAAGATTAGCGACGTACTTATGAAGGAGATTCAACTAACTAAGAAATATAAAGTAGAACAATGCTACCAAATGGAAATTGAACCTACCTGCATGTAATAACCAGGCAGACAACAAATACGGCGACTGAAACATCATGGGAAAGTGATTAAGGGGTCTTGAGAAGTAAGCAAAACCAACAGCTTGCAGAACAAAGGAAATTACTCACCAATAGCAACTGAAAGACTGATTAATGCTGTCTTCCATATGTCAAGATATTGCTCAAAGAACATGTAAAATACGGAATACGGGAAGACCTCAATCTGAAATGAAATAATAATGTTAAAAACAGGTAAAAAATGAAGAAGAATAAGAAATACAAAAACCTTGATAACGAGGCGTAGAAATGCACAAAATTGCAATTGGTCCTAACATTTGTATATGTTTATGGTTTATAAAAAATGATTTAAAGTAACTTTTTAATGATATGACATATTCTCATACTTCATATAATAATTAAAAATTTAGAAGTAAATGTTAGGACAGTCACTATTCAAATCAGTGCCTTTTCCCATTCAAATGACTACTTTAGCCACTATTTTAGACCCGGTTAGGCTTTTGTACACCTCACTGAGTCATTGCCTGTTTAACTATGGCATTACCCCTAAAGACTTCGAGACCCTTGAGCTGAATTCTCGTGCAGCCCTCATAGAGTTGACAAAATCGGCCTGAATTAAAAAAGTTCTGATCAATATAGGTGTTGATATAAACTACTTAGTTCTGGTATAACATATTTTTTTCTACCTGCTTGTTAAGGGGTGTGTGATATGTACGGAAGGAGGATGCTTGAATAACACCATTCTCAAAGCCTGAGGAGTAAAGTGTAGAATATTATGATAACTTAAATGTCACAAATTACGTGAGTCTGTTAACCCTTTTATATGCAAATGGATCAATTCTAGTTATAGTAATATAGTTTTCAGTAATCATATTTGATGCATCATTTATTATAAGCACACCAAAATAGTGTTTGTGGATCGCCCAACCAATCCAGTTTGACCCGATCATTAGCCATATTGACACGTTACCCAACCCGCCCATTTTGACACCTCTACTCACAAGATATGAAAAAGGGACTGCACAATCAAACAAGCATTTAGAACCAACACATGTATACTGTGTTCAATTTAATGGAGCTGCACTAACCACTAAGTTCGATACTATTGGTGTAAGCTCCATGGCCACCTTTTGCACAATCAGCGGAAGGCAGAGCAGCGAGGAACCATGGAAGCTTCTCCTTGAATTGAGATGTAGTTGGACGGTCATTTTGGAAATCCGAGTGACGGAAACACTGAAAATGATGTCAAAACTTCAGTTATTCTACTATTAATCATTGGCCAAGTAGATATTGCAAAAAATTTCTTAGCATAATTCAACCAAATAACGGATTTATAGAAGTAGTTACCGTGGTACAATCCTTGCAAAATCCATTTACAGTACAGGAACCATCATCCAAAGAACAGCAAGGAGGCTGAAAACAATATCACATACTTTCAGCACATATTAGCATATCTTTAAACTGAACTGAACGATATTAAACAATTATCAGATGAACACAACGGATATAAGACGTTATGGTAAACATGGAAGCAGAAAGAGAAGTAGTTTAACCTGATCATCAGGAGGACAATAACTTGCATTAGTGAACTTCCTGCAGCAGCCAAAAGCTTCTGGAGATACCCAAACAAGAAAATCGTCAAGCCATGAAGCAGCAGGTTTGGCAATGTAGCTTGTTGTTGGTACCAGAGATGCTTTTGATATCTGCGCAAGCAAGTAGAAATTGGTATTATGTGTACAGGAATCGAACCTATGTCTCAACTATGGGCATAAGCATTCAACAGGCCTTTGCCCTAGCGGTTTGAAGGGACAACAGTATGTAATGACATCAGGAGTACCTCATTTAAAAGGGAGTCCGAATCGCAATGGTTAATGGAGCACAACTGATTGGTCTGTCTTGATTCCGTACTGAAAAATCAGGAATATATAATCAATCACACATGCTGACATGCATGCAAGCATATTTGATGCAATTACTCAGGTGCATACCCATATTTTCTAAGGATAACAAGAAACTAAGTGCAAAAAGTTAGCAGTGTGCATAAAAAGAACCAAACAAAACAGTATACCTGTAATTGTAGTTTTTCACCACAAAATATAGTGGTGGGCCAATTCTCAGATACTCCGTGACATTATTGAAATAACCCTGCAGGAGAAACAACAGTTCAAGACTTGAAATAATTTGCAGTTGACAAAATCACCACATGACTTCGAACTTGTAATAATAAAGTTGTATAAAGCGCTTATACCTGTAGATATGAGTCTCGAGGAAGAACTATTTGTTGTTCCAAACCAGGTTGAATCCTTGTACATAATGCCTTATAGATAACAAGATTACGATTTCAGAGGGACGACAGATGAAAAATCTCGGAAAACTGATTAATAGTACTATGATTTAAACAACTTACAATGCTGGCCAATGACAATGCAGCAAACACAGCAATGACTACTAATTTCACACCCCATATACCTAGGATTGGCGCATGAACCTCCTGGAAAGTAGCACAATTTTCAGATGATACGACCACATAAAAAAGTAGTATTTCATCAATGATAAAAACATGTTTTTACCTTCATATATCGTGTTAGTAATCCAGTTTTTCTCTGATCACTACCTACAATAGAGATTTTCTCAGACGCCTTCGATATTGTACAAACTAAAAGAATGAAAAATAACGTGCCATGCAATCCAAGGAAATGTATCTTTCACGGACCTTTATCAGAATCGGCATGCGAACCAGAAACTTTAAAACAAGGAAAACAATCAACCCTTTGGTCCTCGGCTCTTAGAAAATCAAAAGCAATCAAAGCTACAAAAGCAGTAACTTGCAGAAGGAAGTCCAAGAGGATAGCCATTGCTGAAATAAATATATTAACCAAAGTTAAACAAAAATACTGTCTACACCATTAGACAACTTTACTAGTGACAATATCCACCCATATACTTATGAATGGGTTGATCGAGGTTATGTTTTATCTCTAATGGCGCAAAAGGTGAAACTGGTCAAAAGTTTACTAGTGTTCAATATATTTTTTAGTTAGAACCTGACCCGTTTCGATCTGCACAAAAAGACAGGTGAGTTTACGCAAACCCACTTTGACCCATTAACCAACCCAGCCAGGCAATTTGTTCAAAAAAAGTAGATATAAAAATTCTGCGGCTGACCTGCAAACATAGAAAATACTCGGCATGCTGGCATAGGAATAAAGCTTCCAACCGCAAAAGCTAAAACCTCGGATAGACTGGCTAGAGTTATAGATGGTCCAACTTCTGCAAGTGCATTACTTATTCGTCCTTCCAAAGGTAACTCCAGCTGCTGTCGTTTAACTGCATGTACCAGAATGCACATGTTGTCTACCCCCACCTATTCAGATTAGATTGTACTATGTTTTAGTCTCTTTGATTTAGGAGTAGGTTTCTGATATACGGGATAACTAAAAGGTAAAAACTTACAGCCAAAACAAGAAAAGGGATGACTTCCATGATGATGAGTGTAGATTTTACTCCAATTGCACTGAAAAAACCAACTGATGCAATAACGGAGAGCATCACAAGAATTACTCCAGAAAGCCCAAGCAATACCTGGAATAGAATAAAGATCATATAATAACATCGTAATCGCTAATCAATGATGGTGATTATCTTCAAAAAAAAAAAAAAAAAAAGAAAAAAGAAAAAAAAAAAAGAAATGAAGGGCTTTGATAGATGATGATTACCTTGGAAGAAATATAAAACGAGGTGAAACGCGTGTGTCGCCCAATGCCAATGATATATAAGCAAACATCACAAGATAGCTTATCTGAAAAATAGTTAACAAAAGATAACTAAAACACCAATTATAAGAAAGGTTAGTAAATTGATGGAATTTAAGCTAAACCATGCTCTCACCAAAATTGTTATAGCATCTGCAGTACTTTCTCGTTTCAATTCTTCTTCTATAGAGCTTTCCGATGAATAGGATAATGTTAAATTCTTGGATTGCACCATTGGTAGGAGCTCATCCTGATGCAAAGATTAGTCAAGTATAAGCATATCATTGTATACTTTCAGACCAAAAGGATGATGTCAAATTATTATTCTGGATTCTGCCTGTGTACCATATACCGTCATGGAAAATGAGAAGAACATGAACATACGAGTCTGAACTGAAAACAGAAAATAAAATACAAACCTGCACTAACTGAATAAAGGCCTTCTCCCAAGCCACTGCCCTTTAGTTTCGTTGCTTTTCTATCGATCACGTTGTTCACCGGATAAGTTATAATAAATGCAGATGCCTGTCTTTAAATCATCATTGTAGGGTCACTATAAAACATATGTACAGTTGTAGTTAACAATAGATCAAAAAATTACCTCGGAGTAATTGTTACCGGAAAACCCTCCCAAGGCTGTGCTTGGGTCTAGAGGGCCTTTGAAGGCACTCATGCAATTCTCATCAGAAGAGTAATGCTACAATAATTCATACAAATAAGTGAAAAACCACTTTCGGATTCCGTAAATGTATAATCATGCATAGAAAAAGAGAGTTATACTTTTGTAATACAAATAGGGGGAAAAAATATATACATAATCAACATTGTTGCAAACAAAACAAATGTTGCATGATTCTAGTAGTACAACAAGATGCAGATCTCTAAACCGAGCGCGAATGAAATCTCAATTAAATGTTAATTCCACATAGTTTTAAGAAGTATCACTTCCTATCGAGAATAAATTTTCAACCAAATATAGGTACCATGACCAGTGAAATTTCATCAGTATTTATACCTGAAAGCAGTATTCAGCATGGTCAACGCCCCCATAGTTGTCGTAGTTTTTAGGGTCCATCTTGTAATACTACAGCATAGGAAGAAACAGAAATTTTCAGATAGTATACGACATATGATAAAATTGCATACACTGTATAAACACGATATGGTACAGAGAAAACAATTTAATCAGCTACAATAAGCAGATAAAACATATCTTAGATAATCAAATGGAAAGCACTATAAGTTCGGTCAAAGCTACAAAATCAGGGTATTAATGCTTTCTAAAACTAATCACCATAAGAGATAATTACCTGCAGAATACTTTGTGTGGCACAAGCCTCGCCAAGAGGTTTCATGCATATGTCTGTCAAAGAAACCAATGATCCAGTATAATTTGCTCGAATTCCGTCTACCTGTCAAAATAACGTAACTTATGGATTGCTGAGCACAAGAACCAATTTATTTTGGCATGCCTGTTCTATTATAACTCCAAACAAATATTATCAACTTGATATCCGTCAAACAAATAGTACCTTTTGCTGTATTTGGAAAAGCAACTTGATATTTTCCTCTGTGACAATAGTTGGTGGTTTCTCATGTGCAGCCTGAGGTTTAGTTGCTAATAGTAGCTGCAAAATGTTAGTACGTGTTGTTATTAGCAAGATCGGGCAGAATACCGATAGGAACATGCTCTATAACCTAAAGTGATACTGGCATATAATTATTCTCTCAGTTGTAGCCACACAAAACATTCTCAACAAGTAATTAACAAACTTTAAATCAAGCATGTAGATATCTCCTCACCTGCTCGATTCTGTAGAAAGGTGCTAAGTGGCTGTCAAAGTACTGTTTCTCTTCTGCAGCTCTACTCCCGTGGCCTACCCAAAGCTGTAAAAACAGCAGTTTAAATATAAAAACACAAAAAACTATGATTATGATTCAAGTTATATTAGAATGAGCACAAATATAGCATATGTACACACTTTTATAATTGAATTTGAGTATGTACAGAAAAATTATGATCGTACCTTCTCCGGCCGTGTCTCTACTTTAAAACGAATTAAACCTAAACCAAGAAAAAGAACAACACCCAGCGAAGTGCACAAAACAAGAACTGGATTTCTAGCAACCCATGTTCCATACAACCTGAGAGTTAAGATCTCAATCAATATTTGAGGTTTCATAATATGTGTAGCTATTTAGTATCGATGGTATAAGCTCTGACCTGAATTTTTTCGCCATGTATCCTTGCACCGGTGAAAGCTGAACCCCGCTTGTGATATGAAGGCTATCCTCCAATATCTAGTAATCGAAAGAACCATAAGAAAGATATAACAAGCTAGTATATCATACAACACGTAACCAAAATTGCAAATTAGTGTGTACCTGCATTGCAATAGTTTCATCTTTCTTACTACGAACATGTTGTACTCGACCACCATTAGTCACATTCGTAAATGGATTAGCTCTTAAAGAGGGATTCCTCGATCCTCTTTTAATGCACAAACCCCATCCAAGAAACAAGGAGGCCAATACAATATAGACTATGGCTAATGAAACTTCAATACATCTCGCCTGCAAGTAACATCCATAACTGAACCACTAAATACATGAATCATCTGTTTTCAACATTTGAAACTTGAATTTACGCACCTTAAGAGAGCCAATCCTCACTGAGCAAGAACCCTTTTTGTGAGGTTGTGTGGGGGCAGAACTGGAACAAACAAGAGCCGAAGGACAATCACCACAAGAACAACCTAGCGATGTGTCACCACATGAATAAGCGGTGACATTCATAGGCTTCATTCCTACTGATTCATCAGCATCTGACCGAAAATTGATCGCATAGGGTGAACCGGGCATATTAAGGGCTGCTTTTCGACCAATGAAAGCAAACCACTCTGCCAAAAAAACACACATATGGCAAGTTACTCTCATTAACTATTTCACACAAGAAACCAGCAGAAGGAAACCACATGTGTAAGTTTGTGCATGAATATGTGGTTACAGGGAGAAAAAGAGATAATTTTTACCTTTGAAATTTGTAGCGCCAGCGCCAACGAACTCAATAGCCCGAGAATTCATGGTACCGAACTTTACTTCCTTGCAAGAATCGAATAAACCCTGTCCGAAGGTGTCAGTTATATAGTAGTCAATCCCACCCACTGTTGAATTCTTCTTCAACTGAAACAATCATATAAAAATAGTAAGAGATGATCATTTTCCGATGGAAAAATGTGAAACATGCAATATCAACTAAACCATGTGTTATGGACAACAGAGATCCATGTGCATATGTTTAATGTTATTAGGCTACTAAGCTATTTTTACAATTCACTATTGTTAACCATGTCCATATGTTGCTTGTCAAGATTTTTTTTTTTTTTGAACAAAGGCTTGTCAAGATTAATGACATGATTATATGTCAATAGTAAAAAAATAGCTGCTATGCTTATTGTTGATCTTAAAGCTGGTCAAAGGTCGTGAATATAAACATATCTGACCTGAGCAATATCTGTCACATTGATGAATTGACTCTGATTTGGAGAGCATGTAAGCTCACAAAATAGATTCAAAAAATTTCGTAAACATGCCGGACATCCAACTAAAAAAGGTATGGCCTGCAACAAAAGAAAAGATAACATAATATTAAATGTTGACCGTTGTTGAACTCCACCGTAAAAGGCGCATAACATTACACTAGACTTGGGTTAAGAAAAGTATATCCATTAAAAGGCGCATAACATTACACTAGACTTGGGTTAAGAAAAGTATATCCATTAGTAATTGACAGGAAAGAAGGGATGCATTAGATTAGTTACTTCCAATGGATGACATGACACGCATGTAGTATTTCAAGCTTAATTGTATGCATATATTTGATACTATATCAAATCTACTGAATTAGGTATAAAGTGTCACAAGAATGCTGAAACATTGGGAGTCATGAACTGTTTCAAAGTTATAAATAGAGCAACATTTCTTACTTGTTGGACTTGTGAACGTAATGTATCAAATTGAGCCTCTGTACAACAAATGTTTCCCGAAATGGTAGGACACAAACTCTGGATCTTAGCTGACAATAGGTCATCTGGCTGGAAAACAGGCAAACAATATTAGATAGTGAAAGACACATGCAGTGTGCGCTGATAGTCCTTGATGTCATTATTATCATTTTAATCTTACCAAGGACCATCAGAATTAAGTTACGTGCTTTGGGTTGTGCAAATGCGCATTGATAATAAGATATAAAAAGAGCAACGACTCCACACATAATATTCCACAACTCAACACTTTATATTTCTCGCCATGGGTGAAGAATTAGGAGAAATATGAAGGCGGAGTGGGTGAGAAAAAGAAAGTTAGTACCTTTACAGATGGAGAACCAAAGGGGCAGTTTACTACTTTCCCATCGCTACGTGTTCCACATATATCATACATTGCACAGTATTCTTCACCATGTTTTTCCCTATAGCATAAACATTTAATCTAGCGTCAACAAAGAAATAAAAGGAGACAACCAAGTATAAGACATAGTTGCTACAAAATCTGTGAGTCAGATGCTCAGGCATGCCAAAAATGGAATCAACTTTTATACGTTTTTTTTTTTTTTTTTTTTTTTTTTTTTTTTGAACTAGCTAGAAGCTAGATGAAAACACAATTTACAAACAAGTTTTACATGCAGACATAGGGTCATTTAGCCAATCGAGCCAAAAAGGCCGAAAGGTTTTGGACGTAAATGAAAAGCATATGAGCTTAAACTCCAACAAGCTACGATATTTTACAACTTTGGAAACAAATTCATGCACAGTTGAAGAAAAAGTTCACCTCGTGGTATTAGAAGTCAAAAGTATTCGTTTATCAGACCTTGCTACATTGCCTATAGAGATAAACAACAAGACCTGCAAGCATATATATATCCACAATTAAACTAGATAATCTCAACATGTAACTGACATGGATGAATTGAACATACTAGAGTAAGAAACTAACAATGCATATGATAGTGGAATAATGAACCATCTGAACCTAACCGAAATTAGGTAATGAGATAGAGAAAGTTTGTAACCAACAGCTAACAAGAACTCGCAAAATGAATCAGATATGCAATCAATAAATGCACTCGGTGTTATATGATGTGAAACACGAAAGAAAAACTGTATATAAATAGGCTTTTAACAAACATAAGTGTGTATTTTAGCCGGTCAATAAAGATACACATGCTGACATGCTAATTCCATATCTACTTTTTCTTTCATTTTACAAGCTGTAAACTCATGTTAATCTTTCATTTTTCATTCCATTTTACGTGCTTTCCCTGTCATAGTTACTAAATAGACCCACTTGTCGTCCATTTTTCCTTATACGGTACAGTAATCAAATTATGAAATTTTCTTCCATTATAAATACACATATAGATCAACTGTCCTGAAATGACATATACTTTGAAACAGCAAACAGCCATGTAACTTAAATTTGGTAGGCCAGTGACATTAAGCAAGGAGATATTACAATAGTCAAAATGATATACAGAAATAATAGACCTAATAAATAAATACAGCTTCGTGTACTTAATTCAATCCAATTATTTTTCTGGCATTGCATATGCATATACCATATATATATATTTAAATGACATTGGGATGCAGATCATGAACACTCATACACTTATCCTCTTCTTTTTCTTTTTCTTTTTTTTTTTTTTTTTTTTGGCAATGAGAACATTTGTCTTTATCTAGATAGTAAAAAAAAGAAATGATTAACATGCTCTAAATAATAAGTGGAGTGATCTTTAAGTAACCATGCCTCAGCAACAACATAAATTAATTTGGGTCCCATATAATTGATGTTACATTATAATACTAGTTGGCCATTTTATAGTTTACTAGAAATGTTGGATATGTGTCAAAATCAGTATATTATTTATCAAAAAAAAATCCATCGACATCTATATGTTTTAACATGTACTAATGAGAAATATGTATCACACACATAGATGATGATAGAATAAGGTCCCCTCCACGTGAGTTGACAATCTAAAACTCTATTATCGTGTTTAATGAAAGAGTAAATTGTCGATAAAGGTCATGAAATACGGAGTATAGTGTAGTGTATGCAATGTTTTCTCATTCATAAAAATGTAACAAAAGAACACTTTATAGCAAGAAATGATTATTGTGAAATTCAATTTACAACAAATAATGGATTTTTTGTCAAACAAAAAAAAATCTAAAGAAAACAAAATTTGGGTCTACAAAAGTAGTCAAAGTTGAACTTTTACTCCTTTATTGGTTAAAAATGACAGTAAAGTAACTATTTTTTTAGCAAAACTTACCATATATATGTTACCATCTTTTTTATAGGCCTGAAAGTAGAAAAAGGGCGAGCCGGGCACGGGCATGGGTCAAACGGGCTCATGTTATACGAATCGCTTTGGAAAAGACCCAAAACGACAAAATAAATTTCTCAAACGTAACACCTCATTTATATTTAAAAAACTAAATATATTATATGTATAAGTTTTTCTTTAAAAGCAATTATAATGTTCTCTAATTGAGAGAAATATAGGTCATACATGCCCATTTCAAAAAAAATAGATGGCTAAATTTCCACAATATGGCTAAATATGGGCCATAATTGAGAGAAATATGGGTCATACATGCCCATTTCTAATGTTTTCTAATTGTGGAAATAGATGGCTAAATGTGCGCAAATCTTTTACAAAATTGCTTAAATTAGCCTCTTTTTTTTTTTTTTTTTTTTTTTCACAAATTGCCACCTTTACCTTAAAGTAGTAGATACCCCGATATTAACATTTAATATTCTATGTTACATTTTTTGCCAATTTAACCTTAAAGTTATTTGAAAGAAGAAAACGGAGAAGGAAAAAATGAGAGAAAATAATAGGTGAGAAGTAAATATAAATTTTATTTGGTGTATACAGTAACAAAAAAATTAAAGAGGAAAAAAATGTGTATGTTTTTTTCTTTTTTTTACTTTCGCTCTATCTTTTCCCAACTTTTGGAGGAAATAAAAACATTTTTTTCTTAGTTCCTTTCAACTTCTTTTTCCTTTCTCCAAATGAAAACTAGGAACGAAGCGTATAATAATTATGGCATTAAATCCAATTTTCTGAACGTATTGGAGATATCGCAGACAAAAATAAAACATAAATGGGTGATAAGTTGTAACTAACTTTACAACAGAATTTAGAATTTAATAAACATGATTCTCTTTTTTCATCAAAACAAACTTCCCCTGAAAAAGGGCAGTCAGTTCAAAATGGCATGAACAACCTACCTAAGTACTTCTTCAACCAGTCATCATAGAAATTAAAAAACAAATAAATCACAATCATTACTGTTTACCTTGTGACATTTCACTATTATATATATTTAACTCATTTTTAAAACAGAGTATTTCACAAAGTATATTATAACATATCTTATAATTTAAAAACATTTCACATGCATCATAAAACCATATGGGTCTACTTTAACATTTAATAAGGTATGTATTTTCTTTTTGAATATTGACTTGTGGTACTCATGTTCATCAAAATTATTATTAACCAAATTCCTAAACTCTTAGTCATATAATTCTTGCTTAATCTTATTAAAGGTGTGGATTGGCGGGGACATTCTGACCCAGGGCCTTTTGACACCCGCCATCATCCACCTCTTAAGGAATAGCTTCGAAAACTCTCCTGGCACACCAACTGGAGTGAGCACGAGCCCAGACTTGAACCCGTGACCTTTTATCCACAAAATCTCTCCGGTGGGCCATGAGTTTTTCGGAGGTGGGTACGAACTGGCCCTTTGGTATTTATAAGCTTGTAAAATCATAACATAGGAACAGAAAACTAAGAATGCATCTAAAAATGAAGAAAAACACAGACACACAAAAACAAGCACATGCACATATATTAAAAAACATTTATATAATAAACAATATAAAAATAAAAAACAAAACATGCCTGTAGATAAAGAGCCACAGTGTGTCTTGGTAATGAGAGCTTCATGATAACGGCGGTGAAGGATTCCGGCGAGTGAGTGGAGTATATTTAGTTGGTGAGTTGTGTGAGAGACAAACAAATTTAAAGAATTTATAGCACTCAATTTAAGTAAGAACCATAAGGGTATTTATGTCATTTTAGTATTAAGTGATTGAATAAGTGACACAACTGTCCTTTTAGCTTTCGGTTAATTACTTTTCTCCATTCTCCACATGCTACATAGCCCAAATCTATGTAAAACTTTGACATAAATTTTTAACACTTTTGTTTCCCATGTTTTAGCTTTATTCCAAAAAATAAATAGGCTTTTATTATTTCTCAATCTCATTTTACATTTATATTACTAAGTGTTATTTTTTCTTGCATTACATGTTTTAGCAAAATTCGGTTGCATTCAAATTTATGTGTGTTTTTTTTGTTTTGTTTTAAAGACAAACCATTATGGAGACAGTTAAGCGGTGGTAATTCAAGTCAATCGGAAGTATTATTCCAGTTTTGTGTCCCGTTCAATTTTTTCTAATGAATGTGCGTTTAGTTTACGGGTTGTTTATAAATGTGGCATGAGTTACTTGTGCGTGTGAAATACAACCAACCAAACTTAGTAATATTATTTAGATTATAAGAGTCATCATTTGTCTTTTATATCATTTCACATTATTATTATTATTATTTTTTTTTTTGAACGGCATCATTTCACATCATTTAGTAATATTACTTTGCTTGCAACAAGTAGCAAGTGTTAGTCTTACAAAACATAGCATTAAAACAAGTTCTTGTCATTTTTGTTTGCATGTTTTAGCTTTACTAAAAGATATTGATTACCAAAATATTTGATCTATTATTACCATCATCATATGTAGTATAAATTTAATAGTTATAATTTATTGTTAATATTTGTTTTCTCTTTAACTCCGTCACGCATGATCTATATTCGTTTGTGTTATCATTCTTAGAAATATTAGGAGCTCTTTACTTATATAGGCTTAGAGAACATCAACATATGAAATACTTCGCTAAAAATATGTTACTAGAAAAAACTAGAGAGAAATTGTGTAAAATCATTGGTTTGAAAGAGTATAAAAGAATATATAATTTATTAGATATATATATATATATATATATATATATATATATATATATATATATATATATATATATAAGGATCCGAAGAAGAAAAACTAAAACGAAGAATAAGAAAGATTTACCACACAATTTCAATAGGGAGAATTTTAGGGAGATTATCCATTTTGTAGATTTATCCGAAATGAGTGGTTGTAGTTTTCTTATCATTCTTATTTTAATTTTTCTTCTTATTTGATCATAACTTTTATATATATATATATATATATATATATATATATATATATATATATATATGTTAAAAGAATAAATAATTAACCTTGGTTTATGAGGTGGTGGTAGGTTAGGAAGGGTGTTTGTGTAATTGGGCATGGAAGGTGGTTGTCGTAATGGCATTTTGAATAAACAGATTTTTTATTACAAGTGTGATCAGGAGATTGACTCAACATATGCTTCTCAAATTCATGTGCAAAAAGATATATTTTTTTATTCACACTCAATAAGAAACATCTTGCTTGATTATTATTATTTTTTTAGCAGAACATCTTAGATTGATAAATATGGTAAAAGTGAGCACATAATATAAGAAGGTAAATTTGATGAAATTTGTTTTAGTATGTATACTTTCTCACTCAATTCCTGTAAAATGACTTTTTGAATTTTCGTATTTTTATAAACAAAACTTCTTAAAAAGGAACCTTTTTATTGTATTTTTTACTTTTATTCTTGCTATTTACACCCGCATAATCGGTTAAAGCCTCGACATCTCTAATTATGTTACGTTTTACTTTCTAAAATCAATATTTTTCAATCAAAAATACTTTCCTCTTTAATTTGAGATCGATTTTAATATGTTTTCGAATTGTATTTCGAAAACGCAAAATTAAGTCGATAACCCAAAAGCTTCTATGATTCCTTGGCGACTCTCCGTAGTGGTTGCGATATGATAATATTTGCCAGTTTTTCACATCCACTTGCTATGGTGTCTGAGTAAACTATCACGTCAGTCACGTCACACATACGTTATACTACGATATAGGCGATGAACATTCAAATTTTTGCAGTTGTTACGTGAGTATCACGTGGCATTAAATTTCCTGAAGGATCGTTATATTTATTGTGTTTGATGATTCGGGTGGTCTTGGATGATGGAAATACATGTTATACATTTTAGAGAGAGAAAGTAGAGAGATGGTGTTCTTGGTAGAGAGTTGGTTCACAAAATATGAAAGGTTAGATTATGAGAAGCACCACCCCTTCCATGGATGGAAGGGGTATTTATAGTTACAACTTACACGACCTCCTATCGGCCTGTGGATCGTGCATACGATGAGAAAGACCGCCCTTCCTCCACGGTGTTACACTACACTAAACTACGCTACAAACTAACTAATTAACTACTCAATAACGTAACAAACTACAAGTCTACGAGCTAATATATGCTAGACCATAATTGGGGTGACCGACACTTTAACATGGAATTTCCAATTCCTAACAATCTGAATAAATCCATATGTTAAGAGATCTTTTAAGTAAAACAAAACAGTTTCACAATCAAACAAGAACAGAAAAAATTTCATTTTGAAAGACCTTGATTCTAAAGAAAAAATCATACCATGACATAACATTAAATCTTTAGATCACCACTTAATTTCGTACAAACGGACCTTTTGATGAAATATCGTTTGAAAATATTTAATTTGAAATCACTTAAGATTTGACAAAATAAGATCCGGTTGATTTCAAAACTTTGAATCCGATTTATTTTCAAAACAATATTTTCCATTTTCAAAACAATTTAATCAAATTATTCAAAATTGTTTAAAAATGGTATCCTGCACAAAGATACGTTAGGTGGTTGAGAAGCTTATGTTGATGCTGTAGGGCTTGGAAGAAAAACCATCTGCTGATGCAGTGAGACTTCTTCTTACGTTGCATTTATGCCAACTCTCTATAGAAGTCCAATTAAGCTCCGTGTGGAAAACTAGAAAGGGGGGGTTGAATAGTTTTGCCGATTTTACGTTAGTTTCAAAAACTTTTAGATTCGTTGATATGTGAGATCTTGTGGATGTAGAAAGTATAGATCTAATGATAAAGCAAGTAAATAAAGTAAAGCGAAGGAAAGAAAAGACACAACCGATGTATAGTGGTTCGCCACAAGGACACCTTCCTTGCCTACTCCACTCCCCCGAGTCACCTACTCGAGAGTTCAAGCACTATGTCAACAAACTCCTTCACTCATGAGAAGCCTTCACAACGTTGTTTACACTTTTCCGGTACAAAGCTAGATACCGAGTCCGTAACACGGTGGACCAAACCAACACGACTATTACACAACAAATATGTGAAATATCAAATACAAGATCTTATCTGTAAATCTTGCGGAGTGACAAATCAATCAAGGACCCCTTGCTTGGATGACTTGTAGAATGCTCGTGATCTCGCTTGCAGAAGGACCTATATGAGGATCACAATAGAAAGAAAGAAGAACAACTCTCTAGATCAGTGATCTATATGTTAGAAGAGAATGAGAGTGTTCGAGAGATTTAGTAAGAAGAGGGTGAGTTAAAATGAAGAAATGACTCTCTATTTATAGCAAACTTCTTCACTGTTCCCGGATCCCACGGATCCCTTCCACTGGGATCCGTCTAGTGTAATCCTAGGGATCCGTGGAACGCCTCTTCGCCCATGGGTTTTTGGTTATGGGTCATGGGTTATGGGTTGGTCCATGGGTTATCTTTAGATTCAATGTATCTAAGTATACATTGTATCTAGTCTTCTTGGGTATGGGTTAAGATCCATGGGTTATGGTCCATGGGTTATGATTTTTACCCATCCTAATGAACTATTACAACAAATGCTTAATTGCTACATTTTTGTATTTAAATGGCTATATATAAATGCTTTACAAAACTAACATGTATCCTTATAATTATACTTAAGATAACATTATATTTGTTATCAACAAAACACAAAGAGATCGCAAAATATTAATAAACGGTTTTACGGTTTATTTGTATTAACACTCCGTTTCTTCATTTGTCAACCCAAGATATAGTTACCCTTTCCTTTCGGCATCCAATCATCTTCAATTGTGGGATCCGGATCGGGAACATTCTTTTATACCAATATACCTGCATACATTAGTGAACACACATACAAATATATGGTGGTCGACATCACCTAAACAACAATCGACTAATAAAAGTCAATGCAACATATCAATCAGATCATATAAATGTATGGGAATAATGTGTTCATCAAACTCTAATCATCTAAACCTAACAATCATATCCTAGGCATCTAGTCCTTCAACGTAGGTTAACATCATTTTTTAATTAAGCATATAGGATAATTAAGAAAGCCCGTTAGATGATATAGATTTGAAAACATTATCCCCCTCAATCAATGACTCAATTTTTGAAAAGTTTAAAAGCGTTGAAGTCATTGATTGAGTTATCAATTTATTTCGAAAACTCTGAATTAGATTGATTTTCAAGCAACTCATTTACCACCATTTTTGAAAACACCAAATATTTTTCTGAAGAATTTTAGACGGAAAAACATTTGTGTAGGAACAGCAGTCCTTCGACATACTTTCCTTGTTTTGTTATTAGGATAAGTGCACGAAATATTTGAAAATTGGTTTAGCGTAGCACTTTCCTTTCTTGAAGAGCGGGTTGCTATCTGAAATAATAGCAAGCCATAGTTTTAAGCGCGGGTCACAGTCAGAAGTAACTGCAAGCCATATTTTTAGACATGTTTTGAAAAGAAATATTTACACCTCCTGCTCGAACTTCATCTATGGTCCCGTGCCATTATTGAATGACATTTCTAAGACCGCAGATGTTATCGATACCAGAAGACATGTCTTGAGAAAACATATTTTTGTATTTTTCAAATTTTTCGATTTTTATGGGTTTTGAAGATTTTATATTTTTCTATTTTGTTTCTTTGGTTTTATATTTTTGTATTTTGTTTTTGATGAATATATTGATAACGCTACACGTCGCGTCGGGGTCAAAGGAACTTCCTTTTCGTCGAGCAAGTTTTTCAACACCCTAGGCAAATGAACCTAATCGTTGTAGTGTAGTATTAGGGTAAGCCACGGTATTGATATCGCTCTCAGGGAATAGGAATGCTAGTGAGAAGTTACTACGCTAAGGTTGTGGTTGAGGAAGATTATTTTTTTTATCTTTTTATATTTTTTAAGGAAAGGAAAGGTACGAATCTCGGGGTTTGAATTTGGGGGGTTGGTATTGCTACCGATTACTCTACTTATCTAATTATCTAATCTAAGGTGTATGTAGTCTATGTCTAATTAATGTGTGCTCGTATGATAGTTTAAAGATGTGTTTACTTAGGTTTTACTACTCCTTAATTATCTCCTATTGGTGGTTGAATTGTCACGTCCTTATTCCTAGTTGCGTTGTGTGTCTAAGGTTGTAGGGTATGCGTTTCTCCCTAACTCTTTGAACTTACCAAAGGGTCTCGTCTACAAAACCCACTAGGGATAATAAACTCTTACTCTAAGGCACTCTTTGGATGGTATAGCTACTCAAGGAGTCATATTCTAAGGTTCACAAAGATTTAATCAAGCATTAAGTACACAATGAATGACCTATCGCATTACTAGATCATTAATCAACTAAGATAAGAAACAACCAATCAATATTCAATAATTAAGTTTCATATTCCTAAGCAAACACACAAGTAAATTAGCTGGACATGGAAAACATGCAAGCAAACACACAAATAATCAAAGACATAATTGTATTAATGAAGTAAAACACTTATCTTGGTGTAAGATAGGGTTTGGAACCCTAAAATACTTGACAAGACAGCCTTGGTTCGGTTTTGGTTTTTACTCCAAAAGACTACACACTAAATAACGAAAAATTCGGATTCTATATATAATATTACATCTGCGACGGCGTCACCTTATGTTTTGTGATGTCGTCGTGTCGCCGCTCATTAGGGTTTCGTCCCGGCCACGTTAGACTTGCGACGGCGTCACCTTATGCTTGTGACGCCGTCTCTTGACCGACGCCGTCGGATTACATCTAGGCCGTCGAGTTGCGACGGCCTACTCTTTTATAACTTGACGTCGTCACTTGAAAATGGGAGTTTTGGCTTCCGTCCCGTCACAAAGATCCTCCGACGGCGTCACAATTAACACCGACGCCGTCACCTTATGTTTTCATGACTTTGAGTGTCTCGATTCGACTTTGACCATTTTCTTCGTATAATCGCGCCTTTTCGTCCAAATAAGTGCCATTCCAAAGATTTTGCCTTCAAGAGACCTAAAAGTGAAAAGGAACGATATTAAGCAATAACGGATACAAAAGTGATCAAATAAGGCTTAAACGACCCCTAAAAAGGTACCTTTAAAACCTTATCAAATATCCCTACACTTGGTATTTGCTTGTCTTCAAGCAAAATGTGCTTTTAGCCAATTAATTTATAAGTTAGAGGTCATGAAGCATTGGTTTAAAACAGTCCACAACACATATAAGCCCCGCAAAAGTCATAACAAGCACGGAAATTACATACTAGCACCTCACATAGGGTGTTTGGATACTCACATCTCTCTCAGGTGTATATGAAATATAACAAATTGGAAATGGAAGATAAACACTCATTAACCGATCCTAGTACATAGATTACCATAGGCTTGAGAATAGATCAAACCTCCGTCGCTTTGGCGAAGCACCTAGGAAAGACTATCAAAGAGGTCTTAAAAGGGTTGTAATGTTAGGCATACGGTAGGAAACAAAGGGTTTGGTGGGATAGGCTATATAGTGGTGGTAAGTCAAAATCTCTTATGTTACAAGCATACGAAGAATGGCGTTGCTAAGCCAAGACTCGACACTCTAAACTCTAGCTAACTGAAATAAACAAACATAAAATTAAAAGATAGATGTAGGATGGTAGCCTGCTTTTTTTTTTTTTTTTTTTTTTTTTTTTTATCAAACACTCTATTTTTTTTTTTTCTTTTCTCTTTTTTTTTTTTTTTCATACACTTTTACTCTACCATCCTCTACGATAACATCAAAATGATAGGGATTTATAGGCACATCCACTTGAGTTTTTATTACTCTAACACTAATTTGACCCGAATTGAAAAGATCAAAACACTTGGGGTACATTATTACGCAAACAAAGGGAAATTTGAATTAACTTTTCCCATGAATCCCAATCGTCCCAAAACTGTGTACAAAGGATATGACTCGACTTAGTAACTCATGCAAGCAACCAGATAATTGAACTAAGGGTTTAGGGTGATAACAATAATGCACTAAAAGTTAGTGCATACAAGGTAGGCTAAGCGATTTGGGTGTACATTTGGGGTGGGGTGTAAACAATGCTCTTCATTGATATTCGGAAATCGAAACATCACGAGAATCGCGAAAAGGATAGGCTCGAGGGTTAACTAGGGGTATCGTGTACTAAAGATGAGTACAACGCAAAGGTGTGGGGAATTACTCAACCGATGTGGAAGAAGTAATTATATTACGGTATCAAACAAGGGTTATCCTAATGCCTCTTATCATTTAGTTATTCCTAACTACACAAGTGTAGTCTTACTAGCGATCTCGGAATGCATCACAAAACAAGTTCTAGAATCTATTATACTACCGGTTCACACACTAAGCATTAAAGATGAATGCTTTAATTCCTACTAATCTAAGGCGATCCTCACATTTTGGGTGGAATTTAGGTGGTAAAGGGTTTTGTGCTAGTCATATAACTTCCTATCCGTGAGACGCTTTTGTTAAAACTAATGGCCCACTCCTATATGTCATGAAAAATTTTAAATTTGGTGCCAAAATTACCCTAACCGACATTTTCTCATGGTTTATTACACAAATACAATTGAATAAAGCAAATAATCAAGGATAAGCATAGTTTCAAAATTCTGCTTTATTTTCCTCCTACATTTAAACCGAACATTGTCCCCAATGTTCCCGAAAGTATCAAAGTTATGATAATGGAAGGTAATCAAAACGAAGAAACTAGTACTCCCCGATTAGCTCGGTAGGATCCGTGTGTGAAGTAGTGGTTAAATCCTTTCCAAGAAGAATTTATGCGTGAAAAGCTCATTCCAATCTTATGTAACTTCTTCTTGATAAATTAAACCCCACACTTGAAGAAACAAACGAAACATTCGCGTAAAATCGGCGGTAATAATATATATAAGACTCGATTTAAACTAGGATATAATACTTGTGGAATGGATGTTTACAAAATTTCGGAAAATTAAGACCGGAAAATTCCAAAATTTTAAGTAGCTCGAAAACGAGAAAAAGTAATCTGTTGTTTTACTCCTTCCCGACGCCATTAGGTTGCGATCTCGGCCGTCAAGTTATCGACAAAAACCGGTGCGATTTTCGGAAAAATTCGAAAATTTACATCTTTAGAATCTGGAAAACATTTCTGCAAAACATCCATTATGACTTGATACAAGCATTTGACTCGAACAAACACACAAATATATCTTTTAATGAATTGTTATTCTCATGTTTACGTTTCCTTGAAAACGTGTGTAATCCTCCCTACACTTATCCCTTATGTAAAATACCTTTATATGCAATTAAGACGAGGTTAAAAACAAAATAAAGCATTTTTACAAATTTAAACATGAGAATAAACAATCAATAAAAGATATATGACACTAACAAGCAAACAATTAAGCATGGGTTGCCTCCCACGAAGCGCTTTTCTTTATTTAAGAGTCTTGTAGCTAGACTCGTAGTCGTGCTCCTACGTTACTTCATTACCGCCACCTTCTTCCTTCACTTTCCTTTCGTCGAAAGGGTGTAGACGTTGTATGCTTTCAGTGGATTCCTTGCCAACGTTATCTATTATGGTAACGATTTTATCTTTTAAATTGGTTTCCTTCACTGTGAAAGGTCCAAACCATCTTGGTTTGTTTCTACCTCGTAATGCCCTTATCCATGATTTGTATAAAAGTACTTTTTCTCCTTTTAGAAATTCGTGATGGTTCCTTTGTGTCTTAGGTATCGAGTGGGATTATTTCCTAACTTCTTGTCGGGTTTCACAACGTTGCATACAATCCTTGAACCATAAAGTCCCTAAGCCCTTTTCCCGATCATTCATCTTTTCTTAACACTATTGCCTGGGCTTTTCGATTTCAACCGTAATCATTTCCATGATCTTAAGAGGATACCTTGGGATGATGGGTATCCTAGCGCACTCTTCCGCTTTTGAGTATCATGATGCCTCTCCGCATTTGATGGTTGCCTTGGCGGTGGCCGAAATGGTGTCCCAAGAATGAGAGGCACGCTTTTATCTTCCTCAACATCATTGATCACGAAATCCATCGGATAAACGATATTAGCCACCTCAATTAGAACATCCACCGCGATTCCTATGGGGTAGACATAGGTGTGATTAGCTAAGGAAAGTCTAAGATCGGTCTTGGTTGGTTTCTCCTTAGTTAACTTATTATAGATTGATAATGGCATTATGTTCACATCGGTCCCCGATCGCCTAAGGCATTTATATTATCAATATCACCTATGCTACATGGTATCACGAAATTCTGTGGTGTCTCGTTTTCTTGTTAATGGTTTTTATGACCAACTCATACAGGGGTCCCATAGGCAAGGCGTCATACTATTCTTCCGTCATTTTTCCTTCAAGAGCCTCCTAAGAACTTCATTGTACCTAAAGTTGTTTACTTGGTTTGCAATGGTTTTTGTTAATTTCGTGCTTAAGGTAGTACTCAATGGTCTCGTGCTCATCATTAGGCACAGACTCCTCCTTCTTGCTTTCCTCATTTTCCTTATCTCAACCCTTGTATCCTCGGACATAATGGAAACTGGCGTTAATAAATGAAGTGGGAGGACAATCGTTGCCTCTTACTAGTACCTCTCTCGAACTTTTGTTTTGGTAAATTCAATTACCAAATTCATCATTTCGTCATTTTCGCTTGCATTTCTCTCTCGCCTATAAACCTCCTCTTCAAATTTGGCTAATCTCTCCGTATGAGTCGCCATGTACTCCATCATCATTCCTGAAGCTTGGTGAAAGTGGTATTGGGGAAGTAGAACAGGCGTCTTTCGAATTTGGGTTTTGCTCACGACTTGGGACTCAAAAGGTGTGGGTGGTTGGTGGAGTTAGCGGATTTGATGACTTCTCGAGGAATTTGTACGGGACTCTTTTTGCCTTTCCATAAGATAATCAATCCTCTCTCAATGGCACTCATTTGCTCCTCGAGGTGTCGGAAGATTCAAAAGGAGTTGATATGGCATTAACTACGTTAACCGGAGTTTCGTGGAGATTCATTCCAATCTTCGTAGCTTTGATCGACAAGCTCCTCTATAATATCCCAAGATTTCTCGCATTAAAGTCGCCGAGCCTTCCACGTGGCTCGATCAATGGATCGTCGAGTGATGAAATCGGTATGGTCATAGAAAATTTGGATTGAAGCCAAAGATCAATGCCATGATGAGGAAGTCTACGGACTAGGTCCTTAAATCGAGTCCATGCTTTATAGAGAGACTCACCTTGGAGTTGTTGAAACGCCAAGATGTCTCGCCTAAGTTTAGTGGTTCTCCCGGTGGAAAAAATTGAGCAAGGAAGCGAGAGGTAAGATCATCCCAACTTGAGATGGAGCCATGAAGTCACCAAGCCAATTACTAGCTTGGTCTGTAGAGAGAATTGGAAGAGACGCAGTAGCGTGGTCTCCCGAGTAGTAGCATCAAGGTCGATGGAATCGACAATTTTGAGGAAATCCTTAAATGTCGATTTGGATCTTGAACGAAGTCCATGGAATGCACATCCGCTTTGCACCAACCGGATGGTGTCGGATCGCAGGCCGTAGTTTGGGCTTGGTCGGGAAGCTCAATGGTGTTCCTATAGCCCGAGTGGCTTGGTCTCGAGTATTCACCAAGAGTACGGGCTCTTGGCGGGTCAATTGGTGGTGGGTTGATGAATGGTGGGTGGTTATCACCTTCCATAATGAAAAGTGATGGGGTTACGAACAAAGGTCACTAAGAAGGGGATAGACTATGAGGAAGCTAAAATGAGAAAAAGTTTACTTGATAGGAATCATAAAGAAACCTAAACGAAGTGGACTACTAACTAGCTATTCTATTCCCAGCAGCCGCGCCAAAAACTTGATAACGCCACACGCGTCGCTCGGGTCAAAGGAACTTCCTTTTCGTCGAGCAAGTTTTTCAACACCCTAGGCAAGGAACCTAATCGCTGTAGTGTAGTATTAGGGTAAGCCACGGTATTGATATCATTCTCTAGGGAATAGGAATGCTAGTGAGAAGTTACTACGCTAAGGTTGTGGTTGAGGAAGATTATTTTTATCTTTTATATTTTTAAGGAAAGGAAAGGTACGAATCTCGGGTTTGAATTTGGGGGTTGGTATTGCTACCGATTACTCTACTTATCTAATTATCTAATCTAAGGTGTATGTAGTCTATGTCTAATTAATGTGTGCTCGTATGATAGTTTAAAGATGTGTTTACTTAGGTTTTACTACTCCTTAATTATCTCCTATTGGTGGTTGAATTGTCACGTCCTTATTCCTAGTTGCGTTGTGTGTCTAAGGTTGTAGGGTATGCTTTCTCCCTAACTCTTTGAACTTACCAAAGGGTCTCGCCTACAAAACCCACTAGGGATAATAAACTCTTACTCTAAGGCACTCTTTGGATGGTTTAGCTTACAACTACTCAAGGAGTCATATTCTAAGGTTCACAAAGATTTAATCAAGCATTAATACACAATGAATGACCTATCGCATTACTAGATCATTAATCAACTAAGATAAGAAACAACCAATCAATATTCAATAATTAAGTTTCATATTCCTAAGCAAACACACAAGTAAATTAGCGGACATGGAAAACATGCAAGCATACACACAAATAATCAAAGACATAATTGTATTAATGAAGTAAAACACTTATCTTGGTGTAAGATAGGGTTTGAACCCTAAAATCTGTACAAGATGACCTTGGTTCGGCTTTTGGTTTTACTCCAAAAGACTACACACTAAATCTTAAAAATTCGGATTCTATATATAATATTACATCCGCGACGGCCACCTTATGTTTTGTGACGCCGCCGTGTCGCCGCCATTAGGGTTTCGCTTGGCCACGTTAGACTTGCGACGGCGCCACCTTATGCTTGTGACGCGTCCTCTTCGACCGACGCCGTCGGATTACATCTAGGCCGCCCCGAGTTGCGACGGCCTACTCTTTTATAACTTGACGCCGCCACTTGAAAATGGGAGTTTTGGCTTCGTCCGTCACAAAGATCCTCCGACGGCGCCACATTAACACCGACGCCGCCACCTTATGTTTTCGGGCACTTTGAGTGTCTCGATTCGACTTTGGCCATTTTCTTCAGATAATCGCGCCTTTTCGTCCAAATAAGTGCCATTCCAAAGATTTTGCCTTCAAGAGACCTAAAAGTGAAAAGGAACGATATTAAGCCATAACGGATACAAAAGTGATCAAATAAGGGCTTAAACGACCCCTTAAAAAGGTACCTTTTAAAACCTTATCATATATACAAAGATAGAGAAGATGATATAGTAAAAGAAGATGATGATACGAGTACCGAGATAAGGATATCAAGCAACCCCGTTGAAGAAGATAGAAGTCATCATCTCTTAAACATTCACCACCAAAGCAAATCGAGGCTCCGAATAGAAGATGAACATGAATCTTTAAGAAGAGAGACTTTGGCGCTTCCCCTAAACCGAAAATCCATTAGATGAGCGATTCAAGCTCTATTTCAAGCTTGCTTTAGCCAGTGCACATAGAAGCACACCATTATCATAAATCCCCCGCTCCTTTTAAGAACGATAATCTAGATTCTTTGTTCAGGGTTATATCATCAACAAGAACAAAGAACGTATCATCCCACTCTTTAAATTACTTCTCATATTTCACTACCACTGAAGTCTGAAGCAATCCATTCCAAAAGGTGTCAAGAGAACAATTCCATCAAGTAGTTGAATTGATGCAATCAGCCTCTTCGTATAATGCTCAAGAACTCTCCCAAATACACATCATGAGGGGAATGAAAACACCTCCCCATGTTCACATTTTTCTTCCCTGATGATCGTGTATGAAGTTCAAGAACCCGAAGTACACCAATACCCAAGAGCTCTCCCGAATACACATCATGAGGGAATGAAAACACCTCCACGATGTTCACATTTTTCTTCCCCGATGATCGTATGAAGCTCAAGAATCAAGTACACACATTCCTACCGAAGAATAACCGATAACACCTCCCTCATGTCATACATTTATCTCCCGAATATGTCATACTTGTGTACCTCTTTTATCTTCGTAAACTTTCTTACATCTCTTCCCCACGTAGTTGGAACAAGAACACTAGAAGCTACTAGATACATCGAGTTTCTCTGCGGTCATGACATTTGTCTTCCCGGATAACTTCAATCACTTATAAGTATTAAGTTCATCATGTGTACTCGTTATGCTTTTATATGTTTGTCTCCTTCCCTTTGCTAGTTTAGACACTTCATAATCAAGAACATAGTATAAGCTCAAATACTTGAAATCTTTATGAGAAGGACACTTGAACTCTTGTGAGAATCAACTTCTTCAAGACTCTCTCGACTATTTTATCAACCCTCATGTAGACAATATGAAGTGACCATCAAGAAGAAAACCCGATATACCATACTTGAAATCAAGTCAACTTCCCACATTTGTATCTTAAGCTTGCACCTAATGATGGAAGAACGGTGTCAAGAATTTATGCTTCAAGCAAATCTCTAAGTACTCACTACCCAAACAAAGTATGAGACATTAACACCTATTGTGATTATCCACACCGTCATATGCGTGTGACACTAAGTAAAACAAAGTAACTCCTAATAGTGATAGTTAACGTGTCTTCAACCATCCACCTCGATCACGGTAACTAGATAAACCAAGTCTTCAACTCAAATTCTTAAGCCCGAGCAAGTTATCAAATAAGAACACGCCTTTGTGAAAGTCAACTTCAATCTCAAATAAGTGATAAATGATTAACTCAAGTAATCAACTTGTGTCAATTTCAACACGTGAATAAATGTACAACCGGATGTACATTGACCCACTTAATGAATCGGAACAAATGATACCTCAACATCAATTCCATCTTCCTAAAGATATACATATAGAGACCGATCCGAAGATTCACCAATAATGTCTTCAAGCCGATGAGGTAGTTATTTTCCTTAATGTTCATGTGGTTGATTTACGAGTGCACAATAATCCGTGAAGATTTGGTAAAGGAATACCAAAGAGCGGATCATTTTTCATGAACAATAATCCGTGAAGATTTGGCAAAGGAATACCAAAGAGCGGATTATTATTCAATAGTGCAACCGCAATATTACAATAGTCAAAATCAACGCCTCGAGGAATAACGGAGATTGGGTTCTCGAGGAATCATCGCTAAAAATATAAGCAAGTCTAATTGGGATTGAATCGACTTATCACTATCCCCAATTAGTGCTCTCCCATAAACCGACAACTGTTTGATAAATGCCCAGATTAAGAAGAAGTCTTTAGATAATCAAATGCAACTCATCTTTAGTCTTCTAACATGTAGCGTAGAATGTAGAACTGATCAGACTCGACCTTCTTCAAGATTGTCCGAATGGGAAATAGAGTGTTAACATCTTCAACTCACACCAAAAGCATCCCAATTAACTTACATCTTGAAAATCCCCTTAACTAAAATCCTCCCAATCAAACAAGAACAAAGATGTTCATCAAGGAAATCGACAATCGGGGCCGCGAACACACAAGATGGTAACACCAAACTACCAATCACATCAAACAAGAAAGAGAGATTGTTCGAATTATCATGTTGATGTATACGTGAAGCATTAACCGAAGCACTTTGTCGATAAACTCATCAATCCGAGTGAAGATGTCAACCAACGGCTCTTAGAAGAAACTACATGTGAAGATGATCCGATAAGAAGAGTCTCGGTTCTTACATGAGTTAGAGCCGTTTGACCATATATTCTCAAATATCAATCAACCATGCAAAAAATTCACACTTCTTCTCCCCCTCAAGAATTGCATACGGAGATGCCATTCTTGATTAAATAAGTGAATATCTTAACCAAATGTAGTCTGTTCACACTTCTCCCCCGCAATATTAGCACATGATGTCTCCATCGTCCTTATAGTAGAGCAAGTTGAATAAGAAAACAATCAATGGTAGCCCGGTTCACTTGATGACTGAAGCACATGGAAAAAGTATGAAGCATGTTGATGAGAATGGTCATAATAAGAAGATTTCTCTTCTTCTGAAGATAAAGCGCACTGAAATGTACACTTTTCTTTTCTTTAGAGTATGAGGCATGAACTGTTGTGTTCATACGTCATAATCTCTCTCTATTCAGCTCTCTTAGCAAAACATGTAATCATCCCCATTATCATTCTGTAGGCTCTTTGTCGTGACAGCTGATGGAGAAAAACCCAATATGATGAATTTGACCCTGAAGTAAGCTACCCCGAACTCGTGACTTAAACTTGCACATATGTAACAAAGAGCGGTGTCGATTTCCATTAGCATCTCTAAGTACTCTATACTCTTCAACCAACCAACCAACAAGTATAAGACGTACATTACCTCTTGAAAATCCACAAATGAATGTGACATCGAGCACTACAACGTAACTCCTTAAAGTGATAGTTATTTTGTAGTGGTATGAGCCCAATTCCCCAAGTGGTAAAAGAAAAGGTAAAGACACCCAACAATAACTAGATTTCCAAGTCTTCATTTTTGATAATAAGCTCGAACAAGGATCATGAAGAATCTTCATCCAACCATCCCCGATACCTTCGTGATACTAAGTACACTCGCCGTGATATTTCACTTCAACCTCAAATAAATAACATCAATTAACGCTGTCACATCGTCTTGTTAAAAGCTCAAATCTAGCCTTCTTTGACATTTAAACGAACTTTGATAATGGTTTCATCCTACCATGGTTAAAAGCACATAACCCGTAAAACCATGTAATAACCAAACTATCATGACGAATATCCAAGCACACATCCAATTCATGAAGTACACCTTTTATCCTTCTTCAAGCGAAACCGTAGCACCAAAGATCAAATGAGATCCCGAAATACACTTTCCTTTCTCCGTGATGGTTCCATCATTACGAGATATTACAATTCTATGGTTTAAACCGAGAAATAGTATCTTCATGGATTTTACAAAACCAAGAATAAACCGTAAGATAGATCCGTAAATGCACTTTACTATTACCAGATGTTTCCATTGTCACGGATTTTACAAGTCTATGATTTAAACCGAGAAATAGGTTCTTTCGCGGGATTTTACAAAATCAAGACAAAACCGTAAACAATGTCAGCTTGAAGGTGTTATGACAACTTTGGTTTCAGTGAAAATCTGTTTTAGGGGAACATGCAGCGGTTCATCAACTGTTTATTCTCCAACATCATCAATAACATCAACCATCCAATCAACACATTGGTAAACACATCATTTACGCATTCTGTCGGCTATTGTAGTGACCACACGGAGAAGTAAACCCGATATACCAAACTTGATCATGAAGTAGAATTCCCCAGATATGTTACTTAAACTTGTACTCATCCTCGTGAAAAAGAAACGGTGTACCCAATGTACAAAACCTCTTGACGTATCCTCAATTGCGTGAGACACCGAAGTGATAGCTACGTTGTGGGTTAAGCGAGAAAGAATCACAAGTGTAACTAAATAGCCAAGTCTTTATCACACTCAAATAAATGCCCAAACAAGTCATCTTCGCAGAAGGGTAGAAAGAAAGAAGACAAAATAAGTAAACGCGCCCGAAAAATCTCACTTCAAATCCAAATACGAAATACCGAATAAACAACCCCGTAGTCAACATTGTTCAAACATCAATTTAAGCTCATGATCAAATCTCATACCACGACAAATCTCATTAATAAATCTCATCAATAACAAATCTTGAGAAGCCCATCAATTGTAACACAAACTCCAAAGTCCATACAATCCACACAAGAACCCTGTAGACATTTTTCTTCAAATTTTAGTTCAAGCCGTGAATTAGTATCCTTCGTGAAAGTCAAGTACCACACTTATACCACATGATAATGGCAAAGTTTGAAATTAACTCAAAGATCGGATATCAAATGTCAATTAAACCATTTTAGTCCAACATTACGTTTGAAGTTATCTCAAAAATACTTACACCTTCGTCAAATGCACAGCAAATGTGAGTCACACGACCCAAGTCTAGTTAATTTGATCCATTTGAAGCCCATTCGAAATGAGGCCAAATGATAACAGAACATAAGGCCTATAAACGATCCATTTGGCTGTAATACACATTCAAAATTACCCTAATGTCACGGGTATTAAATACTTCACCCAATACACGCTTTGCCCTAATATCACTCACAAGTTAAGCGCCTCCTTCTTAACATCAGTTCTCACCAACACTAAATAATCACACTCGTTTATCTATCATCCCCCATTTCATATTAAAGCTCTTGACACCAAAACACTCCAAGTCACCTTCATGTTTAGCTCGCCACAGGGTTGGCAAGAGCTCGTCAATAACGCCACAGGGATGGCTTGGTGTCTTATGAGAAGGCAATGAGATTCTTGGAACAATCACAGGTAGGTATTTCATTGAACTCGACTTTTCTTTTCAAAAACCGAACAAAAGAAATTAATGAAACGATTTAGTTTTGTTGATTTCTTCAAAATAGTTCGAAAATTAAAGAGAAGCATATACTTCAAACGATCTTGATAGTCCAAAATCCGAATATCACGAAAGGTTTTAAGCACAAGTTGTTTATCATCATTTCATTTTTGATTCGAACATTAAAACTGAAGCACAAACTTCTCACTTGGATCTATGATGATTTTCATATTCGTGTTTTAGACCTATGGTCTTGATGATACTTTAGAGCACCACGAAATCTTGAAAAAATGAGATCCAAAAATAAATATTTGAGTCACGAGTCTTGATCTTTGAGGATGAATGTCGAGGGGTCTTAGTTGAACCTGAGTTGAGAATTTGAAGTACTTAACCAACCCTTGATATAGTCTGAGATCATGATTGTTGAGATTGTATATGATTTAGATTGATATTGTTGGAGTCGGATCTGTTTTTGTTCTTGGCGTCACGAATATGTTTTTATTAAACCATGGTATGATTTTGTGTGTTACAAACTGAGGTTCAAGGTGTTTGTAAATGGTATTTGTTGATGGTCGTGGGTCATATTTCTTCTACCTTTCATCTATCAAGTCGCTAGCCTAGTATTGGGTCAAGTAGCTACCATTTTCTCGAGAGTAAGTCGCTACTTCTTTTATCAACAAGTCGCTACCTGTCATGAATCAAGTTGCTAGCACCAAGTTGCTAGGCTTATGACAAGTCGCTAGCATTTCAGTTTGACTCAAAAGTCAAACCGTCACCAAGTCTTAGAACAAGTCGCTGCGACTTGTGAGTACAAGTCGCTGCGACTTGTGAGTACAAGTCGCTATGAATTTTTAAGTCACAAGTCGCTAAGGTTTTACTTGACATAAGTCGCTAGCAAGATTTATAACATTTTCCGATGAGTTTTCCGACCATGTTCATGCTTACCCAGAAAAAAAATGACTTATGCAGAAAAAATACTTCATTTTTGACCCAGTTTGGACTTTGAATAAAATGACCATATGACAAGAAGTAGTTTGACCATATGACAGTTAATAAACTCAGCTTAAGGTGCAAAAAAGAAACAAGTGTTTGACACAAAAAAGGACTAGTATTTGACACACGACATATATAAAGATGACACCATTTTACCATGTTAACGACCAAAATAACTTCATTTACTTCACGCAAATGGTAACAACAAAACATCATATAAGGACTGTTTGGACAAGAGAACACAAACAGAAATAATATTGATGGGACCATGATATATTTTAACCATATAGAATACAAAAACCATGTTAAGGACTGTTATACCAATAAACATATTCCGACCACAACAAATACCCAAAACAATTTCAAACAAATATAAAAAACCACAAGAAAAATCATCAAAACACAACAACCTTGGCTCTGGTACCATTTGAAGGATCGTTATATTTATTGTGTTTGATGATTCGGGTGGTCTTGGATGATGGAAATACATGTTATACATTTTAGAGAGAGAAAGTAGAGAGATGGTATTCTTGGTAGAGAGTTGGTTCACAAAATATGGAAGGTTAGATTATGAGAAGCACCACCCCTTCCATGGATGGAAGGGGTATTTATAGTTACAACTTACACGACCTCCTATCAGCCTGTGGATCAGGCATACAATGGGTAAAGACCCGTCCTTCCTCCACGGTGTTACACTACACAAAACTACGCTACAAACTAACTAATTAACTACTAAATAACGTAACAAACTACAAGTCTACGAGCTAATATATGTTAGACCATAATTGGGGTGACCGACACTTTAACATGGAATTTCCAATTCCTAACATTTCCCTTCTTACATATATATTAAATACTAACCTTACTCCTCTCAACACTCTTCCCATCACTATTATGTGTATTTTTTTTTCATACATACATGACAATCGTGTCTTTCAACGTTACACAATGTTTTCAGCATAATTCTTGATCACTTCATGACGATAGATGGTCAAATTGGTAGTCTTCGTCCTATCAATCTTTCTTATTTTGGATTGAACCTCAGGCTCGGTTGCATATGCTTCAAAAGAACTTGATCCCCACTTATTGGTGATAAGGAGCATATGTCAAAGCTTCTTCTTAGTGATTCCATATTTATGTGTGTTTTTTTGTTTTGTTTTCGTGGCGAACTATTATGAAGACGACAGCGGTGGTAGTCTAGGTCAATCAGAATATTATTCCAATTTCATGTCTCGCTCACTTTTTTTAATGAATGTGCATTTAGTTTACGAGTTCTTTATAAATGTGGCACGTGTTACTTCAAATAATGTTAAACACAACCAACCAAACTTAGTAATATTATTTATATTATAAAAATAAAACTAAATTTTTTTACAGTCATCATTTATGTTTTATATTATTTTACAGTAATTGTTTTAGCTTTATGGTATGTTTGACACAGAGCGATATGAAGCTTTTCAAAACGATGAGTAGTGAACAATGAGCATTTTGATTTTTAGTAGTCGTTTGACAAAAGAATGGTGAGCTTTGCTATTTTTTAAAAATGCTCATTTTTAACACTTATTCAAAAACTGATAAGTGATAAGTGATAAGGTGTAACTACTGTTCACAACTCACTGCTAATGGCCACTACTACTTTTAACAAATACACCCTCAGTAATATTACTTTGCTTGCAACAAAGTATTAGTTACAAAACATAGTGTCACACCCCCAAAATACCTGTTTAGCAGCGGAATGAAATTCATGGGGGATGACTGTCATAGCATCACAATTACAGTTATATTGAACGACCTAAAGTGTCGTTTGGAAAATACATCGTTTGATATAATAAAACATTCAGAGTTTACAAAAGATAGGTCCCAAAAGGTAGTCAACATTTGCGGAAATAAGTTTGTTACAATCCAAACGATGTTTTAAAGTGCATAAAACCCATGTGAGAGGCGTCGTCGGTAGCGACTCTATGATAAGTCCTCATGCATGCCATGAAGTATATGCCTTAGATAACGAAAATACATTGCTAAAAGTGTCAACACAAAGGTTGAGCGAGTTCATAGAGTTTATGAAAATGTTTTATACGACTACCACAAGTATAGGCCATGTATGACAAATATGTCACATAAATGTTACAATTGCTATAAGCACATGACACCAAGCTAGATCGATCATGATGTTCATTTCAATGTAGTGTTTTGCCAAACAACTCAAATAATGATATTAAATGAAATGCATCCGTTTGACCATTGGGACCACCAACCCGGATGGAGGAGTCACCTCAATAGATCTATTCACTCACTCGCTTCTTCCGAATTAACGATTCATGATTATAAAATGGGGACATTCAATTGGCAATGAGGTAACTTAAGCAATGTAAATGAATTTGATATACTTGTATCGTAATAAAATGATGTGCAATGTATTCTCCCGTAGGTTTGAAATAAAGTATAAACTTGAATAAAACGGGCTATGAAAACTCACTTGGTACAATGATGTGATGGCAAAAGTGAGTACATCAAATGTGGCTAATCTCTAACCGCGACCTATTATGAATGATATGATTCTAATATAAGTCATGATGTTATGTTATGCATGCAACTCATATGATATCCATACCACTTGTGTATTTAAAAATAATGTTTATGACATCTTATCGAATTACAAAATACTTTACAAGCATTTACGTTGAAACAAGATCCTACGATAGTCGTTTAGTGATTTATCAAGAAATTATAGCTTTTCGTCGCAAAATAATGTACTTTGATATTTCGTGAAAGTGACTAAGTAGCCTCGGAAAGCTAGTCGTAAAATAGTGAATATCGAATGTTAGAAAACAAACTCAATGGTTTTGGAAAGCTTATAGCGATATCTAAAAGTCTTAGCATTTAACTTTTGATCATAGAAGTCTCGATCATAGAGAAAAATATAGATGAAGTAAGGTAGTCGAGCCAAAAATATAGTTTGTGAGTAGTTTCCGGAAAAGTTTGAGTGACCAAATATTATTCGTTACAACTCCGTTTGACAAACGGTTGAACATTTTGAAAAATAGGCTAGGTGATCTTACTTTTACTAGTAGACATCGTTTTCTCAAAAGTATTCTATCAATATGGAAAACGACTCCAAACATGGTCACTTGCGACAACCATTTTGACTAATAGAAATTATGTACTGTAAGTGTTATTACTTGTGAAAAATAGTTACGATATCCTTATTTAAAATGTGTATAACTTGGTCGTTATAAGTCCGTTTTCTACGTTTTATATATCCTTAGTTTCGTGTTAAAGTATACTAATATATTTTTAACAAATCGACTCACTTAGATAATGCTTGAAACTCATTTTTGACCCTTAAACAACTCTTGACAGCTTGCAATTTTTCGGAAATATAGTTTTTGCCGCAAAACTTGAAAATAGCGTATCTCCTTCGTTATAAATCCGTTTTAACCCGTTCAAGCGACCACGGTTTCGTTTTAAAGTATATTTTCTGAATATCTAGCCCAAAATAATTTATAAGCTGTCGAAATTTCCAGAGTTCACAAAAACCAACAGACCCTATTTTTAGTTTGTCGAAAGTGATTTTCCTTGCGTAATACTTATTCTAACCACTTCAAATCAACACCAAATCTATTCTAAACTTACCATACACCTTCTTAGGGTGTCATGGGTTCCTAAACATCATCAAAAATTATATATTTCATAGGAATATGAATAGGATAATTAAAACTCATATTAAGCACTAAAAATATGTAAAAATGGTATGAATCATAGAGTACTTGCATGTTTTTCTTACTAGATCATAAAAATACATCAAGTAATAGTATGAAAGATTAGGAAAAATTATTAGAAGCTTACTTGAGTTATTGAAGAGTTTTTGAGCTAGAAATTAATCTTTAGGTTTTTATTTCAAAACCTTGAAATAGATTACTAATAGAACTTGTGAAACACTTTAAGCTTGAAAAATTATGATTTCATCTTGTTTCTTGATCTTGGCCGGTTCTCCACAAGAAAGAGGAGAGAAATTAGCTAGTTTTCACCTTTTGTAAATGTGTTGTATGTGTTTGTCAAAATAATATCTAGTAAATATGAAGGTGTACATGATCTAGTAGTAAAATCAAATTGATAACATATGGTGACTAGGGGTAAGGTGGCCGGCCATGGGTGGTTTGGGAAAAGGGTTGGATGATTTTGTAATTAAATGTATTATTTGTTATGTATAATGTAGTTTGTAGGTATAAATAAGTATTTAGTGTAGCGTTAACTAAAAATAGATTTTAACGGAACAAAATAAAATATATCAAGTCATAAAAATTATAAAAATGCATTTCCCGCAAGTATTGAGTGAATAAATATTTGTCGAGTTGAATTTACGAAAACCGTCGTAAATATATATATATAACAACTTATACACAAAATAAATTCAAAATATCGGGTAAACTAATAATATAATTTTTATAGTCTTAAAATGAGTATAGAAATATATCCGGATAATTGTTGAAAGTGTTGGATCAATTATTCAAAATAAATGATCGTACGATGGCGTTTATTTAATAAATAAATATACGTTAATGGAATATGCAAACCCATGCATGAATTAACATGAAAGTGATGTTACTGATGATATGTAAACTAAATCTAGTCTATATGAAATGTCCTCAATGATTTTTCATGAATTCGCAGCTAAACCATTACGGTTACACGAATTTGATACTTGTAAACCTAGTTTACGAAAAATGATGAATAGTGATTCATGAATAGTGATTTTCTCCGGGAATGAATAGTGTTTCATGAATAGTAAAATTTTGAAATAACCTTTCAAAATATCAAATCGACTTAAAAAACGATGAATAGTAAAATGATGAATAGTAACCGGTGAATAGTAATTTCCCGAGATGAATAGTGAAATTTTCAAAGTTTGTAAAATGACCTGAAATTACGATTTGTCACACATAGCATTACTGCGTTCTTGTCCTTTTTGTTTGCGTGTTTTAGCTTTACTAAAAGATATTGTTTAACAAAATATTTGATTTATTATTACTATCATCATATATAGTATAAACGGGTAGGAGTTTCGACGAGAAAAAAAATTAATCAACAATAAGTATTTGGTTTCTCGAATTTCAATTAATTTATAAATAGTTAATTATGAACATCTTTGTCGTACATCATTTTTTTGTTAAATATTAAAATTATGGACGTTCTTTGTAAAGTGAGGTAACTAACATGAACTATTTATGTAATATTTTATAACAAACAATCCTTAAATTTAACTCAGGGACCGTAATTGAAATCAGCAAGTAACTAAAGGGGCAATTTGTGTGAACTTTCGTTACCCAAATAGTTACATATTTAACATAAGGACTATTGCTGCAATCGCATTTACTGACAGGGATATATTTAAAAAATTATTAAGGATTGTCTCTGGAAAACAAGTTAACTGGAAAGGACTATTTTTGATATTGTTGAAATATATCGTAAATGAACTAATTTTAGGAGCATTTCAACCGAATCCTGAACCGCACTGCAGTCAGATCAAAGCAGACCGATTCTTGAAATACGTGCAGACGGACCACGAAATAAGGTGAAAAAAATCGGACCACTAATTCTAAGACGGACCGATCAAATCGGAAATTCCAAAAAAGCGGTGAAAACCCGATTTCCGGCATCAGTATCCAATCCCGTCCGATGCGGCATCGGCACCACTAATTTACGCTCGAAAACCAGACCACTAATTCGGTACGAGACGTGTACCGTGCTCATCGCTACTAAATTCTCTCACAAAATAAATGAGCCCGATATTGCAATATTTTCACATACGCACGATTTCAAAACAATGTTGGAAGTTTATTTTTAAAAGTGAATGTTTTTTTTTTCAAGAAAAATAGTTTAAAAACACGCCCTTAACCTATCTAACAATTTTAAAAAACTACCTGGAAGTTTGTTTAGATCTAGAGTTAATTAAAATATTTGAAAAACACCGCCTAAACTATGTAACATGTTACAAAAATTACTTTAAACTTTTATTTTTTACATTTTTTTTTACATACAAAGCTTTATTTATTAAATTTATAATAAATATTCAACAACTTTCTTAAAAAAAATATACCAATAAAAATGTTTTTTTAACTTCGAATAACATATGCCCATTATTACAATATTTTTTTACTTACGCACGATTTTATAAAAATAAAAAAAATAATTAAAACTTTAAAACCAACTTCTTTTTTTCTGGTAATATGTCAAGATTAGCAATTTTGTTACAAAAAAAAATATACCAATAAAAAGGTATTTAAAATTCAAATAAAATAAGCTTGATGTTGCAATGCTTTGAACTTACATTTTATATAAAGATAGGGATTAAAATTTTACAATCGCCTTCTTATTTTTACGGTAATAAGTCAACATGATTGCAAATACTATAGCTTCGCAATGACAAACTTGATCGAATGTGTAGGATAGGTGGGAGGTGGTGACAAACAACGACCAATCATGAGAAAGACCACTCTATCTTCTAAGGATGCCTAACCGCCGCACCGATCATTCGCCGGGGGACAACTGAGGTGGTATTTTATCTGGGGCGGATGCCTCCTAAAGAGTAACGGAGGTGTGCGAAGATAGGCTCAAGCTAGAATTCTGCTCGTGAGCGTAACGGTATAAAGTAGTATAGACGGTAGACACATTACAATAATTATTATTAGTTTATGGATGAGTTTTCATATACGTTTTATTTTTAGAGTGTAAACTATTTTGTTAAAAGAAATTGTTGCTATAATAATTGATCTTTCATGTTTTTATAATTACGTTAGGTTAATAGATAAAGAATAAGAAGTGTATTATAATTCAGTGATATAAATACACATGAATATCAAATTATATAGACATGTGAAATATCTTTGATGAAAAAAAGGAAAATAATTATATAATTTTTAGTGATTTTAAAATAAAAAGTTTATCGATTAATATTACCGCCACAACGCGCGAGCATATTCTAACCCGCTTTGTGTAACATCTATGGTTTGAAAGAGTACACAAAACATGTAATTTATTTATTAGATATGTATAACTAAATGAAAGTGATTTGCACTCTGTCAATTGATTTGCATACTCAAAATATTTGTGTCGTAACACTTATACTTCTACATCACTTAGTGGAGTGTGAACTCAAAACACAAATATTAAAGGTATAAATATCATGACACAAACTTTTGATTGTGCAAATAAATTGATGAAGTGTGCAAATCACTTCTAATAATTAAATGTTAAAAGAATAAATAATTAAGCTTGGTTTATGAGGTGGTGGTAGGTTAGGGAGGGTGTTTGTGTAATTGAGCATAGAAGGTGGTTGTGGTAATGGCATTTTGAATAAACAAATTCTTTAGTACAACTGTGATCAGGAGATTGACTCAACATGCTTCTCAAATTCATATGCAAAAAGATATATTTTTTTATTCACGCTCAATACAGCAACATTTTGCTTGATAAATATGAGAGCATATAATATAATAATAATAATTATTATTTTGGCGATGAAAATCAAAACACCAATGAAAATTACTAAATAATAAAATCAGAGACATCCTTGAACTCTGGATTGAAATATCGATTTGTTTTTAGGCTGTAGCTTAAGCTGCGATGCAAATTTCATTTTCGAAAGCCGTATTTTGTTTAAAAGGTGATCCAAACAGTGTTTTGATCAAATGAGAAATAATATTAAAATGCGAAAAATTAAAAGAAATTAGAACTACGCATTTTAGATGCATTTACAAAAATAAATACATTTATCTTGAAATTTCTCTCCATCATTTATAATTTATCATATGTAGCTAAAATTTATTCTCATTATTCTCAATTTATATTTTTTTTATTAGATCTCTTCCCGATCCGAACAAGGCACAAAGACATGTTATAATGGATAAGATATATGTATGAAAAGAAATGCTTTAATAAAAGCGTGGTAAACAAAAACTTTGCATGAATACTTAATGCAAAAATGGACATATATGGAATGGAAACTTTGATAATACACATACAATTTTGAATACATTCTAAATTCATTTAGAGAAAACTAATGTGTACGTGTTACAATTCCATTACGAAACTACAATATACCATAAATTGTGGGACAAAAGCGAGGTGAAATGTCATGTTATGAAGTGCAGAAGTTTAGGTAAGCATTTTTATGTAGTGGAGCGTCCAGTTTGGCATGTTCCTAACTACATTAAGTAATTAATTATTAATTTTCATAATAATTATATTGACAAACATAACTAAACAGTACTTTCTTTTTACAAGTCTTATCGTGATTTTGAAAACATACAATACCACGCTTCGTTACTTATCTGATATGTCAACTATACAAGTTCGGAGGAATTTTCATTTGATTACTTTTATTTTGGTGCTTACCAAAGAATAAACCTCCACAATTCATTTAGTTTAATCTAATTGTGAGAATTAACCTAAGATTTAATAGATAAACTTAAGTTCATGTTTTTTATTGTTTTTTTGTCTTTTTTTATTATTTTTTTTTTTTAATTCATGTTTTCTTTTAATTCGCGTTTTTTCTTCGCTTTCATACGCTACCGCTTTTTACGCTGCTCATTATTCATATGTTTTCGTCCATTTCGTCCGCTTTCATACTTGTTTTTACGCTTTCATACGCTTTGTCCGCTTTCATACATTTTTCTTACGCCATCCGCTTTCATACGTTTACCGCTTTCACGCGTTTGCTCATTATTCATACGCTTTCATCCATTTTCGTCCGCTTTCATACGTTTTCGTCCATTTTATACTTGTTTTTACGCTTTCATACGTTTTCGTCCGTTTTCATACATATTTGTTCATTTTCTTACGTTTTCGTCCGTTTTTAAATGTTTTCACACGTTTTCATACGTTTATGAATATCTGTGATATTCAGATGTTATTCTGTGATATCCAGATGATCACAAGTGATACTCTGTGATATTCAACATATAACTTGTGATATTCTAAATATCACAAGTGATTTTCAACTAATATTTTGTAAAATGAAAATCACATTGATATTCGAATATCACAGCCGATATCCGAAAATCACAAGTCACATTCATAATATCACAAAGTGATATTCGAATATCACAAGGTGATATTCGTAAAATCAAGTGATATTCATAATATCATAAATATTCGGTCAAGATCAAACTGCTTATCAAAGTGCTTCTCCGATTGCTCAAGATATCTCTTTTCAACCGAGGAACAAAACAAGATCATTTCGCCCATTTTAGTCAAATAGTGAAGGATATTCAATTAGTAATGAAAAAGGGTGGAGGGATCCGATATGTTGTTCGTGTCGATCGAAGGTGCGTAAATAGCTAGAATCGAATGCAAAAGTATGGAAAACATCTAGTAATGTATTTAACCGTAAAATCGATTATGCTCTCGCGAAGTATCTACTCGCTACGGAATCTCGTGTGTCAAAGTGTGGATTTCATATAGTCAAAAGAAAGGGACGTGATATATCCAAACGCATTTAAATATAGTCAATATCGTAAAGGCGTATGTAGTAGGGGTCATGACGATATACCACTTGGTTTTGGAAGATATGGCACTAAAAGTTGTAGAGCCGGTCGCCTTATATAATTTGAATAAGCACATACATTGGGGTATTTGTTTAACCTTATTTTATTTGCTTATGAGCTTATGTGATTTCGGTTTATGTTTCATGTTTAATTTGCTTGTTTTGAAACTTATAAAATATGTAAGTTTATATTTACCACGATAAAGAGAAAATGGTCAAATTTTGTTTAGGTTCATACATATTCGTTTCATTTTCATACGCCGTCCATTTTAAACGTTTTTACCGTTTATATGTTTCTAAATATCACAAGTGATATTCGAGTATCACAAATGATATTTGAGTATCACAAGTGATATTCAGATGATCACAAGTGATTCTCGCGATATTCGTAAAATCACTTGTGATATTATATTAAGAATATCGCAGCGATTTTCAATATTACGCGATTTTCAAATAATGTTTTGTAAATGAAATCACAAGTGATATTCAGAATATCACAAAGTGATATCCAGAAAATCACAAATGATATTCATAATATCACAAAGTGATATTCAGAATATCACAAAGTGATCAGAAAATCACAAGTGATATTAAATCACAAGTGATATTCAGAATATCACAGAAAATCACAAGTGATATTCAGAAACGTATGAAAACGTAAGAAAACGGACGAAAACGTAAGAAAATGAACGAATACGTATGAAAACGGACGAAAACGTATGAAAGCGTAAAACACGTTTGAGAATGGATGAAAACGTATGAAAACGAACGAAAACGGACGAAAACGTATGAAAATGGACGAAAACATATGTAAAAACGAGCGAAAATGTATGAAAACGGACGAAAACATATGAAAACAAAAGAAAACGTATGAAAGCGAAGAAAAAAACGCGAATTAAAAAAAACGTGAAGTACTTAAAAAAAACACGAATTAAAAAAACACAAATTAAAAAAAACGTGAATAAAATAAAAAACGCGAATTTAAAAAAGACAAAAAAAAAATATGTGAATAAAAAAGAACTTAAATATATGTTAATTCTCACCATTAGATCAAACTAGGGGGATTTATCTTTTAGTAAGTATAAATTTATAGATAAGCAAAATAAAGTGACTCAGTTCAAATGAGATGAGTACCTTTAAAATTATTTGATAACAAATAAGTAAATTATCGCACTTAAATATAAACATTTTTTTTTTTTTCGGATGTTAGATTGAGTTTTCAAAGAATGAGGTTTATCTTAATTAACACAGATCTACTATAGGCTTACTTTTCAACAAGTGCTAAAGTTGATTTTGGATTAGGATGGCACATATTGCTCATAAACTTAGGTTGGTCACAATCATATTGTTCATGTGTCGAACATATAAGAGCGCTAGATGTGTTGACCGAAATTTTTAAAAGGTGTCGTCATATAAGTTAGATACTGAGAAATTGAGAATAAAATTAAACTCATTTTTCATTATTCGGTCATTGTAACATAGAAACCTGAAACCAATGGGCGGAGCTATGTTATGACTAGGAAGGGCTATGACCCTCTTAGAGTTTTTCTTGTTTCCACTATTTACTTTTGTATTAGTAAAATCTTTGAGTTATAGTGTTATAATAACTATTTATGTGGGTCCTCCGTCCAAATATGTAATTATATGTCAGCTATAAGGACCATTTGTATAACTAAAAACCACAATTCCCTAAATCTTATACATAAAGTATGGCTTAGTCCTCCTAAATTTAATGAATAATATTTTGGCCATCATAGTAAAGATGATCAAGCCCGTCAGCTGAGACCTACTAAAAAGAACACACATAATACAACGTTGCCTCGTAAAACTTTGGCCAAGAACTTCGACATCAACACTGAAACCACTACGGTAAGTTTGATGTCGTTCTGAAAAAAATTGTTGCATCATATGCCTTAGCTACACAAGAAACTTCATTACTTGAAACATAAAATAACATGAATGTTAACGAGGATAAAATTTTTGTGTGCTGCGATGGGGTATTTTAATTATATTTGAGATACATCTATATCCATTTGAGCTTTTAGTTAGCATTTATGCGTTAGGGTGTGTGTAGTTGACTCGATATGAAAACCAGTTTATTCAACAAAGAATATGACCCCAAAAAACATACATGTAAATTAATACGAATATTTAAATAGTCGTCAGATAAACTCAAGTTACAATTGTTGTAAAAATAGGGTTAATTGTTAAAATATATTATACTTATTTTGTGTATTTATTTATTTATTTTTATCACAGACCGAACTTTTAAATTTTAATTATCATGCCAGATTTTATGACTATTCGCCACGTAAACGATTATTTTACCTCTCAAAATGTGAAAAAAGTAAGGATAAAATGCTCACAAAATACGCACAATAATCAAATTTGAAAGTTTAGTGTACACAATAAGAAAAAAAAAAAGTTAATTACACGCAATAACAAAAAATGTCAAGTATATAAATTTTCAAACAATTAACCCTAACAAATAAGATACTAGTAGGGGTGTGCACGGTCCAAAAACCGGACCGAGACTCGATTTCGGCAAAAATCTTAGACCGAGACCGGATCGAATGTGGTCGGTCCGGTCTCGGTCCGGGTCGGTCTGGTCGGTCTTTCAGCCGGTCCGGTCCAACAAGGCCAAATAAGCCCAAATTCGTCGGTTTTGGTCCAGACCGAGGACCGAATTAGCCCAAAAGCCAAGACCGCGGACCGGACCGAATGTGGTCGGTCCGGTCCGGTCCAATCCGATCTCGGTCGGTCCGACGATCGGTCTGGTCCGATCGGGTTGTATGCTCACCCTTAGATACTACGTAGTAGCAGCTAGATTTTTAGTAAAAGTACAATAATTCAAGCTTTATTGTTAAATCGAAATTTTGATACTAAAATAGTTTATTTGTAGTAAACTTTATGCCCCGTCGCTAATTTTACGAAAGTCACGAGCATGGTTTTAAAAGACTGCAGCGCTCAGAAAGACGCGAGGTTTTTCATATCGTCTGCCGCTTTATGTCACGTTTTTGAACTCAATATATATGAATATGATATAAATATATAAATATTTTCGTGTTTTTGCCTTACGCCACTTTATAAACGCAAAGTTCTTTTCGACCCTAAACGCAGAAAGTTTTCATTACGCCACGCCACGCTTCACGCTATTTATAACCTTAGTCACGATTGATTAAAATTGATTTTCTGCATAAATTATAATAATCAATACGTACATGTCAAATTTTAGAATTCTGCATAAATGTTACCCGACGTATACTATTAATTTTATGCAGTTACCATAACATTTTACCTCCACAAACCGATTATTGATTTATCGTTCATTAGTTGTCATTAATTTAGTGATGAAATGGATGACACATAATTTAAAATGGCACGTCACTCTATTGTTTTATGACTTTTACTCTTTATTCCATATCATGCAATTAAGATGTTGCTCTAACTCTCTTATCACTAACCATATTTTCAGTGAGTAACTCTGGATTTCAAGTTCCCTACACGTACCATATAACCTTTTTTAGTGACCTTGTTAAGAGAATTTGGATATATCATAAAAAACGTGTTATACGTCGATACCTTTCTTGTTACAAGTCCATGTCATATGACCAAAAAAAAAAAAAAAAATCGAATTTATAAGCAACAAACAATTGAAACCAGTGGAGTTAATGATGAAGTGTTGGGTGGTGGAGACCACTCTAGGTGTGACGCATTGTACATTTTGTAATGTGTTCAATTTGACCACACTAGTACTCACTAGTTGACACACACCTTCAAGACATCTGCCCTTAACATTCTCACTTTCACATTTGTACTAATTTTAGTTTGTGAGTTTTTTTTAGCATTCAGTGCAATGTATGGTCGATATGCATGTGAATGGAGAGAATACAGATGCATCATTTTGGCTGGTTTGATTGATGGGGTACCTCAAGTTTAAGAAAAGGACATAAATAGATCAATAAATTTGAGATTCATTTGAGCCCGACATTGGGTTTCGTTTTCATTTAATAGTTCTTCTTGTTCCTTTCAAATACGACGGTATGGTTACATAACTTGTTATCTATATAGCTTATGTCGACCTCATTCGTACCATTCTCTCGTCCTTGTTTCTCCTACGATGCCCAATCGCTGTCGACCTACATATAGACGAAACTAAAACACAAATTTACCATGTGTATTTAAGAAAAAAATGACAATCAAGAGTAGATACCTAAATCTATCGGACGAAAGGCATTTAGGAAAAATCGAAGTTTTTACAAATAAGTTTACGATATATCGCAAAAATCTATGAATGTCCCGGGATCCACTCTGGTTCCTTTCATGTAAATTTTAGTGTTTTTTTACAAATGAGAAAGGAAATTAAAAAAGTTGCTTTATTTTTAAGACAAAACTGTAGGAGATATGTAGTAATAACGAACACTATGGATATACTTAACTCTCGAAGGCGTGAACACTTTCGGATCGAATCAATTCGGTGGTTCTACCAAATTATTCAATCGGATACAATTCGTAGAATGAGAATTTCACATGCTGCTTATCTCGAGATTTTATGAACCGCTATATATAATCGACCAAATAAACCGATATATAACTATAATACGGGATAATCGCCAGCGCGCTTTTAGTGGTTTTCAGTTGTCAAATTTTGTCCTCAATTTCCGAAAGTTAATTTCGAGAATATAACTTCAGCAGAATCAAAGCTTCAAGAGATTTTAACTTCAGCAGAATCCACAAGACGAATTTCAAAGCAGGTTTTTACATAGAACTTCAGTGAAATAAAAATTTTCCCACCTCACCTGTGGGCTCGCCTGACCCGCCAGGCCGCCGCCCATCGGACTCATGACAGGGCCGCCCGGACTGTCCCTTGGGTTTCGCCCTAAAATCATAATAAATTCAAGAGAGCAAGACCCGCACCTCCAAACCTAAATGATGTATTATTACGATAAAATTGGTCAAAACAAGTTAATCCAATTACACTAAAATATCCAACAAAAACTAGTGTGACCTAGCTAATTGAAGATCGATGATAACGAATAAAACCAAATTTAACTCATCATCATGATATGGCTTTCACATTTGTACTCACCATTGTTTTTGTTTGATACTTGTAAACAAATGGTTTATTTCCAGTTGCCACAAGCATGACAAGAAAACATCCGCACTCAATCTACTAAGATATATAAATATATTAAGATTAAGATTAAAATTAAGATAAGATTTGTGATTTTAAACTTTAGTACACTAGACGATTACTTGCACATAAAGGCGATTTATAATAGCGCCAATTTACGATTTATTTATTTTTTATATTTTTAATGTACGAGTGTAAAGTAAGTGAAAGTGAAAAAATCAAATGACTTAGATTGTAATTAATTATTTTTAATATTAAGAAACCACATTTCTTTTATAAGTAAATGATAGTTTGGGCTAATAACATTACTTAATTTTTAAGGTTTTTTTTTTTTTTCTTTTTTGGTAAAGGGTTACCCAGTAAAATATATCACCACACAAAAGCGCTTTCAAGTACAATGGAATATGGTTGAATGCCATATTAACCTCAAACCTTGGTTTGAACTACTAAAACCAATGTGACATGCCACATATAGTTACTAGCCAAAACTAACTATAAATTCTAAAACCAGCTTGGCATGTTCCATTTCTTGAGCAATCTGATCCTTGGCTTATTCTTGAATCGAAAGAAACAAGCTTGAGCCAGATTATAACCATAATGAGATCGCAGCTCCTCGTGGGTTCTTCTAGTAGTCTTGAACAAACGATTATTTCGTTCACCCAAACATAATAACTAGCAAATGCAAATAGAAGTTTACCCACAATACAACTAACTGAAGGCTTGGTCGCCATAGCTTGGAGCCATGCCACGATATCCTCAAAAACAGGCGGTACAATATCCAATCCAGCAAGATTTCGAATACGACACCAAATCTTGGCCGAGTAATCACATTTAAAGAAAATGTGTTCATGTGATTCCATCTAAAGACCATATAAAGAGCATCGAAGCGAAGATAAAACCGTAGTCGGACTCACATTCCAAGAACGCAACTTATCTTGGGTTTTAAGACATCGTCTCATGATGAGCCAAAGGTGAAAAGCATGGCGGGGGATACATTGGGAAAACCAAACAATATCGCACCAGGAGACATCAAGGCCACGTGGTCGTAAAGCCTCCCAAGCACATTTCACCGAGTACTCAGTCATATTACCATTTCTATCGCACCACATGAAATCTTCCTTATCCGTGAGAGTAGGAGTTGTAATGAGCCCTAATTCAGGGGATTTCGAGAGCCATAAAGTAGGCCAGTTCCAAGCACCGTTTCCAATAATGTCAGCCACACATGTATGCAAGTTATACCTTTCCCTAGCGATATCCCTTGGCAATACATAACGATATAAAGGGCGTTGAGTGTCATACCATAACGAAGTATTTAACCCATTTCCAATTTGCATCCAAAAGTGACTTTTAATAACGCAATTGAAGAATTTTGCGTCAACCCCAACTCATGGTAGCTGTAGGAAAAATGTCCTACAAGGTACGACCTTGAAGTTTGTACGTATGGATCCAACATACCCAAAGCGATTCCTTATTCGAAACAATGTTCCAGATGTGCGTTGACATTAGGGCAAGGTTGAAAACCCTAAGACAGCGAATTCCAAGACCTCCTTCATGTTTAGGAAGGCAAATGTCATCCTAAGAAACCTTCGCTTTCCCATGTTTATAAACACCATTACACCATAAGAAACCCCGAATAAGCTGATGAACATCGTCAATGATACCCATAGGGATGGCTAAGACCGAAGCCCAATACACCTGCATGGAAGAAATAACAGATTTGCAAAGTTGGAGTCTACCTGCAAACGAAAACGACTTGTTCTTCCAATCTCTTATTTGGTTTTGAGCCTTTTCAAAAAGAATTTTATAATCCTTACTAAGAAGCCTAGAGGAAATAAGAGGAACACCATTTCACCAAGTCCAAAGGGGTTGAAACTAGATTATTCTCTCACCCCTCACATATTTGTGCCCATGAGTGACGAATGAGTGTCCAAGACTAAGGCAAAAGGTAAAAGGCCAAAACCTCCAACTCCTTCATCATCATCATAAAATAGCTCCGAAGACGGTCTCCCAACTCTCGGCTACAACCTCATGAGTACTAGGCCTCTTCCGAGATCGAGAACTAAACGGCGGAGTTCAAGCAAACCAAGGGATGTTCAAGTGCCTTGGAAGGATGATGACAAAGATTTACAAAAAGTTGGATAAGTGAGGTTTAAGGGAGTGTTTGGAACAAGACAAGAAACAATTATGTATGATATTATTTGTGTGTTTTCACTTAGGATGATAAACTAACTTAAAACACGGTGTTATCAATTTTACCCATTTTCACATTTAAGTGAAAATCATTATCCCTTGTTGAAAATTGATGCTCCACTATGTTTGTGTATGCGTTATTGACCTGCTCTTAACTAGAAATAGTTATTGCCATATGTTTTAAGAAAATTTCGTGTTTCGAAAAGTCCCGATGGTCAAAAACGGGTCTCGTGAAGATTTCGGAGCCATGCATCGACGACGCAATTTTTTGGTTCCGTCTGCTGAAAGTTTTGGTGCGCCAAACTCAGACAAGGACCGGACGGCACCAAAAATTTGGTTCCGTCTCAGGCAAAAATTTGGTGCCATGGATTCCTGTGTAATTTTCAGAAATTCGCTAATTTCAACATTCCAAATTACCATAATTTGCTTCTAGGATAGTTTTTACTACTTTTTATCCATATTAGAACTAGTTTAACATACTTAGACATATAGGATATCCATTTCCCACAAAATTTCAAAAATTCACCCAATAAACCCTTTTTCATAAAGGAAGGAACCAAAAATTTGGTTCCTTGTAATCCATGGGTGATCTGATTCTCAAGATCCTACAATCATTAGAACACATTTATTGCATATCTTTATCTGTTCACTCAAACCTTCTTGTATGGCTTGACTTAGATGATATGACTATCATTTTAAAAACCCTTCTAAATCATTAGAAACCTCCTTTATTCTATGGTTTAACATCAAATCAAACACATTTCTCCATAATTTCATAATCCTATAAATTAAGACCTTCTAAGATGATAATCCTCACACCTTTCCAATTTCTCTCATCTTCTGCTAGAACAAGCTTAAGCAAAATGACTAAGTCATCCACCTCTTCTCCATCAAACAAACCTTGCAAGAAAACGGCTAGAATGAGTGTTAGACCATGTTACTTTGTCAACATTAGCTCATCTTCCGATTCCTCCCCTCTAACCATCTCATCTCCCATAAGAGATGAGAACTTTCTTACTTTGACCACTCTTACACCACCTCCAAAATCACCTATTGTAGTCACCACTCCACCACCAACAAAACTCCCATTGCTAGCTCTCCGCCATCGGCTACCATTCAAACATCCAAGTCACCATCACCTCCTAAATCTCCAACTCTCATACTATTAAAACTATCCTTCACACCACCTACATCTCCAAACCTATTTTTTGAGGAATTTGAGGACTTACCTCCTAGGCCCAATAATCCACCTACACTACCATCCTTTGGTACAATTGAGCGAATCACTCATGAGTCTCCACGCCCATCCTTTGAACCAAACGCCTTGTTAGGGCCTCAAGCTCGTCTTTTCCATCCTATTCACAATGACATTCATGGACATTTGTATGGGGACCATGCCCTACCTCCAACATCCTTGCCTCCTCATATCGAGGACAACGATGAATCCATGTAAGAAGATTACCCACATTCCAAAGCGGAGATAAAAGCCGAACTAAACCATCTCCACAACTTCTCCAATATGGTAGATTCTCACCTTAGTGAAACTATGCAAATGCAAAATGCTTTGCTCGCCTCCCTAATCACTCCAACCACCAACAACAACAAATCCACCATTCCACCAGCACAAAATCATGAACCCTATTACCCACCTAGACACGGCTGCTCAAATTGTGAAATGGACGACCCACATTAGCGAACGGACCGGGTGATGGTCCATGAGCTCCAAGATTAAATGAGGTTCATCCTCAACCACATCCTAGAGCGAATCAACGCTCTTGCTCATACACCACCTCAATAGGAGGGTCATAGTTTTTCTTTTAAAATTCTATTTTTTTAAATTATTTTCTAGGATTTTTTTAATTTATTTTGCTTTATTTTTCTAATTTTTTAGGATTTTTCTTCATGTACTAACATATACATTGTGTTCAATTTCAAGATTTTCATATCATGAAAATTTTAACAAGTGAATGGTGTTTCTTATATTGTTGTTGAGTGTTACCTGGTGATTGGAAATGCTTATATATTTGTGATGATGCTTATTACTAACATCTTTTTTTTGTAGCTTTTTCACAATCCATGTATCTTTCTCTTGGCATCCAATTAAGGGGGAGCATTGGCCAAGGAGGAGATAATGGCTAGGGCTCATTACATCTTCCGTCTCGCCTCTTCTTTTTGTTTTGACAAAAAGGGGGAGAATATTAAAGAACTTGACCTTTGACTTTCTAAAAAGTCAACTGCATAATTTGACTGTCCAAAAAGTCAACATCATACTTTGACTTATGAAAAGTCAAAATTGTTAGAAACCAAATAATTGAACAAACTAGTCATAAGATAAAATAAACTATTTATTATCATCTTTATCTAACTCACTAGTTCTTTCAAAGTTCTAAAATTAATCTCATATTTTTATAACTCTTGTACAAACTTTACATCTTTTATAAAAATAAAATTTATGTTTTGTCCTCAACAAAAAGGAAGAGATTGTTAATACAAATATCGTTATTAAACGTTATTTATATTTTATGATCTTTACCTAAATTTTGTTAACGACAAAAGTAAATTTAATTTTTGTAAAGCATAAAGCTTGTCAAGATTAATAGATATTAAAACAAGCTTTCCTTAACTAAAATCTTCATCACTCAAGCATTTACATTTTGATTAGTCATATATCAATTAACTTTGATATTCCTCCAAACCATAATGTATGTTAACAGTTTTAGATCAATCATGTTTTAGTTTCTTAAAACAAAACATTCATATGTATTTACATTTAACATATTTCCAAAAATAGAAAATAATATATGACATCATGTGATGCCTCATTAAAATATCTATGGGATTTCATAAGATATTTTGTATAGATTTGGACTCTACATATCTTACATGATCTTGGTTAGATTTGGTTGACTTTGTTAAGATTTTTATAATCTTGCTGTCAGACCTGGCGGCACCAAAAAGTTACACGATCGGAACCATATTTTTGGTTCCGTGGTCCGTCGTGACAACAGAAGCTTTTGCCTATAAATAACAAGCCAAACCAAGTTGTTTTCTCATCCCTTTTTAGCATAATCACATAAATTCCTTCTCTCTATTATTTCTAACTCAGTTTCATATCATTATAGTGATCCTCTTTTGTAGTAAAGAAGATCAAGGCATAATCAAGCTTCAACAAATAGTTGGAAGTATTGTTTGTTTTATTGTTGTATGATCTAGTCTTGTTCATACATCATTGTTGTACCAAACCACCTTAAACTTGTGAGTGTGAGTGGTTAGAATTTTAGTCCTTAAAATACATTTTTGTGGGGTGGTTGTACCTTGCAAAAGAACTCGACATCTATCTTAGTGTCGGAAATAGTGTAAGTTAAGTGTAAAGGTTTCTTCACGGTGAAAGGAGCTTGTTGACTAGTGAAGTTAAACCTCGAGTTGGAGACTCGGAGAGTGGAGTAGGGTAAGGAAAAAGAGTTCAGATAGATCAACCACTATAAACAACTTGTCGTGGTTTGATTGTTTCTTTCTTCCTTCACTCTTTATATATTGCTTGCATATTGTTTGTTATTTACTAACATATCTTTGATCAATATCAATTGATCATTACAATAAGTTTCAAAACAAAGATTTTAATCGGTATACTATTCAACCCCCCTTCTAGTTTTCCACAGTTTCTTGTACATGTTCCACTACACGCTTAGGGCATTGATCATAAGTGTGTCCAAAGACATGGCATTCAATACAACACGGCGGTTTCCATTCATATTTCACGCTCATCCTTTCCAGCGTATAACCTTCACCATCAATAATCGGGATAGCCATAGTGACTTCCTTTTTAAGGTCTTTATCAGCTGAAACTTCAACTAAAGCACGAGCGTATCCAATTCTTCCCCAAGGGTCGTTACACATGGCGCTTGTAAAAGCATCACGCATAACAGGTTTTCCAATCTGAGTTACTATTAGGCTCAAGCCATCTTCACAATAAGCAGCCATAGGAACTTTATGTATTTTCACCCATATAGGAACCTTAGTAACATTATCCTTAGACAATGTTACGTTAGGCGCCTATTTAGTAAGAATGAGTGGCTGATTTCGAATCATCCAAGGACCCTTCTCCAATACCTGCTCCAAACCATTAGTCGACGAAAACTTGTAATAAAAAACACCGTCATCATCTCGAATAACCTTTTGGAATCCAAACTTACCCCAAGTATTCGACACGTAATTTTGAACAAGAGTAAACGTCATTGACTTCCCCACAAAGAAACCAACCAGGGAGTTAGCAAACTTGTTTTGAGTGGCCGTGACATGTTCGATAGGAAAAACACAATCAGATTGCTCCACCTACACATTACTAACCAACGTCCTAAACCTAATTTTAGTGGTTATCTTTTCAGCGGTGACAACGCTAGCGAAGGTATTTTGCATAGCATCGACAACATTAGCAAAAGACACTTGATTACCCACTTTGTCAACCGTAGTCGACTCTTGGACCATATTAAGCATATTATGGTCCACAATATCAGTTAGTTCTACCTTATCACTCATATAATCACTCATATTACCTTCAATTTCTTAATCTTAGTAGCCAAATTATCCAGAATTGAGTTTAAATCATCTTCTTCCGAACCCTTTTCCATCAACACAAAAAGAGACAAGAAGAACAAAAAGCCCTAACTAAATTTAAAAATCCAATCCACGGGTAATTAAGTGAAATTGAATTAGTGGAAATGATGGATTGATGATTCTGAAAATGGGTTTAGAAGGAATTGAAGTTTAATGTATAAAAGGTGGGTTAATATAATAATTCAATCCATTATTATCAAATTTGACCTAAAAATCAAGATTTTAATTCGAGATTATTTGGTGAAATTGAACTTGGATTTGGTTATGGATGTGTTGTTACCTACAAAGGAGAAAATTTGGATTTCGCAATGGAGGTGTTGTTACATGGAATCCCCATGGGGGGAGAAGCTGGAAAACGTCATATTTATGTTAATTGGTTTTTATCTTTTACAAAGGAATACTTTTTTTTTTTAATATTTAAGTTTTTAAGTTTTAGTAAAATATATTTTTGTTATATGTATATAGATAGAAAAATAAATAAATAATATTTGCCACGTGAAAGTTGTAGTCAGTGTAACATTTACCCTAGGCGATTAATAAAACCCTAAGCGATTTTCGGCAGCATTATCATGAAACCTTACACTTTCTGATCTACTACCTTCCATATGTAACATACTTGTTAAGGCCCTGTTATGGCGAGTGTTATCACTAAGTGATTGAATTCCTCTAATGAAGTTTCTCACATGTTAGCTCCCTTTGGAACCATAGGGATCTGAATGTAGTTTTAAGGTTTATTCCATGTCGTTTTCTTTTTTAGGGTTTTGTTTAGGGTTTCATCGATCTAGGGCTTGTTCAATATGGGTGTTAGTAACTAGAATTCAAAATAATCAAAGGAGGATCTTACTCATCATATTTCAAAATATGTGTTCGTTACTAATTTTCCTGATCACGTCACTGCCAAGGATTTGTGCAAAGTTTGCAATGAATATGGAAATTTTGTTGATGTCTTCATTCCATTTAAGAAATTGAAATCAGGTCAACGTTTCACTTTTTTTTTGTTACATCATGTCACACCCCATGGCAGCCGAAGTTAACGGGGCGTGACTTTCATGGATCAAAATCACAAATTACATTAAACGACCTCTATATGAGTCATTTGAAAATAATTATTTGTTTACAACAATAGTGTTTCAACAAAAGGACATAGTTTTAAGAGTTCACAACATAAATGATAAATGTTTCTATACATAACCAAGCGCTATTATTAATGAATAAAATCTCTGATGAAATGAGGCAGCAAAATGTGACTTTAGTATGATGCTCTAAACGCTATCCATGTATATGCGTCTAAGGACTTGAGAATAACATGCTAAAAAGGGTAAACATAAAGTTTGTGAGTTTATAGGTTTAACGTTAAGTAAATAATGTCATGGACCACAAGATTTAGCGACTATCATATCACTCACATTATCATGAAAATAATTCCACTAAGCTCATGAACCGAAGCCTTAACTGTTCTGGTTTTGTGCCCCTATAAGTGTTCCATTCCGAGAACACTCATAGTTCCTCAAATGGTTATGCGTTCGTTTGACATAGCAGTCAAGTAAGCGCTGCAAACCCGGACAAGGATGTCAACCCAATAGATCTATTCACAACATTCATGTTTACTCACATAAATAACGGTTCATGATAATATGGCCTTAGTGGAATGATATGCAACTTAGGCAATACGTAAATGTTTAAAGTACTTGTGTCCATAAAAATAGTTGAGCATGTATTCTCACCCCATATTAGTTTGAAACAAATAAAGTATGGGCTATGAGACTCACCTTAGCAAGTGATAGTAACGTGAGTAAATAATGCAAGCTTGAGATTCATTCGATAAACTTGAGATTCATTTGAGCCCGATAAGGGGTTTCGTTTTCGCTTAATAGTTCTTCTTATCCTTTCAAATACGATGGCATGGTTTCATAACTTGTTATCTATATAATTTTTGTCGACCTCATTCGTACCATTTTCTCGTCCTCGTTCCATCTTACGATGCCCCAATCGCTATCAATCTACATGTAGACATAACTAGAACACAAAATCACCATATGCATTTAAGAAAAAATAATCAAGACTAGATACCTAAATTTACTGGACCAAAGTCATTTAGGAAAAATCGAGATTTTTGCAAATAAATTTACATTATATCGTAAAAGACTATGAATGTCCCGAGATCCACTACGGTTTTCTCCATACAAATTTAGTGTTTTTTACAAATAAAAATGGAAATGAAAAAGATTGCTTTTTTGAAAAGACAAAACTAGTGTGGCCTAGCTAATTGGAGATCGATGATAACGAATAAAACCAAATTTAACTCCTCATCATGATATGGCTTTCACATTTGTACTCACCATTCTTTTTTTTGTTTAGTACTCGTAAACAGATGATTTAGTTTCAGACTCAATTACCAAAAGCATGACAAGATAACATCCATACTCAATCTACTGAGATATATTAATACATTAAGATTAAGATTAAGATAGCATCTGATGATTACTCGTGCATAATGACGACGACTTATAGTAGCGTCATTTTCTGTGTGTAATATGTATATATGGGTGTAGAGTAAATGAAAGTTAAGAAAATTAGTGGTTTAAATTGTAACTGAATATTATAAATATTTAAAAAATCGGGCTTTCTTTTATAAACAAGGGTATTTTAGATTTAACAACATTACTCAATTTTTTAGTTGTTGATGTTTAAACAAATATTTTTTTTATATGTAGTATAAATAAATATCGCCACATGAAAGTTGTAATGGTGATTCAACTCAATAAAGTCCGTTTAGTTATCTATACTATCTATAATAGAAAAATGGTCAAAGTGAAAAGTGAAAAGTCAAAAAAGTAAAATGTGGAAAAATTTAAAAAGAAAATGTTGAAATAATTAATTATGAGTAATTTCAACTATTAATACCTACATATGTTTCAAAACGAAACTATTAATACACATCGAAAACCGGTTGACTCATGACGCTCAAACCAAATGGTTGACCGGTTTGACTTGACTCGTTTTTCGACTTCCGGCCGGTTGACCCATTATTTTCACTAGTTTTTAACCGTAATCTGTTCAACCAATTGAACCTCCTGCCGAACCGGGTTCAAAATATTATGTTAATCCCCAATTTCTCAAACTTTTACTATTTTTCGCTTATAACCCATAAACTTTTTATCACTAAAACTATCTTACTAAAAGTATAATAAAATTTTCACAATGTATAATTTAAACAAGCTACAACATAATTCTAAATATAAAATAATTAAACATACTAATTAATATTATTTTAAAACACCCTAAAACGAAAAGTACATGTTACTATATACATTATACAAATTAATAAACACACAAAGCTTCACATGTTTAACAAGTTGATGTGACATATAGTTTTGAAAATCGGATCGAACTAACGGTTGAACCGGAACCTGCCGCCACCAGCCTGGCTAACCAATAAAAACCATCCGAAAACGAACTAGAGAGGACCCGTTGAAACCGACACAAACCGGTGAATCGTGCTCTTCGAGATCTATTTCTAAGTCATCGTCACAGACCGCCGCAACGCTACGGCACTCGTTACACTATATATAAAGGAAAACCAAAAAGTAAAAAGTGAAAATTTGAAACTATTAATACATATCGAAAACCGGCCGACCTCGGACGCTCAAACCGGTAGGTTGACCTATTTAATTTGACTCATTTTGACCCAACCCGTCGGGTTAACTCGGCTTAAATCGAATTCGTTTTCAACGGAACTGCTCAACCGGTTGAACCACCCGGTCGCACTGTGTTTCAAAACGATATGTTGCTATATAAATATATTATATATATAAGTTTTTTCAAAACGATTATAATGTTCTATAATTAAGAGAATATATGTGTCCATAATAAGACATTTAATTTTTCAATAGCTAAATACACCGATTTCAAAAATTAAAATGAGGCAAAATGTGTTCAAATCTTTTATAAAATAGCCAAAATTAGCCTTTTTTTTGGGCTAATCACATTCATGCTAATTTTGGTACTTGCTTTCTTCTTAACAACGACACCATTAATCTCATCCTTGTTAGTTTTACGCGACAAGAACGTCATTCTTGGCTTTTTATCTCATAACCGATGTAATGCTTACTTTCATTCTCATTAAATGTTTTATACGTTGTTTGATAGATGTTAAGTTAATTTTGTCTGAGACTTTATTATCGATAAGACAACCGCTTTCAATCGTGATTTTCACCTGCTCACGCTCTATTTTAAACGCCACACAAAACACTCGCCACAGATCACAAATTATTAATTATCCGACGCTAAAATGCATTGCCGCTGGATATCGCTTAAGATTTCAAATGTCACAACACGAAATTAAAAGGAAAATTTTTCACTCTTGAATTCCCTATTATCTCACGTAACATCGTACAAACTTTTCAGTAAAAATTTAAATCTACGATATTTATGTTAATAGGCTACTTACTTGCATATCGCTAGACCAAAGAATATTGACTTGTAAAATTGTATTTGTTGTCATGAATCATGAGTGCCTTAATGATACCATGAAGAAAATAGAATGCAATAATGCAATCACACATTGGATTTTAGATTACAAATTGGGAAATGATTTAGCCTAATAAAAATGTTTCTAAACTTATTTTTAATGGCACATGCTTGTTTCTAATTGGACTGTCAAAAAGCGAATCATCTTTTTTGAAAAATAAAAAAAAAAGAAAAAAAAAACACAAACTTTTAAGAAGATAATTAAGAATGTTTTTAGGAGACTATAACACCAGTCTTACAAATTACGTATTCAATATCAATAATGTATATGATGGTCATCTATTATGCGTACGCTTAAAATGTTAAAAGTGTGACTTGAATTGTTCTAGTAGGTGGTATCCAAGAAGGATACATCAAGCCAACCGATGACAGACAACAGTAAACGAACCTGACGAACACTAATCGGAAATTGCTCACGTTTCGCTCATTTAATTTTAACCGAACAAATAAACGAACACCTAACGCTAAACGGACGAATTTTCTTGTTCATGTTCGCTTATTAAAAATGGGTTGCTCATGCTCGTTTAATAAGACACTAAACGAATCAGAAACGAATCCAACATAAACGAACATGTATAAATAAACATAAACTTTACTAATTTATGCACGATATATTATTTTATAAGCGTTGTTTTGTTTAAACAAATCAATTTTAAAATTATACAATTAAAAATATGATATACCAATATAAATAAATAAATAAACATAAACGAACGTTAACGAACGAATAATCGGACGCTCACGAACATAAATGAACGGACGCGACTTTTGTTCACGTTTCGCTCTTTTAACTAAACGAACGTAAAATATGGTTCATGCTCGCTCATTTAATAAATAAACGAACATAAACGAACTTTCTAACGAACCGCTCATGAAACGCTCACCGAACGCTCGCCTGCTTTTACCCCAAGATGCAGATGGATCTAGAAAATAGCATACGCTGGTTTGGCCAATTATACATTTTTCACTTCGCTTGATGAGCTCGTGAATTGGCTCGTCGAGTGTGCAAGTCGGTTAGGGTTTTAAGTGGTTTCTTGATTACCAAGCCAATTTCATACCATAAATAGAGGCACCTATAACTAAAAATGCCATCTCATTCCTCGTTATTCATCGCACTTTGTACCAAACTTTTAAAATAGAGAGGTCTGATTTGTTCGTCAAGTAGATCGATCAATGAGGTGCACTGAACCACATTACATCTTGTGTTCTTTTGGTTGTGTTTTTGTTTGCTAACATTTTCAAAACTTTTCAGCACTTTTCATCTTTAAATCGCTGCTAGTTAGATCCTAGCACAAAGTAACAAATTTGCAACACCTAAGGTGCAAGCCATCTTAGAAGCAAGCTATTACAAGTTTAGAAGCTACAGTTGATTTGACTCAGAATGCAAAGTAATCAAATTAAAGTTCGAGAGTATAAGTGTAACCTAGCAAAAGGGAAGACACAAAAGGCATGGTCATGATTAGTACTCATATGACGTTATTATTAATCTTTCTAAGCCACGCCTCGATCATATAAAAATTGTCACTCCAACCCTTCTTCATTCCTATTTCCTACCGTTTTGTTTCAAAAAGCTCACCCCACAAAGATTCTTTCTCCAACAAGCTCTTATGTCTTAATAGTTTAAAGTTTAAAAGGTGTTGATAACAATATTTTTCGGGTTTGTAACCAATAGTAACATAAAGTAGTCATAAATATCTTTTAACAGTGAAATATAATAACCACAACGGTTGATCCAACTGTAAGAATACAAACCTTTTAAAAAGGAGGTCTAAGGTTCAAATTTAACGGGAAGAAATTTAATTCCTTTATAGTCACGGAGGTTCATATGCGTCGACTTCAGATTATCCAAAAAGAATAGTCAAGTAATTTACCACAATATCGAAATGTAAACCCAAATTAAAAAAAATCGAAATATAATACGGAGTACTCTGTATCCATATACAATATTTTGCAAAGCATGTATATGCAAGCCTAGTTTTAATTGTATTGGTTGAGATTTCATTAAAGCATGCAAACCAAGTAATATTGCACTTAATCTTATGGTGTGAAAGTTAAGAAGCACGCGATATTGGATCATATGCTACAAGACAAATTAAATATCATATCGTTCATTTCTTTGTCAATTTTGTGCTTCTTTAAAATTGTTTTACGTCATTTTCAGTTGAACAATTGATAGTAACTTTATACAAGTTGATTAGTTAGTAACTCTAGTTGATCGAAACTTTCAACAACGAACTGTTTTGAAAGATGTTTTAGGACATAATGTAGTTTTGTTATTTGGGAACTAAACTTTACGTAACAACTTTGTTCATACACATTTGCAGTCGATTGATCAAATAAATCGGGTTGTACCAATCCAACATATCCAAACTATCACGAAAATCGACTTCAGCTAGTTCAGCCAAGTTGCGATTCAAACGGGATAAATATATCTTCATTGTTCTTTAGACATATTATCCGAGCCACTCCAAAAACACATACAACTAGCATCATTGATGATTGAGTTTTCGCCGAATTTCTCTCTTTTAACCACATGATGAGTTGATGACATATTTTGGTTAGTAATTTAGGAAGCGTGATCTTAAATTGGCAAAGTGTAAGCTTTAGATAAGCAATGATTTCATTAATACTGACTAACAAGATTATTAGTTACTTTTGAATTATAATAGAAAAGAATAACAATGATTTGAGTCATCTAGAAATCATGATAATGATTACTCAAAGTGCCATTCGCCACCCCATGCTAAAAGTAAGGCTAAAAGGAATAATAAGAATACTCACTCACTCCACGTCAGCGTCACCTCAGCTTTCTCTCTCCTACTTTACCACTCACTCACCACCCGTTTTAACACTGACTCACCACACCAAACCCACTCACTCCACATCATCTTTTTTATTTAACACATTCATTTTAAATAAAAACGTAAATGTAAACGTAAAAATAATTATAACGTAAAACTTTTATTCATAGAATTAAAAACATTACATAAAAAGTAAATACGGAAAAAATACATAACAAATAACGGTAAAAGATTATTCATTTTGAGCCAAGTGCTCGATCAAATCGTGACGAAGGTTTTGATGCTCTTCCGATGATCCGATCCACCTCATAACTCGTTGACTTGCTCTTCATTTCAAGAACGCTTCGCCGGTGTGCTTCATCCCGAAACCATTTAGGCGAGATTGCAACTTTTTGTATTTATAATCATGTTATGTAATATGACATACGCAGACATCATATTCATAATCCTATTTTTATTTTTTGCTGTTGGATTGGCTATTATTGCCCATTTTTCTTAAGAACACCAAACGCTGCTCAATATCCTTCCTTGCCGATTCTTGCTTTTTATACAAAATTCGCTTATGATCATCATCTGCCGTTCCGTAATCGCCTTAACAAGAGGCGCCAGCTCGATATATCCCGTCAACAAGATAGTATCCATGTGGGTAACTTACTCCGTTAGCCACAAAAGGAACCTCAGGTGCCCGTCCGGTTTTGAGATCGTTAAATAATGGGGATTGATACAAAACATTGATGTCGTTGTTCGACCCCGCAACACCAAAGAAAGCATGCCATATCCACAAGTCTTGTGATGCAACTGCTTCAAGTAAAATGAACGGATTCTGACCATGATCACGCCTAACATATTGAGCTTTGTAGCGCATTTGACAACCGAACCACTCCCGCTCGGTACAATCAAGACTACCTAACATCCCGAAACCCGTGCTTTGCTTCGTGATGCCGATAAAGTTTTTCAACATCAACACCGAGGTTTCCTCAAATACCTGTGGCCAAAAATCAGATCACAACTTCACAAAATTGTCAAGAGACTCGCGAGGTTCTCTCACTTATTTGCATATATTCATCTAGAAAACTTGCACTAACACCGACGCCAATCGACGAATCGCACTGCACTTTATCAACGAGGATATACCTTCTCGCCCGTAACAATCATGATTACCCCGAAAGTAAGCAGAGGATTGGTTACCGCATTTACTATACGGTTGTAAAGTGGACGAGCCATTCAAACGTTTTTCTAAATCGTCGATCGTCAGACATCGGGTTAGCGTAAAAAAGGTCGCATTAGACGCCATGAGCACCCGCCGATCTCCGGTTATGGTGGTTCTCGACAATCTAGTATATGTTCGCCCCGACTTAATATACTCGATAGCTTTTTAATAAAATTTTTCTGCTACCGCTAACTTCTTCTCCATCTTCTAATAAATCATCCATGCCCATAAACGATAATGAATTCATTTTGACGATTTAAATTGTGAAAAGTGTGTAAATAAATTGAGAGATGTGTATAAAATGAAGATGAAATGGTGGTATTTATAAAAAGAGGGTGTTTTAATTTTTTTACTTATGTTGCAAACGGTCGAAATGGCACACATTGTGCAACTCACGCCCGGCTCACTCACGATTTTGCCAACCACTCACGCGAGTGATGGCATTGGGTAAGGGTGAGTGGCTCACTGGCTCACTCACGGTGACTTCCTCTTTATTCCGCCTAGCCTAAATCAAATGGAAAGCCAATCTTATTAAATTTTCTAAGGTTGTACTTATTGACTATTTGAATAATGAAGAATTGTTGACTCTGATGAATTAATTGTTGACTAGAGGGCGGAAGGATCAATATGACAAGGTACTAGAAAGGTAATCTAGTAATTTGCCAGAGGATTCTATGATTATTTTTGTACCGATAAGATGGCAAATGTTAATGTGTATTTAGGAGTTTTGCATTTTTGTTTAGAGAGGTGTGGTTAAATGATTTATGTGTTTTTTGGGTTGTATTTGAGGTTTTATATCTCGACTCCACCACCACTACCACATATAATGAAACCATAAAAACAATGATTCCGTGTAATGTGGCGGTGAAAGATGAGGTGGTGGTGGGCGAGGAGGATCTAATAGCGGTGTACCTGAGAAGATGCTTTTTTATTTGATAGAGAAAAGACAATAGTGCGTGTTTTTTGTGTGTTTGTCTAAATATGTATCGTATGCTATTTTATTTAATTTAAGTTTATAATCAACAAGTTGTTACAAGTATAATAGGTCGTATAAATGTTAATTGTTACAAGTTGATTGAGTTCAATAGGTCAGATATAAATATTATGCTACATAAGTTGACTAAATTCAATAAACAGATAAACGTTAATGTTATAAATGACCGAATTTAATATTTGACTATGGCATTGTTAATTTCTATTAAAGAAAATTTTTTGTTCTAAAATTTCAAACTTCTTTATTTAAAAAGTTATAAATTTTTATATAGTAGTATAAATTGCTAAATTGAACATTTTATTTTTTATTTCTAAATATTATAATTAAATAATACTAAAAATACATTTCGATAAACCAAATGTCTTTAAACTGTCTTTAATAATTTTTTTTTCTAAGAATTAATACTACTGCTACATCGAAAAATCTATAAATGTCTCATGACCCCGTTCCGTCCATGCTCCGTATCAAAATTCGTCAAACATTATACAGTTTTTTATCAGTATTAAATAGTTTATCACTTTATCCTCTTCCACCACTACTCATTTAATTTTTGCATCACTAGTCTTATAGTAATTCATTCCTCTACCAACTACTTACTGACATATTTAAACTACGCATTTACTTGGGTTGAGTTATTAGGACACCCTTACTTTTTTATTAGGACCCCCTAGTTTTTTTTTATTTTTTATTTTTTTTTATAATTTTGTTTATATCAAAAAGCTATAAACCTGAAAATTCGAATCAGAATACAAAGTTTAAATGTTCAAACGCTTAAACCGCCGAATACGAATGTAAACCCACAAAACTACACAGATTGAAAAAAAGTGACAAAGAATATTCCCATGATTGACATCATAAGGAGGCTCCAATAAGAGACCCATTTACTTTTATCATCTACTACTATATTGATTTTGGCTTATCTAATAATCCTCACTTAAAAAGATGAGCAGAAACAAAAGAATGACAGATTAGTTCTCTAAGAGAGAGGGAGTGGTACCCTAGTACCCAATACTACCCAAATTATCACATCACCTCTATCCAATAACAACCCTCCAACTCAAAACTACCCAAGTTTACCCTAACACTACCCAAAGTAGAGGGAGTGATACCCAAACTACCCGATTTCTTTTTTTGAGTATAAACCTCCAAAAAGTGGTACCCACTTCACTTTGTCCTTCACCCAACAACAGCAACAAACGATCGGTTTCACAAGCCGAAATGCTTACCGATTTCACCTACCCGGGCGGTGTTACCGATCGGGTTCGCCTACCCGATTTGGTACCCGATGCCCACTCCCTCCCCTCTAAATTCTCTATTAATTTCGTAATATTGAGAACGAATTAAATCATTTCAGTCATTTTTTAAAAACAACTAAAAAAAATATATACTTTAAAGCATAGTTGTCAGGATCTCGATTCAGATCTTATGTAGGAACTTACCACACTTAGGATCTTATAAGATCCCGATCTTGATCATAAGATCTTAAGTTCCATTCCGATTCGATCTTACTTTTCTGAAATCGCAAACTAAAAAACTAAAAAATTTTGGATCATATTTCATAGAATTTTAAAAATAACGTGTTAATCTTCTTAAACATTCCATATTCCTAATTTAAAACAATATTGTCATGAAACATTCATATAACTTTGTGTTAATAATATATAATAATTTGTAAATTTGAATAATATTACAAAAACTATTAAGAAAATGACATTATAGTAGGATCTTAGGATCCCGATCCGATCTTACGATTTCGATCTTGCAAAAACAAAAACGATCATGAGTAATATCCCGATCTTAAAAACCTTGCTTTAAAGTACAAGTACAATAATCATATTGTGATATATGTATAGTTATTTATAACATAGAATGAAGTGTGTCAATAAAAACTTGAAATGTGCAAATCATCTCTCTTTAAAAATAAAAAGCATCAATATTTATTTTCAAACACGAGAGTGGTATGGCAAACATTGCAAAAGGCGAAATATTTAGACATCATGTCATATCCAAATGCTACACCTCCACACCAAACATGTTTTTACTGTTTTTTCACACTAAAACCCATACCAAAATGATCAAACAAACATGTTTATTTTTATTTATTTATTTATTTTTTTCTTCTCGCTCATTACTTTTTTTCAGCCAACTTTCTATTATGTCACTTGTTAGGATTTGAGTGGGTAAAAAGATAAGAAAAAACAAAGGCTAAGAATCTTTTGTTCAAAAAAAAATATATATATATACCATTCCTATTATTTATTCATTTTTCTTTTACAATATGAGAAAATTATATAAAAGCGACCATTTTATTCACTACACTCCATATAAAGCTAACACGTCTTAGGGATGATAAAATTGTTTATGTGATGAGGAAAAGAATGCATTTACTCATCACGAGAAAGTACACCTTTTTCAATAATATTTCTATGAGGAGAAATTATATACATACCTACTAAAATTTGTATATATCCTTAAAATATAAGTTTTTAATGATAACGTATAACGACGTCTTTAAAATTTAAGACATAAACGTTTTAAAAATATGCAAATTTTAACGAGTATATACGTAATTGCCCTATTTCTATAACACACCTTAAAAGGACTTAAAACGATCGCCAATCCCCATAACTATATGACAAGCATGGTGGCACCATAGGTGGTATTTTGGCATCTATAATACCATACATATATTTTTTTTTATTGGATTTCATTGGTGGTTTTTATCTTGGGTGGATACTGGATAGAGTTTGGAAGTGGGCCACAAATCATATTATAATGGGCTAAGTTGAAGCCCCCCTGGTCCAATAAGTCTAGTACTAAAAATGTGATTTTGAATCTCTAATACCAAACACAGACACTCTTCTCTTCTCACTTTCCGGCCTACCTGACGCCGTTACCGTTACCGTTACCGTTAGCCTCTTCTTCATATACTGGTTAGCTTCGATCCATATTTTCCTATCTTATTATTTTATATAATTTTGGTGTTTGGCTTTAAAATTAGAAGAAGCATTATTATAATAATTAGGTTACGGTAATTAAAATTTCTTCTAATTCGATGTGATGACGTGGCAACACATTTTAAGTTATTTACGCGTATTCCCGTCCGGACTCTTTAAGTTTAGAATAGACGAATGAGTTTACTGCATCATTTGGAGTGCCCGCCTGTCAAGGAAGAGGGCCTTTGCGTATTAGCTTGAGCACGATAAGATGACGTGACTAACGACCCGGACGCTGTATCTATAGGTGTTTTAGTTTTAGGTTTAAGTTCGATAGTTACTAAATGAGATATGAAAACCTTCCCGGTTGGTCCTAATGATGATTCATGATTCTGTTCCTTGATTTTAACCTTAACTAACATAAGGCTGTATCCTAGTAGATATATGGTGTTGAGTGTAATTCAGATACGAAATATGTAGATTGCGTTTAGTTAGAGGAAAACACCCATGTTTTTCACAAAGTGTGTTTTGTACAAAACAAAGAAAACAGAAATCGCTTTCAAATCCCCTATTTCCTAACGTAACAGGGAAAATTACAAAACAAATTTTGGTTGTTTCCGTGTTTTCCTTTGTAACCCAAAACCTTCCCTTACCTTCTTCAGAATAGAAAATGCAAACATCAAATAAACGTCTTTTCTATATTTTCAAATGTTTTGTGGAGATAAATTTCCCTTCCAAATTCTACAAAACTAGAAATAGAAACAAGAGAATTTTTTCTCCAACTAAACGCACCATTAGTATTCTTAAATCTCTTCTTTCATGACTCTTGAATCAATAACTAAAATCATTTAGGGGACATATTTATATCGGTTCATGTATACAGTGCTGCTCATACGAAATGTTCTATCTGAAGTGAAAATTTAACGACCTTGAATATTTTCAGCTCTATCATTTTAACTCTCTTTACCAAGATGTTAGCTTAACTATTTGATAGGGTATTATTATTTCACTTCGCCGTCGATTTAATTTCTATCATCACTACAGATATACAAAAGTCGTAATGGAGGCAGTGGTGATTGATGCTGGCTCTAAGCTATTGAAAGCAGGTTTTGCAATTCCCGATCAAGCTCCTTCCATGGTAATATCTAATCTAATCCCTCCTTTCAAATTCTCAATTGTATGCACAACAATATAAAGATTGCCTTTATATTTAAGTATTGCCGTTAACAGCTTTTTCCGGCTGCTGCATTTTCTGGTTTATGAGCACGTGGATCTTTGTATTCGGTCGTGTAACTTGTTTGATTTGTGTCTCAGATTATTCCAACTCAAATGAAGATCATGAATGAAGATGGATCCGTTCCTGATTCGCCATCGCTCTGGCTAACAATGTTGATCCAGTTGTACGAGGGTTTGTTAAAGATTGGGATGCTATGGAAGATCTACTGCACCATGTTCTGTACAATGGCCTAGGATGGGAAATTGGTAACGAAGGGCAAATTTTATTTGCAGATCCACTTTAACACCCAAGGTGACCCAAAGCTCTGCATGCTCCTATAGATTTTGAATGCTTTGATTTACACTTTTGTTGGATATTGCAAGTCACCTATGAGTCATTGTATGTTATGTGCTTAAAATCAAAGGACGCTTTTGCTTGCCGTTAAATTTAAATAGATTAAAAAGCTATTGCGTATCTTGGTGAGTAATATATAGCATTTATATCTGTTTCCTATACACGTTGTCGGCTATATATATGTTTTTAGAACCATGCTCTCTCTTAAACTTATTTGTATTGAAGTTTGTCAATACGAGGACTCAGATCTCATGGGCAGAGTTTGTGTTTGTTTTCTCATCTAGTGAAATTAACAATTTAATCCCTCAAAATGAATATCTATGGTTTGCAGAAAAGCAAAAATTAGGATTTTGAGAAATCATTTACAACAATTGGCTGTCTTTAAATCCGATTGAAAGTTTTCCGAAGTCAAAGCCCAAATGAAAGTGCCAAACTACCCTTAGAAGTGTGATATATCAGCAAAAATATCCAGCAGTCTGTCTCATCTTATTCACCTTTTTGTAGCTAAGGAAACTTGCATGGGGTCCAATAATAATTTCTGGTAACATATAGCTTGTTACACTAGTCTCTTCAACTATTGATCTATTGTTATCTAGCATTCAGAATGCTAATATACTTATATACACATTGATAGGACTGGGTAGCAAGCATGAACATCAAATACTTAACATTTTTTTGCTTAGTTTTATGAAAATGTCTTACACATGGGTTTAACAACAACAACTATACCCAATCCCCTCCGGGGTTGGTTACACATGTGTTTAAGTGGAATAAAAATTCACGATGACCTCAGTTTGTGATGTTCTTTACTATTCTATATCAAGTTTAATGAATTATGTTTTTCTTACAGGCTGTCAGAGAACAGTTGGTGCAGTTGATGTTTGAAACATTCAATATCTCAGGATTCTATGCTTCCGAACAAGCAGTATTATCACTCTACGCTGTAGGACGTATTTCAGGGTGCACTGTTGATATCGGTCATGGCAAAATAGGTATATTTTTCACCACGTTGCTAATAGAATAGGTGTATGTTATAGTCATTGGGCGAGTGCCACCGAGTCAGCATTCTCCCTTTTTTCTCTACAGTGGATGATAAGACAAGTCCTGGGTGGCCTTTTTTCCTTGAATCATTTTTTGCGATTTTTAAAAATATAACTCATTTGGTATGATCAGTGCTTCATTTGGAATGATCGATTCCTTTTAAAAAATGTAGCTCTTATCTTTACTTTTACTTTAAGTGACTCTGTGCCTCTAATTTTTCTTTAATCTCTTTACACGGGAACTGCATTCAACATCATGTATACAATATAAGAATAGCAGAGGCCACACTGCATTTTGTCCAGGATTATGCACTATTTCTAGGCTATGATATGGTATACATTATCCATAGTCGGCTGCTGCCAATGCCATAGTGCATTAGGTTGCAGTTTCACCATGTTGTGGCCATAGTGCTTGTGACTTGACTACCAAGTAGGAATGTCTAGATGATTAGAATTGTAAAAGGAATGATTTACTGTCTTGAGCTATTTGAAGACTAGAATACAGAAACTTATTTTCATTTTGTTATCTTGTTGATTAAATTCCCGTGATGCGAACATAGTTAAGATGTGATGCCTAAGATGGAAGTAGTAATTTAGGGATGGGCAAAAGGAATGTAGCATAAACTATTATGGATAGGTGATCATCAAATAGTAAACAATGATCAACTGGTCGACATGAACTTATAGGTTATAGCCAGAAGTTGCTTCTCTTATTTAAAATATCTCCTTTTTAGCGAATTAACTGTATATCTACAAAGTGAGTGTTTTCTTTACTTCAAGAGGAAAATGGAACTATGGTTGGTGACCTTCGCAAATATTATCTTTGCTTTCTTTTGTTTCATTCCCTTACCCTTTTTCTGTCAGTTTTAAATGCTATCACTGTTTATCTGGTCTATAGTTAAAGGCTACGCTCCCGTTTTGAACTTATTGGGTGTATATATGGCTCCCAACCACATAAAACCAATAGCTATGTCGCATTTGATGAGTCGTAGTTTGCTTAGGCATTAGAAAATATTTAGACTTTTTGCATCGGTCCAGTAGCTGTGGTATATAAACTGATAGCTTACGTTGCCGATTTTTTGTTTGACCACTATTCAGATATTGCTCCAGTAATTGAGGGTGCGGTTCAGCATGTGTCTTCAAGAAGATTAGAAATTGGAGGTGCTGATCTGACAAAGCTGTTTGCACAAGAGCTTGCAAAGTCCAATCCGCTGATGAAGCTTGATATGTCAGAAGTTGAGAAATTAAAAGAGCAGTATGCGTGCTGTGCTGAGGATGATCTTGCCTATGAGAAGACACTAGAATCATGCCCGGAGGAGAAACATACTTTGCCTGATGGCCAGGTGGGTCCGTTACTAGTCAATCAATTTCTCGTGATTGCTTGTGTATGTATGTGTGTACTTATATAGTTATGTTTTGGGGTTTCAGGTGATTTCCATTAAAAGAGAAAGGTATACGGTGGGAGAGGCATTGTTCCAACCATCTATTTTGGGTTTAGAGACCCATGGTCTTGTTGAGCAGCTTGTCCGCATTATCTCAACTGTATCATCTGAGAATCATCGTCAGCTGTTGGAGAACACCGTTCTCTGTGGTGGAACAGTTTCCATGACAGGTAATTATACAATCTGTTAACTAGTTTGAATAATAGCATTTTGACTTTTGAGTACACTTCGGCCCAGTCTTTCTGCATTTTGCTAACAAGTTTCGTATTACTGCACTGCAGGATTTGAAGACAGGTTTCAGAGGGAAGCTAGTCTATGCTCATCTTCCATACGACCTTCCTTAGTGAAGGTATTAACTAAATCATGAACCCTCAATTGCAATGATCCTTAACTGCTGACGATTCTCTATTACACATAAATCAACTATAGTTTATAATAAATATTGATTTATGAGGGATTTTCTAATACAGGCTCCAGAATACATGCCAGAGGACTTATCCATGTATTCGGCGTGGGTGGGAGGTGCCATACTTGCAAAAGTCGTGTTTCCTCAAAACCAACATATAACAAAGGCTGATTATGATGAGTCTGGACCATCTGTCGCCCACCGCAAATGCTTCTGAGAAGGCTTTGTAGCCTCATGGGTGTTTAAGTTAGGGTCTCCTGTTGTGTAACGATCCTACTCATTAGACTTGTCATTTTAATTAGTTGAGAATTTGGTCGAGCATAGTGATTAGTAAATATGAACATGAACAATTTGCTAACTAATGAGCCCTATTGTTGTAGCAGGATATTCACATCACTCGTCATTTCTTGCACTATTTCTTTTACCATCTTTTATTTGTTCCTTGAGATATCTTTTTCTCATGTTGTAGTTACAGAATTGGCGCTTTTTTGGCAAGTTTTCAAGATACATGCTTGAACCCGAATAGCTTAGAATTTCAGTAGCCATACATAGTTACACAAGCACGATTTGAGGCTTAGCTTAAGTTCAGCATCGAATGATTTTGTGGCTTAAATTACCAATACTTGTACTCGCATATTATGTAGGTATTGAAACTCTAAAAGATTGTTATTCATTCCATAATTAAGCTTTGCATTAGGACTCAAATCTACAGTTGAGTTGCATCAGTTTGAAGAGAGTTGAAAAAAATTAGCAAATCTAAACTTGATTTGTTTGCGGTCATATCACATGGGTTCGATGATAACTCATAGGGATGTTTCGTACAAGAAATTACCAAAATGGAGTTAGTGCTTTTATTATGTTCTAAATCGAATTTAGATTTTAAACTTGTTTTAAGAAATCACGCTAAGGCTTATTGTTGCAAAATTACTAAAATGATATAATTAAACTAGTTTTACAGATATGTTAGATATTTTCATGAAGAATACGTAATTTATATTCATAGTTCCAAGCTAAAGCTTTTAACTTTTTTACGCTTAAAGTTTTAAGTTCTCTTTAATATTTTACGATTTCACAAGACACACTTATTAAACGAGATTTATTTTATAAATTCTATTATAAATTTCTTTCCCAAACACACCCATAGTCTTTGTAATCATGTGCTTGTGATATGTAACATTATTGTGAAAAGTTAATATATAACATTATTAACTTAAAAGTTTTAGACTTCTATTTGTAAAAGTCTTAAATATATTATTATAAATAGTATAATACGAGTGTTTTAAACCGCTGACGCAATGGGATCATTAAATGACGGTTTCAGAACGACACTTAAACCTCGCGGCTGTTTTAAGTCATGAAAGATTATTAACGCTAAAGCGACTTACTAAACGACATCAACCTCAAAAAATAAGCTCGCTAACTTAAGAAACAGATTAAACGAAGCTTCATATAAAACCACGACGCTTTTTAGTTATATATATATAATAGATAATAGATTCGTGTCAAAGACTAAATAGTAAAACCCTAAAGTGTGTCGATGTCAATCGTTTAGTCTTTGATTGGTACGTAACGTTTTTAAGGAGATTTGGTCAAAGATTTATTTCTTTTACTTGGATCCGAATCTGAAATAAAAGATCAAGTGCTTTTAAATGATTCACATTAACAAAGTCGTAATGTCTTAGAAAAGGGCATGTTGGTATTGCACATTTGACCATAACTTAATGCGGAGTAGTTCACAACTTATACCAAAGACCTCTTAGTCTAATGCAGATGTGACGGCTTATTAACCTAAAATATGGCTAAGTTTCGTTTTGTATATATAAAATAAAATTCAAATAACAGCCACAGAAACAGAAAATCATTGCTCTTAAAATATATATAAAATAATAATAATAATGATAATAATAAAGCGCTACCACGCAGACCCCACGAATCCTTTGCAAGACCTCAAGAGTGGACCCCATTTCGCACTGCACGACGCTTTTTTTTTTTTTTTTTTTTTTTTTTTAATAATTATGTGTGTAGTGTTTTTATAACAGATTTAATTCACAGAACAGATAAATAGCCAGATAATGATTTAATTCACAGAAGTGTTTTTTTATTTATAAACAGATTTAATCACAGAAATGCTTTTATACTAGATTTATTTTACGTTATGTTTTTAATTGTGTATAACAACAAATGTTAGACATTAAAACATTAAACAAGATAACAACAAACGTTACTAATATTACAATAAAACATTATACATTAAAACATTAAACAAATATAACAACAAATGTTACTAATATTACAACGAAATCTACTCCACACGAAGATTATTAATGCCATCTATGCTCATAGAAAGATTCCACTCCTACCGACACGCGCGATCAACCTGATTTCTTGCCAATTCCAGCTGACGCCCCAACGCCTTTATTTTTGCTCGCAACAAATTGTTTTGAGCCAATAGCATGTTGATCGTCAGATCTTTAGTTTCGCATTGAAGATGCGTTGAAGAAGAGGCTTCACCAAAGTACTTTTGTTGAAATATTTCCTTCCACATGAAGATCGACACCCATAGCTTTTAGTCCCCTACGTTATATGACTAAACAATTATAAAAAATGTATTCTAAACAAACAAGTTATTGATATATTTACGCAAATAAGCAAACGCTTAATTATTTACCTTCGGTAGCGACACGATAATACTTCGCACCACAAGTTTTGGCTTGGGACGTTTCTTTCAATTATTAATCCACGCTGACAACGACACAAGTAAGAATTTTGTTGTCAGATCCGCCAAAAGAATTTGATAATTATTCACAACATAAATTAAGAATATCATGGTTCACAATAACCAATCTTGTTATAGATTAATAGTTGATACATGGTTCACAAAATTACAATATAACTAGAAACTAAGATCAATCACGCACGAGGCGTAGTCGCCCAATGATGCCGCCATCCGTCCCACACGAGACTCTAACTCAAATGCGCCTCCTCAATCCGTCAATCTCTCGCCAGACCACAACGCAAGACGGTCAGAATAAAAGATGAGGAAGAACCGAGGACGGTGTATAAAATTGTCCTCATCCGCACCGGAGATATAGCCGGAGAGGAGGCACATAAGATTGTGAAGAAAGCACATAACTGGACTCTCAACACGAAGGGTGTGTGGTTGACACAATGAATGTCCTCCACCGAATGTCATCTCGATTCCGTAATAAAACACGAGGAAGAACCGAGCAGAGCGTAAATCAGAATAAAAGATGACGAGTCGTTTGCTATAAATCGAATCGCCTATACATGTTTTGTCATTTACAATATAAATCAAGAATCGCTCATACATGTTTTGTCATTTACAATATAAATCAAGAATCGCTCATACATGTTTTGTCATTTACAATATAAATCAATAATCGCTTTCACGATATCTAAACATCCTCCGTCGTTGAGTAAACACATGTTCCCATGGCGCCGCCACGGCATTTCTAAAATATCTCCATTGCGGGTGATTATACGGAGTGGTGAGTCTTCATCAAGAACCGCAAGAACGAGCGAGCACAATCGTTGTTCCCCACACGAAGAATCACAACTGAGACAATATTTCTATCGAATCGAGAACCTCTCAACGAAGACACAAAAGAGATTGTGAATTGGTTATACATACAATAGACGGTTAAGAGTCAGAGCAATAACCACTCCCATTTCTCGCATACTCATCCAATAACGCCGGTGCTACAATCGTTAAACCAATTCATCGAGTTACGTAGATGCAAAAGAATTACCCCACATTTTCAGAACTTCCTCGTGATTGGCTACCTCTTCCCGAAAGAGCTCGATTCGGGCCACATTTCTTGTCGATGGCCAAGACCTATGGCAAGAGCTCGATAGCCACAATTTCCATCACCCTCCACGTTAAAGATCCCCATGATCCAAATGGCCGGAAAAGAGTCGGAATTTCACCATACAATATTCGCTAAAGTAACTGAACGTATAAGTGGTGTCTTAAGTAGCCCTCGCTAGGTCCTTCGTTAGGTCCTTCGCTTAAGTCTCGAGACGTTAAGGCTCTCCCACATAAGAACCGTGTCTCGCAGATTCTTTATTTACTCGGGACTTTTTGGTTTTGTGTAGCTTCATGTGCCTTGTGGGGGTTCTTCGCTCAACCGGATATTTGGTTTAGACTGGATTTGTTGTCCTTGTGCCCTGACGCCCACGATTACTTTCTTTGACAAAGAAAGTTGTTCAATCGACATGATTCGTGGAGCGATATACCGAGCATGTTTAATATATTTTTTGACAAACGACGATGCTCGTATAAACACTTTGAATTTCAGACGCCATCTTGACAAGAAAAATATTCAGCTCTTCGTGCCCTCGAGGCTCTCGAGGATATTCGTGCTCATCAGCTCTTGAGTATTTCGGACAACAGCCGTGGAACGCTTAGTGTTCTCCAAAATTATCAACAAAATCAAGCGGAATTGGCAATCCCAGATTCAAAAAGGAACTAGTTAAAATTATCGGTATTGACGGAAGAATAATTTGATAGGCATAAATTTTGAAATACATACCGCTTGCTTCAAGCCAATATATTGGTGATAGCATGGTAAACCATACACTAACCAAGATCTCGATGACCACATGCATGCTGGTCAACATCCCGCTTACTTTCTCATGAGTATGAACCTTAAAGCATCCATTGAAACATTATACCGCATTCGCTAAATAGAGTGCTCTACAAGCATGCGCTTGATTTTGCTTATATTCAAAGAGGCTCAGATCGCAGCTTTCAAGCAACTATAATCTTGTAGACCGAACACAACAACGTGTTTAAGCCGGACCGCGCGGAGCCCAAGTATAACTTCAACAATAAGTGTTGACTCTCAACTCTACATGTTGTTGTTTCGTCAAGTCGCGATATTGATCGGTAATGTACGACACAAACATGCGATCGTAATCTCGCAACCGCCACGAAAATACCGGAAAACATCCGAGAAAACAAATAATTACTAAAGTGAGAAAACAATTCGAGTAGTTATTTATTAAATAATAATAAAAATGTATTATTAAATAACAATTCGAAACCCTTTTTGGACCAATAAACCACGAGGTGCCGATAATAATGCCCGAACACTTCTTCGGCTTGAGTCAGAATCATCGAATCCCATGTCAATCTAACGGACTCATACCCTTTAACGATCGAATCTCGTGGTCCGCAATGCTTTAGCACATTTTGATTGATATGCCATCGGCAGTAACTGCTAGCGTTGGGAATTCTTCCGCAAGATGCCCCAAGCAACGCTAAATCTCGCTCGGTGACGATAACCCGCGGTAGTATTGTTCTTGTATCACCAACTTAACACATTCCAACACCCATTTGAAATTTGGCTTTTTCCTTGTCCAAAAGCTAAACGCCATCGAGAATGTTGTGTTTGTTGGAGTAACCCCAACAACCGTAAAGAATGGCGCTTAAACATGTTGGTGTTGTATGTGAGTCCATCAAGATGATTTTGATATGTTGTCCATGTGGCATATGACGTCGGGTGAACAAAAATATTTCATCGAGCTCATTTGTGTGGTCATTTATCCTATGGTAATATGTATAACCTTTACGGCGAAATGTACTAAAAGCGCTTGTATCGAGTCAAATCACCACGATCGTCGCGACGATCTTTTCTTGTGCATTATACACCGCTTTAATGGTAGACACGTTATTAGGATCCATCTCTTTATTGAAGAAAGTATAATTGTGGTGCTACACATTTGCTTTGTCATCCGCCTCACAAAACTAACTCACTTTCTTTTAATCGCATGGCCTCGTGAAAAACCGTGCAACGAGTCCGAAAATTATGATTATGCCCCTGACACTTAACCTTCAATATCCAACCATTAAAACTTTTTATAAATTTAGCTAGTAACTGAATGGGCAATTACATTTTTCGGTACTAGTCTCCGCCGTTGAAGTTCATCTTCTAAACCTTCACGTTAAGACGTCCCATGTCTAGAACACAAAAATTCGACAGAGTACTTATAGCCCCTATCTGCTTTACTTTTTCCAATAACAATAACAAAACCAATCGATTCAAGAAGAGATCGCACCCATTAATTAAATCAACTTCAGATCAACACCTATACAATATAAAAACACAACAATCTTTATAAATAACTTGTTAAAACTTTGATAAAACTTTTATAAATACTTTTATTAATACAAATTTTTACAAACTTTTATAAAAACTTTTATTAATACAAATTTTACAAACTTTTATAAATACTTTTATTAATACAAATTTTTACAAACTTTTATAAATACTTTTATTAATACAAATTTTTACAAACTTTTACAAATACAAAATTTTTATAATATAAACTTTTATTAATACAAACTTTCTTTTATAAAACTTTTATAATACAAACTTTTATTAATACAAACTTTCTTTAAATACAAGACGTGTGTGTGTGTTTTTGTGTATACGTGTGGTGCTTAAGTTGTTAACGATTTCATTTTGAAACCGTGCAAGCACATGGTTTCTCCGCCTTTTGTCGGTGATATTCGGCCCTTTGCCTCTCTCTTCCGGCAAAACTATCTCTCACTCTCTCTCACTTGGTGAGACTACCACTGCTCTCTAAAAAGTTGTAGATCTTAAGATTTTTGATCTAAAATCTTTGATCTAACAAGTGTAAACTTGTAAGATCATGAATCGAATGGGCATATTGTTAAGACGTGGTGGTTTTGTGACTAGTATCTTATTCGTTGTTACGCTTTTTGATCTCAAATCTTTTAGATGTGAAAACCGAAGGTGTTTTGAAATAATCTTTGGTTGGTTAAAAAATGCTTACTTATGTGAGTGGTATCTTTATCGTTGTTAGAAGTTTTTAGATCCGAAATATTTCGTATCTTGAAAGTTTGATCTAACAAGTGTAAAACTTGTTAGATCTTGAAGTCGTGGTGGTTTTGTGATTTGTATATTGTTCGTTGTTAAAGTTTTTAGATCCGAAATATTTTTAGATCTTGAAGTCGTGGTGGTTTTGTGACCAGTATATTTTCGTTGTTAAAGTTTTTAGATCTGAAATATTTTTTAGATCTTGAAGCTGTGGTGGTTTTGTGACTGTTATATTTTTCGTTGTTAAAGTTTTTAGATCTGAAATATTTTTAGATCTTGAAGCTGAAGGTGTTTTGGAAATAATCTTGAGGTTGGTTAAAAAAAATCTTTACTTTTTTTGATTATTTGAAAAGATTTCAGATCTAAAAACTTTGATCTAACAAGTTTTACACTTGTTAGATCTTGAAGCTGTGGTGGTTTTGTGACCGTATATTTTTCGTTGTTAAAGTTTTTAGATCCAAATATTTTTAGATCTTGAAGTCAAGGTGTTTTGGAAATAATCTTGAGATTGGTTAAAAATCTTTACTTTTTTGATTATTTGAAAAGATTTCAGATTTAAAACTTTGATCTAACAAGTTTTACACTTGTTAGATCTTGAACCCGTGGTGGTTTTGCGACCAGTATCTTTTCGTTGTTAAAGTTTTTAGATCCGAAATATTTTTAGATCTTGAATCAGAGGTGTTTTGAAATAATCTTGAGGTTGGTTAAAAAAAGTTTACTTTTTTTGATTAATTTAAAAGTTTATCGTTAAAGTTTGATTATATGTTAGAAGTAATATGTTTCATTATGTTTTGCGGGTTTGTGGTGCTCGTGACAAGACGACCCTGAAGGCCCACGCAGCACCCCATGAAATCCCTATGCACCTCATTTAATCTTGGTCATTACTAGATGGTAAAGTGATTCACTTTGCAACTTTAATGAAAAAACTTATTGTGAGGAGGCCATGCGCTTTTGTGAGACTTGTGAACCGGTGACTTTGTGCGGTTGTGACTAAATTTTTCCGAGATGATGATGATAAAACCGAATGGACGGTAAAGTGAGATCAAATCTCACTTTGCAACCTTCGGGTTTGAGCCTAAAAATTTTCCTAGGCGATGATGATTTTTGAGCCTAAAAATTTTCCGAGGCGATGATGAAAACCGAATGGACGGCAAAGTGGGATAAAATCTCACTTTTGCAACCTTCGAACTGAGCCTCAAAAATTTTCCGACTACGGTTTTTTAAAAAAATTTAAAACTGAATTGACAGCATAAAAAGAACTTGTATAACCAAAAAAAAGTTGTAAAATTGTAAAACCAAAAAAAAAAGTTGTAAAAAAGTGGTATAAGTTATAAAAAAAACTTGTAAAAAAAAACATGTAAAAAAAAGTGTATAAAAAACTTGTAAAAAAATAAGTGGTATAAGTGATAAAAAATAAGTTGTAAAAAAATTTGGACGGAATGAGAAACCAATCATTACCAATGATTGGATACTAATGATCGCACGGAAATCGAGAGAAAATGCAAGCACCCCTCACCCATGGGTGCCCGCGTGACAGGATGACCCATAATAAATCATAACTTATACAAGACTTGAGAGCTTGCACTTTTATCGTATGACATAAAAGTATGCGAAATTACTTGAAGGCCCTCGCAGAGTGTCCTGCAGGCCTCTTTTTCCTATATCAAAGGCCCAAGATTTCGCTACAAACTTGTGCGTAAATGCTTAATGGACACATGTCGCTACCCCATTAATTATACGCTCGTAATTAAAAAAAAAAAAAAAAAAAAAGGTATTTCACCTAAACTTTGTGGCATAAATCGACTTTTATGTGGACACCGACCGACACAAGCGATAGAAACCACCATTTCACATAAAATTTTATGAATCCGACACGCCGCCACCCATGCCTAATTAATTGACCAAAGTTGATTTTCTTTACTTTTTATATAAAAAATTACAAAAGTCACCCTTTAACTTTATAATATTTACAACTTTTTTATATAACAAACTTCATTCGACAAATATTTAGCAAATATATAGTGAATTTGTTAATAAAAAAAATACCGTCGCGAAGAGCTCTAAATTACGAACAAAACGAGCCCAATATTAATATTCTTTTGACGTATGCACAATTTTATAAAAAATATTGAAGTTGATTATATATCAACTATTTTGAAATTGAAAACTAAAACTTACCATAACCACCCTACACTTTTTAATATTTATAAATTTTTTATATAACAAACTTTATTCGTCAAATATTTAGCAAATACATAGTGCATTTTTTATCTATGGTTGACTGAATACTAGCGGATGTAGATATGATTAGTTGACCGCTTGTATATGTATTTTTGACATAAATTTTTTTGTACTTATTTTTGTTATAAAATGTAATTTAATTTTGTTATAAAATGTAATGAACTTATTTTGTGTTTATGATGGTGTATAAAATTGAATCTCATTTGGGTTTGTGTTATTTGAGCGAAGTTCTATCTCTACTTAAATAAATTAGAGATGTCACGAAAAACAAAATGACGATATTGTCATTATAAAAACGTTATGTTATTATTGCCTCACATACTTGTAAATTTGTTACTTGTAAATTTGTTATCGAGTACGTTATGTTTTAAACAATAAATACCGCAGCCTTCCCGACGCTTAAAATACCACTTTTGAACCACACTTAGGCACGTGTCGGTCAACATCATATCGTAGTCAGACAATACAAGACATGCATTAATGCACTCAACATCGTTAGATGTACAATAATTGTAACGGCCACGCTGGCAATGTGTTCGAGACCCGGCTCAGGATCACCGCCATTAGCTTTCGGTGTGCTTCGTGTTGTTGTACCCAGGAGTATGTTCATTTGTCGCTACACTCATCGAGTATACGCTTTGCATATGCCCCAAGATAGACCTTTAACTTTATTGCTTTTCAAGGAAATGTTCATCATTAGATGTCGACAACAAATACCATGAAACGCCGACGAAACTCATTCCTTCATCGCCGGGTTATTGCAGGATGCCTATCGACATGATAATCATATTGGGGTTATCGCCGATGCACTCTCTAAGTAATCGACATCCACCATGACCAACAATCACTAGTCTCCCTCTCGCATATTCCGTAAGCAATAGGCACAATTTGGTTGTTTCGTCCATCCCAACGCCTTGCAAATTTGTACCCTTGTAAGTTCCCTTTAATGCGCCAGGCCCACTATAAGTAGTGGGCGAAGATGGTTCACAAACGCAAGAATCACAGATAAACAATTTTTTAAAATTATAATAGCAAACGGGTTTTTGCATGCACTTATAAAAAATTGAACAAGACTTACCGATGCACCAATGACAATGAATAAAATTTCAAAACCCTTGATTGCTTTTCTTGATACGCGTGACCGTCCTCGGGTTTTCTAAGTTGTGACAAGAATACTGGTAGCATTTCAAACGATTCTAATGGTGAACCTCTTAACAATTGTAACCCATAATCCTTCCTCTCCATGCTTGTTGGTAAGATATAGATGTTTTATATTGTGCCATTATATATTTTTGTATATCTCTCCTTTCAAATCACGGCTACCATCTTCTAATTTATCTTTCATAATGCGAGCAATAACTTTTTGTTTGCATTTCGATGGTTAGGATATGTTTGGGTTCCGGGACACGTGTGAATATCATTCATGCTTGTAATTTGAAAACATCCGAATTTGGCCAACGCTTGGCATTAATATACCATGCACATTGTGCATAATGGACGATTTTATGTTGTAAGTTTTAGGGTTAGTTTTTTCAAACAAATTCATAACCATCTTGTAAAGCTTTCAACCCGTATGCCAAGTCTAATTCGCCCTAGTTAAAAAACCTTATTGATTTTACCGATTTTTTTGTTATAATCCTTTGTAGGCATAGGTTTTGGCGTGTAAAGTGGTGGTTCGGGAACTTCCGGATATGGTCAAAAATTTGGCCATTTATGGTTACCGGTGTTTGGTTTTATTTATTTCATCAAAACAATCATTTTCATCATCTTCGTTATCCGATAGAAAAGCATATGATGACCCCGGTTTTGTAAAATTTGCCTCATCTTTATAACCCGAGCCATCATCTTCTTGTTCGTCATTCAAGGAAATGAAAATGATGACCCGGTTTCATGAAGTTTGCCTCATCTTTATAATCGAGTCATCATCTTCCTGCTCGTTATCCGAATCGAAACCGAATGATGACCCCGGTTTTGTGAAATTTGGTTCATCTTTATAGTTATAGTCATTGTTTTGAAAATCATTTGATGGGCCGATGTTTTCTTCTACCATTGGAGGAAAAAGTATAAAACTCGCACTTTGAGTTGAACCAAAACTTGTTGTTTCTTCCATTATTTTAGTTTGCGAAACATACAAGTGTACAAGTTCGTGAGGAGACTCTAAAGCACATTGAACAAAAAGTTTACCTCGTTGTCGCCTCAGAATATCGAGTCGAAAGTCACCAAGGGACTTTCACATTTAAATTTACTCGGCATTTTGCTTCAATTTAAACTTATTCACCACCATATCAACTAACCCCGAATATGTTATATCGTGATCCATAATCACACCGCGCTTTATTTCACCGTAATGTAACATACATTTGAATTTATGTAAATTCAAGGCCATTTTCTTTTGTAAGTATTGTGGAGATGTATATACATTCAATTTTCGTGGAAGTGTTATTTATAGCGAATATTACCATGTGTGTTTGCAAAAGTAATTAACATGTTTCATATTTCGTATAATATTATGTGATAAAAATTTGTTTTCGTGACAAGTCAAACAAATGTCATATTTCTTGTATACCACCACATCTTTGTCTCTATAAGTGGCCCCGAGTAGTTTCTATCATGTCATATTTCGTGTATACAATTATGTGATCAAAAGAAAAGTTTATTTACTAGTCACATCTTTGTCTCTATAAAGTTTTCGACAAGTCATATTCTTGTCATATTTCGTGTATAATATTATGTGATAAAAAAGCTTGTATACAAGTCACATCTTTGTCTCTATAAGGGCCCTGAGTAGTCTCTATCATGTCATATTTCGTGTATACAATTATGTGATAAAAAAAACCCTAAACCCTAAACCACAAAACCCTAAACCCTAAACCCTAAACCCTAAACCCTAAACCATAAACCCTAAACCCTAACCCTAAACCCTAAACCCTAAACCCTAAACCATAAACCCTAAACCATAAACACTAAACCCTAAACCATAAACCATAAACCCTAAACCCTAAACCCTAAACCCTAAACCCTAAACACTAAACCCTAAACCCTAAACCCTAAACCATAAACCCTAACCCCTAACCCCTAAACACTAAACCCTAAACCCTAACAGTTGGGGTTGAAGGAGATTCGCTCATTCTTCATTAGGCCCAACAAAGAATCAATAATTCTTCTAACATTGTCGACAAGCAACTTTTAGGATTTAATGTTTAATGGTATAATTTTTTCATGTATCGTACTTTATATTTTTATTTCGATGTAGTATTTCACTTTGGTAGTGTAATGAATAAAAGTTCAGATTATATGTAGAACTCTAGCATTTTATATGAATGAAAGAAAGAAAACCGAATTTCATTCAATAAAACGACAAAGTAGCATAGAGTGACATTGCAAGTTGAACATAACCAGACTTAGTCACTAGTCAAATAACTTTTTTGAACATGAAGGTTTATCTTGTTTTTTCTTCTTGAAACCCTCATTAGAAAGTTGACCTTTGTTGGTAATTTTCTCTCTAGATACTTAACCATATCTCGAAAACCAAATTCTGGAACATTGATATTCATGTTTGAACCATCTTGATATTCATGTCGGCTAATTTCCAGAAATTCAAATGTAAATTACATTTCAATGGCAAGGAAAGTGGTGTCATTATGTACAGTGACATCACTTACTCATTAATGGTTGAAATGTTGGTGAACAAATTCGAGTTGGATGCAAATACGCAACTCAGATTGTCGTTTAGGCTAAGCCCATCAGATACAACGATCGAGATTAAAGACAACAACGACGTTACTTTATTTGTTACGTGTGCTTGTGCTCACGATGGTATAATACATTTGTACATTGATCATCCTGTGGAAAATGCAAGTACAATAGACACATAAGGATAATACCCGGTCCAGTGGTATTCTTCAAATGGCTAAGCTCGCAAAAATACGTATATTAGGAAGGAGGCCTTCGTCTGTAATGCCAACCCAAGAGTATGTCGAGAATAGAGGAGGATGCATCCGAAGATGATCATTTTACGTGGCCCATGGCTAAGCGGCTGGCTATCTAGATGCTTTTGGGATCGGGGTAGATGCTTGTTTAGGCGATATGAAAACCTTTTGTAAAAAGGGAAGCTTGAACTGGTTGTAGTCATCATCAAGTCTTGTACACCAAATTTGCTTGGTGACCTAACTCGTGACACTCAAAGATCCATCAGAACAATGTCCGTACAATTCATCACAAAGTACTAGAAGAGGATAAGGGTTACGTCAAGTCTATCTGCTGTCGGTGTTGTTTTGATACTAAAGAACGCCCTCGGTGTTCACACCAAACCACATAACCATTACCTTAACATCACTTTGAAAACATTGTTGAGGTTTACCACAAGGATACCGCTTATCGTTGATGTTTAAATTGGACTTTCGCTTTTAATTTGTATCATCTTTATCTTGTATTTTTTATGTTTTTATTTAACCCATCTACTAGACTTTCGCTTTTAATTTGTATCATCTTTATCTTGTATTTTTTATGTTTTTATTTAACCCATCTACTATTTTCATTTAACTCATCTACAAAACTTTAGTTATCGATTTACATAACTTGTGATATATAACATACACAAACTTTCATTTGGTAACTGTGATATGAAAATACATATACAAACGGTCAACTAATCATATCTACATCCGCTAGTATTCACAACCATAGATAAAAAATGCACTATTTTTATAAAATAGTTGATATATATAATCAACTTCAATATTTTTATAAAATTAGTTGGGTTTACTAAGGTTATGGTAAGTTTTAGTTTTCAATTTCAAAATAGTTGATATATATAATCAACTTCAATATTAATATTGGGCCTGTTTTGTTCAGTAATTTAGAGCTCTTGACTAAGTATTTTTTTATTAACAAATTCACTATATATTTGCTAAATATTTGACGAATGAAGTTTGTTATATAAAAAGTTGTAAATATTATAAAGTTAAAGGGTGAGTTTTGTAAATTTTTATATAAAAAGTAAAGAAAATCAACTTTGGTCAATTGGTCGCAGCATGGTCCATATGTCGGATTTCACATAAAATTTTATGTGAAATGGTGGTTTTCTCTCACGGTTGGATTGTCCCCACATAAAGTCGATTCGCCACAAAGTTTAGGTGAAATACCTTTTTTTTTTTTTTTTTTTTAATTACGAACGATAATTAATGGGGTAGCGACACGTGTTCATTAAGCATTTCAAGACAAGTTTGTGGCGAAATGCTAGGCCTTTTGATATAGAAAAGAGGCCTCGCAGGACACCCAAGTCTCTGCAGGGCCTTCCAAGTAATTTTCGCTAAAAGTATTCCTGGTGTTTGCTTTTTCGTTACTATCGAAATGATTTTGGTTTATTTGTTGACACTAAAAATAAGGGGGGTGTCAATGGTTTTGAGTCATACCTCACCATACCTCACAACTCACCAATAATTTCATTCCACCTAATCTCATACCTCATCATACCTCACCATAGTTTTTTAGTGGAATGGTCATTCCATACCTCACTCATTTTTTTTTTTTTTTTTTTTTTTTTTAATTCATAATTAAATCAAACAATTAAATAAAAACATAATATTTCATTAATAATAATAAAAATTACATAATACTTAAAAAAATTACATAATACTAAAAAAGTACGATCTAAATATCCGTTTACCATCCAGATTGCTCGCGTGACTCACGTTTTTTGGCAATCGTGATCTCGTGATTCTCGGATCATTTATGTGATCGTGAGGTTGATTATAGAACCTCGCTGGATGATAAGTCTTTTCTTCAATATTACGGTTTGGGCCGACAACAATTTTTCGCCATGCCATCCTTTGCGCACCTTTGTCCGCTTATCGATTCCAATATTTGTGTTTTGCTTATCACGTAGTTGTCAAGCTCAAAGAATACTTTCATTTGTCGACTTGAAGCTCTCGCCTTCTTGCCTTTTCTTTCCGGTGTAGGAGTTGTGTCGTCATTCAAGTCCCAATGCGGTCTCGAACATTCTCATTGCTACCTGCCTCCCGGTAGCTAGATGACGACGATTTTCTTCGCTTTTTAAGCACTAGCCAAGCTTGACTCCACACATGGTTGTTCCAACCATTTGTCTTCACCTCTAACAACCTCCCATGCTTCAATATGAGTAAAATCTTTTGCCTTTTGTTTCTTTTCGATAATCGGCCAAGACATTTTCACGACGCCAAGATCGCTACACACACTTTCACGAAGACGCTTTACAATTAATACAATTAATACAATTATATAAATTAGTAAAATTATATAAAGACAAAATTACGGTTGGTCCTGTGGTTTGCTGCGTATTGCAAGTTTGGTCCTAAGTCATTTTAATTACCTCACAGATACCTATTTTGAAACTATACGCTTTTGGTCCCTATTTTGATTGGCGTTAGTTAAGTCCGTTAAGTATTTTCGCCGTTAGTCCGTTAATAATTTTTGCACCGTTAGTCCTTAAAGTTATATGCACAATCGTCCTTGTGGTTAGCCGGTCAGCGGGTCGGTCACGCCACGTCACCACCGAGTGGTGCCACGTGGCATCGGGGCGGGTCGGTCAACACGGTCAAGTCGGGTCGTCGCCACGCGGAATAAGGTGGTGCTGCGTGGCATTGGTATAATATACCAATTTTTGGTGGCCTAAGATTGAACTCGGGTCTTTTGTGGGAAGCCAAGCCTTACCCAACTGGGCTAGCATAGCTTCAATGATATATCACTAATCAAATCATAACCCTTCTTAAAAGTTAGCGTCCGATAATATTGAAAATGTTCAATTTTATTTTTGGCCTATCAATTTAAGGGTTATATGGACTGTAAAAAATAAATAAATATACCGTCGGACTCGTTTTTCGTGCTCTTCCTAATGGTAGCTCCGGAATTTTTCGACTTGTTTGGACCTCGAAAATGCGAAAATCACCATTTTTTCTTTGTTTTGCATTTTCGAGGTCCAAACCAAGTCGAAAAATTCATCGACCATCTCGTCAGACTGTTTTCGTGCTCTTTCAATGGTATGCTCGGTGAATTTTTTCGACTTGGTTCGGACCTCGAAAATGCAAAACAAAGAAAAAGGTGATTTTCGCATTTTTCGAGGTTCAAACGAAGTCGAAAAAATTTTCCGAGCTTACCATTGGAAAGAGCACGAAAAAACGAGTCCGACGGTATGCTCGGTGAATTTTTCGACTTGGTTTGGACCTCGAAAATGTAAAACAAAGAAAAGGTGATTTTGCATTTTCGAGGTTCAAACGAAGTCGAAAAATTCCCCGAGCTTACCATTGGAAAGAGCACGAAAAACGAGACCGACGGTAGCTCGGTGAATTTTTCGACTTGGTTTGGACCTCGAAAATGCAAAACAAAGAAAAATGGTGATTTTCGATTTTCGAGGTCCAAACAGTCGAAAAAATTCCCGAGATACCATTAGGAAGAGCACGAAAAAACGAGTCCGCCGGTATATTTATTTATTTTTTACAGTCCATATAACCCTTAAATTGATAGGCCAAAAATAAAATGAACATTTTCAATATTATCGGACGCCTTAACTTTTGGCAAGGTTATGATTTGATTTAGGATATATCATTGAAGCTATGCTAGCTTGCAGTTGGCTTGGCTTCCCACACAAAGACCCGAAGTTCAATATTAGGCCACCAAAAATTGGTATATTATACCAACGCCACGCAAGACCACCTTATTGGTCCACGCGGCGACCCGACTTGACCTGCTTGACCGACCCGACTTGACCTGCTGACCGACCAGTTCGATGCCACGTGGCACCACTCGGTGGTGACACGTGGCGATGACCGACCCGTTGACCGGCTAACCACAAGGACGATTTATGCATATAACTTAAGGACTAACGGTGCAAAAATTATTAACGAAGGACTAACAACAAGAAAATACTTAACGGACTTAACTAACGCCCATCCAAAATAGGGACCAAAAGCGTGTATAGTTTCAAAATAGGTATCCGTGGTAATTAAAACGACAAGGACCAAACTCAATACGAAAGAAACTATTGTGACTAACCGTAATTTTGTCTTATATAAATTAATACAATTATATAGAGTTTAAAAATTATACCGATTGGATGTATAGGCGTTAAAGATACCCATGGCGGTGTTCATATTTCCCCACTTTGTGTTGTTATGATGACTTACGAAAGTAGTATTTTTCAAGTTTGTCTTGAACGCTTCTAATTCTTTTTCCAAAACCATCTCTAGTTTGTTCATTACCGACTTTCGACACGTGAAAATATGAACCCACGCTTTTCTTAAAGAACCTCTTCGTTTGTCGTCCAATTTCTTTTCTCCGTTCTAGTCGATGTTTTTTTTTTGGGACTTCTTGAACTTCTTCATCGCCTAATATATAGTATAACAAATAAAATTAATACAATAATAACGAATAAAATTAATACAAATAAAATGTATACCGATTATAACAAATAAAATTATAACGAATAAAATTAATACAAATAAAATGTATACCGATTGGATTTTCTTGTTGCGTTTCGGGAACATACTCAACTTCATCATCCTCGTAATCATATAACGGTAGTGGTCGTTCGACACTTTCGGTTCACGTCGCGAGGAACGCCACGGTGATTCGCCGAACGGGTCGAAATCACTGGTCGTCGACATCATCATGCGGAGGTGGTTGGGGATAATATTGGTGTTGATGAGATGGAAGGTTCATCGGTGGAGGTTGAGGATAATAGTGACCCGGCTGAGGACTCATTTGGGGATAGTAGGAGATGGTTGTGATTGAGCTCATGGACTAACGGGTTGTGATCGAGAGCCTCGTCCACGACCTTTGGATGAGGTGGAACCATTTTTACATTTTCTAAAGATCCATCCTTTTATTAATATAATTTTGGAAGAAGAAGATGAGAATAATGTGATTTGAATTGGTGATTTAGAGTGTATATTTATAGGATTTTTTTTTTTGGGGTCAATAAGCCAAACGGCTATAATTTTGAAAATGGAAGACACGCCCTCCTTTCAATTCCTTCCACGCCATTCTGACAAATGATGCCGCGACTCCATACCATACCGCACGATGCCGCTAGGGTGGCAATGGGATGCCGCCGACGCCTTCATCAAACCGAAGTTTATACCGTGTGCCACCCCCTAACTAAAGAATCAACTTTTTTATTTATTACAAAAACTTCTCATATTCAAGCTATAAGAGTTTAGTATACAATTTATTCTACAGCTAAATATACATAACCAAACAGACATATTTAACCTTCACAACTCATGTGGCCATAATACAACCTCCAAATTGGGTTCTTTCGTTTGGCCTGTTTGGCATATCGACATTTCCACTTTCTTTTTCTTTTTTTGTCAATACGATTTCATCGGCGAGAGCTGACCGGGCCGGCCACCTCCACCGGGCTTCTTGTGGAGCGGAGATTGATGGGCAGATTGATAACGACGAGGGCCCGTTGTTTGGGTTGTATGGACCTTTGTCTCTCTTGGTTTCGCTTTGATGGCACTAATCTCATGTAATTTCACTACAACTTCTTCCATAGAAGGTCGGTTTTTGGGGTCCGCTTCTAGACAACTTAAGATGAGCTCTGAGGCTCTGATAGCTCCTTTTGATGGGAAATCATGCTCTGGTAGCTTCGGGTCTAAGATCTTCCGTAGCTTCCTTTTGTCGGGCAATGCAGGTCGAGCCCAATCCACCAAATTATGTTGTGAGCCAGGTCGATTAGTGTCAAGTACACGTAGACCCGTTATTAGCTCTAATAGTACAACTCCAAAGCCATAAACGTCGCTCTTAACGTATAAATGACCTGCAATCAAAAACCAAAACATCAAGACAACTTGCTTTTAAAACGACTTGTAGTCAACAACCTATAAGAACCATAAACAATCGATGAAAATACAACCACAACAATTGATTGATACCCTTATGTCTTCAACATTTTGACCAAATAGAAGTTTTGAATATTCAAATAGTTTTAATTAAAAATCCAAAATAGAAATCAAGTACGTGTTTCACATGTCACATTCAAAGAAACATACCTTCTTATAGATAAATAAGATTAAAAAAATTAAATCATATCAATAATTAGCCGGCCAAATAGGATAACAAAGTTAGTGTATTAAATACTAATGACTTTTGGTCATAAAATAACAAGAAACTTTCTTTAAGGTCTCGTATTAGTACGTAAACTTAAAAAATATGAGTAAATGTAACAGATTTTCATAAGTGTTACAATATGTACACTTTGATGGTTTGTTGTATTATCAATAATGACAAGTGTCTGGTATCACACCACATCGAAATGTGCATATTATAACATTTATGAAAACCAACAATTTCAAGTGTCACTCAAAAATATTAGCCAAAGTTACCACAAACATTAATATGGGAAATGAGCTAGGAAATCAAACTAACCGGTGGCGATATATTCTGGAGCTGCGTAACCGTATGTACCGACTACACCAGTCGAGACATGAGACTCGCCGTTTGCAGGACCTAACTTTGCAAGTCCAAAATCGGAGAGCTTTGCATTGAAGTCCTGATGAAACAAGAACCTCAAAATTAGAAATGTTTCATTTCAATTACTAACAAAAATACATAATCAAGATTAGTTTTGAAAACATTTCTAATTGTACTAACCCCATCTAATAAAATATTTGCAGACTTAAAGTCCCTATAAATAACAGTTTTTTCAGTTGTATGCAAAAAAGCAAGGCCTTGTGCTGCTCCAGTTGCTATTTTAATCCTTGTGGACCATGAGAGTGGTTCTGCACCTTCTGTAGAAGCCAATCAAATTAATCAAAATGAACACTTATAATTACTATATTGTTATACTAAAACATAATTAACTAGTACTTACTTTTGAAAAGATGATTTTCAAGACTACCCTTTTGCATATATTCATATACAAGTAGGAACTCTCTATCCTCCCAACAATATCCAACAAGTTTTACAAGATTTGGATGGCTGAATTTTCCCAAAAATTTCACTTCTGCCTGCATTAAAAAAGAAGATAATTATATTAACAAATAATTAAATTCTGAGAAAACAATATAAATATACAAAACTATTAAGGTTGACATATAAATTACGATAATTACATGTAATATTATCTTTAATGAACTCGAACTTCACTTCCATAATTAGTTTAACACTAGCAGAGTACCCGCGTGTTGCGGCGGCGGGTACTTTAAAATGATAATTTTCGGTAAACTATGTTTTCTAAATTCACTGCGATTTTTTGACAATAAGTTTACGGATTGAAAGAATTTCATGTTGCATATTTCAAGTCTTAGCTAAGTCAACCCATTCAATCTGTAATCGTAAAAGACGATACCCAAGAAACAGAAACTGAAAAAACCCGAAATCGAAAAACCCTTTTATCCGGGTTTGATTTCTAATTTATTTTCAAATATCCGTCGTTACCCGTACCAAACCGTGTTTAATGTACTTGTAGTTTTAACAAAATATTCATAAAATGTACAAGCATTGGAGAATTAAATTTTTTAGCATCATGCATCACGGTCGCGACTCTCATATATTAGTCTATACTACTTTATAATGCATTTAGGCCTTCTAAAATTAGAAGGCTTAAAAATTCAGACTTTTTTTGCTTATTATGGAAAGAGTTTTTAACAAAAATTAAGATAAGGAGCTCCAATCGTGAGATGACATGTGTCACTTCTTAACAAACTCCAAACCTAACTTCTAACAAACTCCAAACCTAACTCCTAACCACTAAAAATTAAGATAAAGAGCTCCAATTATAAAACGACATGCATATTTCTCAACTAAAATTCATCTTTATTTTTAAATTAAAATATCTTTTATCTACTTATTTTTTTTATAATATAATTTCACCATATTTTCTAAAATTTTACGCTCTTTAATTCAACATCCATTTTGATATATTTTTATGAGTTTTTAGTTTTATATTTTAATGGGTTTATTTTATTTTAATTCAAATTTTTACAACTTTAACCTTTATTTCATTTATTTCAATCAATATAATCTTGATTCGTCAAAATCATATACTTTTGGGGTAGTGTTTGACGCGTAAGAGATTGCGAGGATATTTCTATACGCGAATAATGATGTTATGAAAGCTACGGAAAAGTTACGGTAACCCAAACAAACACTTACAACTAACACATATACATTCGAAGTGTTGTGAAACGAATTCACTAAACGGTAGTAAACACATATAACTATCTTTATCATGCCATTGTGCGCTTGTGATCCTATTAGTCTTATGCAATAGGAATACCTTTTATATTCGGCAAATCATGAAGGTGACATATGAGAAATTTTCATGAATTTTGTAAGCAATTGAAAGCTCAATGCAATTATGCACAATCTACAAATTTAAGTCACATAATTCTTTAGATGTAACTTCATTATAAAAATTTAAGACACTTAATCCTTCATATATAACTTCATTTTACAAATTTATGACACTTAATTCTTCGTATGTAACTTCATTTTACAAATTTAAGACACTTAATTCTTCATATGTAACTTCATTTTCTATTATTAGAAAGTGTGTTGTCTTAAACATTTTAAGACTTTCTTTTATAGGAAGTCCTAAATGCATTATAAAGTAGTATAGATGTAAACAAGGACAAGTATAAAAAAAACCTTTATTAAAGGGATTGTCTAACACGTGCATTATTCGGAACTTTCATTTAAAATTTAAAAATGTATTTAATTCATACTAATTGAGCTTGTAATATTTTAGTTAGGTCTAATTTTTAACTTAATGCGTTTTCTTGTTTAATCATTTAAACTAGTGACTTGACGACAATGATTAAACAAATCTTTAATAAATTTATAGCCATTTCTTCATTCATTTTTTTAAAGGCAAATATACTGAAAGTTAAAATATCAACAAAATAGAGAAGTATTTTTGCTGCATATATATAGAGAAAACGGTTAAACTTTTGTTTTGCTTACAAACTTACAAAATGAGCAATATTTTTTAACTAAAATACTTTTACCAATAAAAAAAGAATACAATTTATTAATTATTTAAATAATTAATTACAATTTAATTTACAAACTTTCTTTCACTCTCATTACACTTATCTGTAAAAAATTAAAAAGAATACACACAAATAAATTGATGATACTATACATTGTTGTCGCTATGCGTGAGTTATAGTTTAATAATGGTAATGTGATACATTTTAGACTTGCAGTGCCAAGCTTTAACTTATGACCATGACTAACAGGGGACATTCAAATGTAAAAGTCGAAGAGACTAAGGTAAAACCTCCCTCTCCAAACACATCAAACTTATTAGCACTCCTCATAAAATGAAAAAATTGTACTTTATAATCACTTTTGTAACAAACCAAATGTTACTTGTAGTTGTAAATTATGTATCAATACAACAATTTACTAGTTTGACATATAGCCAACATTGAAATAGTTAAACATCTAATTTCTTTGTAAAAACAGAACTAGTATGAAAACATATTGGGGAATTAAATGGTATGTTTTGAAGAAAATGTCAAACCAAACTTTGCTCTTTAAATGTCAACCCTTTGATAAAACATGAAGAGAGAGAGAGAGGCCCTTTGACCCGAGAATTAAGGGTCCCCATGACCCCATCTCGAAATAAAATAATGTAACATTATTACTTAATTGTCACGAAAGAAAAAATAACACTAATCAAGTACTAAGTTGTTGAAAAATGATATGTGTATGAAAATTTATTAATAAGGTGTTCATACTATGTCCTTTAAGTATATAAAGCAACAACAACATTTAGCTAAAATTAGTTTAGATAAACAACAAAAACAAACATAACAATATAACTATGGTTATAAATCTACACTATTTATAAAGTATGCATACTTTTTTCTTAAACTTAAAATACTTAAATTTAAGTAATGTGTAAATTTTATAATACCTTTAATTAAAAATGTTAATAACATCTACTTTTAAATTAATATTTTATATATTGTTTAATCCACATACTGTGTTATTTTTCGTTTATAACCATAAACTATTTTCTTACAATAACTACAAATTAAACCCGTAGGTGTTGCATCAAAAGTCACACCAGAATTACAAATTCACAAGTATAATTATTTGCAGCTATATACCGTCATTTTACACGAGTATTCGTCTATACTGATAATATTAACGTGGTTTTTTTTTGAAGTCCATAATTGTTTATTAGTACAAAAAAGAGTTAAATAAACATACTTACGTGTTTTTTTTTAACTTGTGTCATGATGGCACAAGTTTAAAGCATTAATTAAACACATTTATTTTTTCAAAAAACTTTATTTCTATATAAGAAAACGATAAATTTTGTGAACCTTGGCAAGTTTAAAGACTATTAATATCAACTAACATTTAAATATTGTAACTTTAATTTGTTTGACACAAGTTAGAAAATCCGAACATATATTTAGTGGAGTCAAATAAGACTAATAACAATACCAAATATTCCATAGATTAGTTGTATCCAGTTATAATTTATCCAAATGCATCATTGTTATACTTTTAGGTGAGATGCCCATAGCATACAAATATACAAATACAATATACTATACTCTTAACTATTTGTATGTTGTGCTATTTAGAAAATTCATATCTAGCGAGGAAGAAGACAAAAACGACTAAAAAAGAATGTACTAATTCCAATGATGAAGGTACAATACATGAAAAACATGTATTCATCATCCTTTACGTCATGCATGCATTTGACATGCAATTATTTATGCAAAAACAATAATAATAGAAAGCAAAAAAGAACACGAAATTTAAATAGCTTTTTTTTAGAAATTACCTGCCATTCTTTTAGTCCTTGAGCACTGTCCGGACTTGATTTCTTGACAGCCACGGCTATCCCAATTCCGACTTTCGACGGAGTGTAAGTTTCACCGTCCACCCATCCTTTGAAAACCCTACCAAAACCACCTTCTCCTAACATGGTATCAGGCCGAAAGTTTCGTGTCGCGGATTTTAGCTCAGCAAACGTGAAACATTTTAAATTTGGTGTTACTATTCGCCCACTTGCTGGCAGTGGCACTGATTCTTTGCCACTGCCACTGTCGCCGCCTTCTTTGGCGGCGTTAGATGGATGTTTTTCAATCATGGCTTCGTTCTTTTTCTCATCATTGATAGTAACTGCTGAAGAATTTAATAAAAATATAGTGAATTCTATGAAAAATGATCAAAACTTGAATTATTCCTTCTGTCTACAGATAAAAATCAAACAATTTAGAGATTACATACCTTGTGTTGGAGCTTTATTGGTGTTTGATGAGAAATTATTAACAGGTTTTGGATAGCAATTTCCCATCTAACTCAACTCTCTCAAACACACACTCTAAACACACACAGTGTGAGAGAGAAACAAATTTAGATGAGTTAGGGTTTTAAGGTGGTGTTATTTTTAGAAAGAACAAATTTTTGATAATTCAAAGTTTCTTGGAAAGTGGAGAGAAAGAGAATGGAAAGGAGGGGAGAAAGTTGAAATATTGTATGCTTATGACAAAATATATATGAGTATATATAATATATGTAATAAAATTATTAGTATTTATTATATTTATATATTAAGATGGAGTGAAGACTATGTCCTCTTTGACATTTTCTTGTGTTGAAAATCCAGGTTTAGAGTTTCACATTCTTGACCCCTCAAATTATTTCTTTAACTTAACTAGGAGAGTGCTGTGGATGGATATGTCTTCTCAGATAATTGTGTTTTTAATGTTATGATTGTTTTACCTTTAAGAAAGTAGCAGTTGGTGTTGTTTGGCCTAACTTTATAGTATACAATTAGGCAGTTTCAGATCACACACATATATATATACGTTAATAATTTTAAAAAACTTATTAGTAACACAGTGCTTGTTATTAAGTTCTAGATTATAATTGTGGATTAGAGACTCATCGCCTCTTGTTTAAAATGAGTTTTTTCTTATCGGATATGGTTGTTAGCTCTTATAAATAAGTTATGGTACCACTTTTCAAAATTATCACTATCAGACTAAAAAAAAAGAAAAAAAAAGACGCCAACAGAGGAATTAAGATTTTGATATACAACCAATTGGGATTATTTAAAACTCGTTAACCGATTACAATGTGTTGGACAATCAAGAACAAAAATGGATCGTCAAAACATGATTGTATTATCAATGGAATGATTTCTTACAATGAAGGGTTAATTCTGTCAAAACGTACTATGGCAAAAGTTCCGTATAGAACCAATTTTTACCATAGATCCTCTCAATTAATTTGGACCTCTCATCTACATATCATCCAATGGCTATGATTATTTGTAATTTAATAATTATAAAATTTAATTATACCTCTCAAGGGTGAGTTGGTCATTTACCACACCACATATTCACACTTTCACACTCTCACACTCTCATTAACACACTCATTCTCTCACACTCTCAGTACTCTCACACACTCGTTAACAAGCTCCACCTAATTTTCTCTCATTAAATCACTCACACCAAACCCTAATTTTTTCCCCAAATCATATAAATAATGGATTTACGTGCTGAAATAGTAGCGACTAAGGATAAATCGAAGATCGATTCATCATCTGCTCAAACCGAGGGTGTTGTTGCTGGTAATTTTTGATTTTTTTATATATTACGGTTTTTTTCAAATGATTATGAGCACTTAGATAATGATTATAATTGTTGCTGGTAATTTTTTTATTTTTTGATTTTGATGTTTATTTGTTATATTTGATTAGATCGACTAAAAGTAGTAAATAATCAATGTAGTTATGTTTTTTTGTGAGTTTTTGGTTGTTTTAGTTTGATTTTAGTTTCGATGAAGAATCACTCGGATAATGATTATAACTGTTTTGTTTGATTTCTGCATATGTGATTATTTTAGTTATATGATTCAGAATCATATATGATCTGTTATATTCAGAATCATCTGTTTTGTTTGTTGTAAGCAAACTAAAATAATCAATGTAGTTATGTTTTGTTTGATTATTTTAGTTATATGATTCAGAATCATATATGATCTGTTTATGATATATGTAATTTACTGTCATTTAGCACTTGACATTAAGCTGTTGCAGAACATTGTAGTGACGAGTTGGGTTTTGTATATTCAAAGTAGTTATGATCAGATGCGTTGGAGAGAGTGTTTGGATGTGTTAAATTTGTTGAGAGTGTTTAGAGATAGTGTTTTGTATATTCAAAGTAGTGATTAAGCTTTTGCAGAACATTGTGATTATAATATGTACATCGACACACCAATAACTTACTGTATCATTAAACGTTCATTAGAAACTTTTACACATCTGATCTCGAGAATTAACCATTTATGATTAAGATATTTGGCCTTTTACACATCTGATATTTGGCCTTTTAAAAATTTCTGGTGAGGTTAGAAGTGTACTTAGTGAGGTTTGAACACTAGACCTCTTGTGAAGAGGTTGGGCATACTAAATTAGTTGAGAACATGGGCTAGTCTCATCCTGCCAATAACTCAAGGTTTGTAGTGATGTCTGTAACAGATGTGACTATGAGCTTTTGGTTGGGTCAGCGAGTGATTAAGAGTAGGAAGGAACATATTACTTTTTTGCTTCCATATATGCAGCTCACAATTAGGCGATATGCTAACTTTAGACATAGGAACATGTACGCATAAGAAGATAGTAATGATTAATGGAGATATGAACTACCGAAAAATATCAGCAAAATGCGAGGGAGGGACCACCAATAGGCTTTGCGTAGATTATAGTACAAGCGCACAAGAACTCCTGCTCTAGTTAACGCTAGTAGAAACAAGTTACTTAGGAATATAAAACATCATTGGATTTCCTACATATAAAACTTTCCAATAGTGTTAAATGGTTAATTCTCGAGATCAGATGTGTAAAAGGCCAAATATCTGACCATGTTAAATGGTTAATTCAGGGATTTTAACACTTTAGAGTCATCTACATGTATCTATTGTTGTGCATACTTGTTTGGGTAAAGAGTTGAAACAGAATTGATGACTTATCTATAGTGTAAACTATTTAATTGATGACTTATCTGAATCATATATGATAATAGTAGAATCATATATGATTATATTAGAATCATATATGATTCTAGTAGAATCACAGTAGAATCATATGTTTGAGTTATTAACAATCATATTGTAGTAGATTATTTGCGGGTTATTAACATTTAAAATTTTGATGCAGGTCAATCAAAAACTGGCAATCTGAAGATGACAAAGGGAGTAGTCATGAAGAATAGGACTCCTCCTAAATCAAACGTCGTTAAACCCATCACAAACCTCAAGCTATCGTCAAACCCATCACAAACCTTCACAAACCTCATGTCAAACCTACTCTCAAACCTACTCTCAAACCTACTCTCAAACCTACTCTCAAACCCATCACAAACCGAAACCCGCCAATCGATAAAAATTTGGGCCCGAGAGCAAGAGGATGAAGACAGTGGTTCTAGTGAAGATGATAGTGGGTCTGGTGGTTCTAGTGAAGATGATAGTGGGTCTGATAAGGATGGTAGTAAAGACGGTGGTTCTCGTGAAGGTAGTGATAGTGATGAGGACGAGGATGAGGGTGAGGACGAGGAAGGGGATGCGTCTAATGAAGAAGAGGGAAGTGAAGAGGACAGGGGTGAGGAAAGTGAAGAGGATGAGCAGTTAATTAATAATTTAAAATCAAAGAGTGTTAAGGGAAAGAGTAAAAGGGTTAAGAAAGAGATTTCTAAGTCTGATAGCGACTCAAAAGATCAAAGGGCTAAGAAATGTGTCAAGCAAATGAAAGATGTTTCAGAGACTAAGAAAAGGAAGCGTTTTTCTAAGTCAGAAGAAGAAAATGTCTCAAGCCTAAGAAATCTTGAAGAAGGTGTTGATGTGTCTAAATACTCATCATTTTGTCTGCATTTAGAATGCCAAAACATCCGAAAACACTGAAATGCATCAAAATAATGAAATTATCACAAATAAGTGTTTTATGTGTTTTAAATGCAAAATACCAAAATCGATGAAAACGATCAAGTTTGCATAATTGGCAGTTTTAGTCCCCCAAGTTTCAAAAGTTGTCAAAATTAGTCCCTGGTAAATCAAAATAAAGCAAAATGTTATTTAAGGTCCATAAGATTCAAAAGTTGTCAAAATAAACCCTTTAAAGTTTAAAATTTACAAAATGACAACTTTAGTCCATGAACTTTGAAAAATGTCAATAATGGTCCTTGGTTAATTTAAAAAGTGAAAATTATCAAATATTAACCTTGTACTATTCATAAATGACAAAATTGGTAATTATGGTTAACTTTGGGGAAATTACATGTTTGGTCCCTTAAGTTTTAAAAATGACATAAAAGGCCCTTGGATTTATTAAAAATGGAAAATAATTACATGTATGGTCCTTGGATTATCATATATTGCAGGTTTAGCCCTTGTGATAAGTTTGGATAAGTTGCAAGTTCAGTCCTTCAGTTTCAGAATATTACATAAATGGTCCTTGTACTTATTTAAACCAAACGGACCTATATATTAAACCAAACCAAATCCAGGCCCAATATCCAACCCGGCTCATTTTTTAAAATTAGAAATACCGCCATCGCTTACCCTCTCTCACAACAAGAAACTGAAACCAGTGGTTTCACCACCACTTTCCACCTCACCTTATCCCCCCAGCTGTCTATCCACACCCCTCCACCTCTACAACATCCCAAACCAATTAATACCCCTATTACTGCTTTACTCAACCCCAACAGTCCACACGACTTTTTGGCGCCAAAAAGAAGAATCAACTGCTGTGATCACTTTGACTTATCCAATGGTGGGAATTGATCAGAGGAGAGAGGGGAAGCTTTTGGATGTCTATAAAGAAGAAAAGAAGACAGAGATATAGTGGTCACATGTTTTTAGGCCATTTGTAGTGTAAAAATTACTTAAATGTCTGTTTTAACTTAAAATTTAAGTTCTTAGTGTAATATTAAGTTCATTTCAAGTTAAAAATCACTTTTATATTGTAATTATTCCAGTTTAATAAGATTTCAAGTTTTCATGTTCTTGATAATTCGTATTAAGTTAATTATACTTATTAGAAGTCACATAAACCCTTTCACCATTCAGACAAGCTCAGATAAGCTTGTTATAGCTTTTCATGAGCCTGTATTAAACTCTAGTTGTTTAATTTAGAAAAAGCCAAAATTGGTCAACGAAAGTCAACAGTGATCACTCTTTGGTTCAGAAATGGATTTGGGTTGATCTTGATGCTGGAGTGGGTTGATTTTGATCAGAATAGTGATAGATTGGGTTCTGTGATAAGCTACACATGATTTGGATCACTTGTGAGTTCAAATTTTCTTTCTATTTCTTGTTTGGATTTGCTTATTATTCGTGTTTGAGGTTAGTTTACCAGTTAAGAATAGTTGGTATAGGTTTGTTTAGGTATAAGTTTACTTATATTAGTCATAGGTTTGCATCTATATACCATAAAAGTCAAAATCAAGTAAAATCGGTCCTAGTGTTTTATCGGTTATGAGTTTATAGAGCATAAGCTTGATTTGTGTTTAGAATTCATTAGAGTAGCTTATTTTAGCTTTAGTATAGCTTATTTCATCATTCTCGGTTCACAAATCAGGATTAAAGTTTACATTAGTCAACTTAGTTCATTTCTATAAAAGTCAAAATATCACTTAAGCGGTTTTGAATAAAATGAATAATTTTATATAGGATTCAATATTAAGATTTAGCTTAAATGCTTTTGGGATATCAATATTTAGTTGCTTAACTTAATTATAAAAATATTAGTTTAACATTACTCCGCTTATTAAGTGCTTTTAATTAGCTTCTTTTGAATACCTCTTAAAGCGTCCTGCGCGCAGAGTTGCATGCCTTTTACAAGCTCATCAAGAGCTTATTATTAAGACTCAGCTTATAACTCTTAGCTTTTTGGAAAGCCCATCCACCATTCTTAAGGTTACAAGTGCTTATTTTCCATTTTTAGCTTATTTACCTAGCCTGCTACACTACTACAAAAAATCTCACAGAAACCGGTCAAAATGGCCCATGAAGAGTGGTTTTGGAACCACTCTCTGAAGGGGGGTATATCCATGATCGAAACATATAAAAACCGGTTTGGCAACCTGTCTCTATTAAAAGCATCGACACTGGTTTTCTTCATAAATCGGTCTCCATTATAAAGTATACAAACATATTTTTATTGGATATTGACACCGTTCTTCTATAACCTGTCTTTATAAAAGCATATAAACCTCTCTTTATATATAATAAAATATGTGTTTTATTTAAAACCTGTCTTTTGGTAAATCTATATTATTAAAAAAATATTTCTAAAATTTTCCGAATTTGAAATTGGAAAAATTTAGAAATAATTTTTAATAAAGAAATATATATAAATGCACAAAATATATATAAAGTGATTAAAATATACCACAAATGTCGAATTAACAAAATAAATTAAGATAATACGCCAATTCACATAAACATAAATCCTAGAAAAATCCAAATTAAAACACTAGAATTCAACAAACTATATAGAAAACACTAAAATTCAACATAATCGAACATCATTCTCTAGGATTAATTGCGCCATAATCCAAACCATGCACCAATGATGGCATTCTTCTCTAATGGACGCTCGTCACTACAAGGTACCTACATGTAAATTAATGAAATAAATGATTATACAACACATAAGATGGGTTTTCATTGCAAGAATTAAACTACCAAGTTATTTAACCATGACAATAAATCATGCCATTTTATAAAAGAAAAATCAATTAACAAGCGCGCATTAGCCTAAAACCTTAAGTATACAAAAAAAAAATCCTAAATCTTACATTAACCTTTGGACTACTAACGCAAAATGACAACTTGAAAAACCTTAAGAATAACATTTTTAATTAATGACAACTTAAAAATATCCAAAAGAAAATGTCAAATTATTTTGTAATGACCCAGGTCATGCAAGAAGTAACATACCTGATGGCCCGCAAAAGTGTTAACAGGTCAATTATCTCCAACTTTGCAAACATATATCATGTTGTCCGTAGCGCACGTCGCAAACGAAACATTGTTGCACCAATCGACATCAAGAGTAGGAGCTGCAATAATAATATTCTAGTGGCAAAGCATAGAAAATCACGTAGCAAATTAGAATAAAACAGAATTATTTATACAAGATTTGACATTAAGGCACCTGCATGAAATTCAAACGGTTGTTTCCATTCTCCAGTCTTGATGTCCCATAGAATTGCAGTTTTGTCCACATTGCTGCTTAAAAGATAGTCTCCTTTCTTGTTCCACTTCAGAGAGAATATTGGCCCTTTATGTTTTGTTAAAGTACTTACCAGCTCCCTGGAAGAAAATGTTTACTTATTAGAAAATAATAAGCTGAAACCTTTTCAAAGCACCTGATCAATTTTTAATGACAAATTGCATTGATAGACCAGGTAACGAACTTTGATCTAGAACCCTTCATTTGGCCTTATAAAAAGGCTCAAACATTCAAATAAATTTCATTTAGGGTAATTCAATTCACTGGTTTTGAGGCGTCACTTCAACACAACAGCTCCACATTAGTACAAAAAAATTAACATGGTCAAAACTGCCATGTCATCATTTTTTACCAGGTCAGATTACCTGATAGTTAGCTAATCTTTATGGGTGAAAACAGAATTATTTACCCAAAACACAAATTAGATCGCAGTTGGTTACCTCATTATGCGATTTGCCAAAATATTAAATACAAAATTGTTGAACTTTCTCTTTTTAAAATGCAGACATAAGCATCCAACTTCCAAAATCTATGGGAAAACCACAAGAGGAAGTCTAACGCTAGTATGCTACTTACCATCTTTACTCTAAATTCTTTCGTGTCCATCATAAGAGCCACTTGCAAATAGTGTACCCTCACTCTAAATAAAAGACACGACCTTATGAAAAATTGTCCGCCAATGGAAGTCAAATAAACCTATAATCTTGAAGTGTATACCGTACCTTCTGTGATCACATTTTCTTCATGTTGTGACAATTACAAGAACAAGGCAGAGAGTTCACATGCACATTAATTAGAAGGGCCTTTATGTATAAGAAACGCAATACAAACTGCATACAAACTTAAATACGAAAATTTAAATTTAAACTTTAAAATAGATCACCTAATTGCATCAATGGTTGACCTAACAAAATTTATGTTAATAATTATGTAATTCAGGTAGTCGATGAAACTGATTTATTGCTTAGAGAGTCCTACCAATCATGGCTTACCACTATTTTTCAGTGTACTAGTTCTAGTGTTGATGGCCTCTTTAATTACACCAACAATGCATTTCCTTCTACTTTTGGCTCCTTGAAGATTATAAGGAGAGTGTAAGTGCCTATCCTGTAGTATGTTACCAGGTCATTATTTTTATTGCAATTTAACTTACATTGAAGCAAATTCCATATATTTTCTGTTGAATCAACTTGTGCTTATGCACAAGTAAATTGTTGCAGTGGTGTAAAGGTAAAATGTACCCGAGGCTCATGAAGATGGTTCTATCTGCCAGACTAACCCAAGATCCAAGCAAGCTTTCTCAACTTGATCTGCACCATCCATTATTCTTGACAGCTGGGAAGATACGATATACGCTTCCTGAACATCTGGCTTCCTTCAAATTGGTATGATCACAATTTCAACAAAAGGTGATACAACCTGGTGTCTTGCTCCAACCTGAGCAAAAATATTCACATACAAATTAGTAAGTAATATATCACCAACTAATTGATATGATAACTTGATACGTCATAAAAAAGCATAACCAACATACATTAAGGAAGGCGTGCATATTTTCATTTTGAAGATTCTGAAAGAGGTCACTTATACAAAAAAAGATTGCTGCAGACGAAAAAAAAGTTAGTTAGTACTTACATAAGCATCCAAAACTTGAAAGATAGATGACTAATCGTTTGACATACAAGAAAAGAAATGTGACTTCCCAGATGAATTTGCACCAACTGCAAGTGAATTTGTCGTAGGTTATAAGAAGGGGCCGTGGAAAGGAAAAGATGCAGGGAAAGAATGTATAACGTTACTTATTAATAAGAAATAATATGAAACAATATCATACCAGCACAGTTGACTTTGGAACTGAAGTCTTCAGTCACAACTTCTTCTTTGTAACTCTTGAAACCTTCGATGATGACCTTCGTAATATACATTATGAATAATCGAATCCGTTGATAAACATAATGAAATAGATATTAGTTTAGAAGTCTAATAATGTATTATAACACTGCAATCCGAGTTTATTTCACATAAATATTTATAGAATCTACAATTGGTTTTCCAGCGAAAATGTGGGCGACTGTTCAAGTCTACATATGCAAATGGTTTAGAAATCTTTTTTATTTCCGGTTTGAACAGGTGTGTATATGCATTATTTAAACTCAAAAGTTGAAAAGTTCAGATTTATGATTATAGATATACTAATAATTAGGTGATAAGAAAAGGACCTTAACATTGTTGTTGTTCGATTAGTAGATAAAGATGCATTCTGTGATTTGGAGAGAAAAGCTAGCCGCTCGTCAAGTCGATGATTTTCCTAATGAAATTCCAAATCACGTAACTTCATGTAGTAAAAACAAAAAATAAATAAATAAATAAATAAATAAGAAACATGTTATGAAGCTTTCTAACAAGTAAACGAACACACAAGTTACTCATTTATATAAATATATGTAGTCCCTAAAAAGCGACTAACCTGAGTTCTGCGACATCGAAAGTATCGTAGTCGGAGTTAACTTAACATAGGCTTTCTTCGTGCCATCAGATCTGCACGTCAGAAACATATAAACACAAAACAGAGCCATTACATGTAACACAAATTATAGTATCAATTTTTTGTGATATGTATTATTTTATGTTTATATGTGCCAAAACGGTGCCATATTAACACATGAGCAAAAACATATAAAAAAATTATAGTATAAAATAATGGTGCCATTATCAGGTCTGTTGTCAAAACGGCAACTCGTCGCACCAGTTTTGAACACCCTTCAGTATAGTATATAATCTCATGACGCTGTTCTTGCATGACATTATGAACATGTTACAATATAAAAACCAAAGCATATGATGCTCATGAGTAGTATTTTAATCTCTAATTTAAAATTTTCAAATATAAACATATACCGCATATCACTATTAGTATCGCTTATCATCAAAATCACGCACCTTAGAAACGAATAGCTTGGGATTTTTATTTTTTTCAATATGAAAATCACAATCGATTCACGAAACATATAGAAGAATGAAATCACAAAACAGGGATGGAGACAAACCTGATTTTTAAATAATTGGTCGATTTTTGTATTGATGAGATTACAAATCATTCACTCTGCACAAATTTAAGTCAAATGTTAAATAGCAGGGTAGTGTTGCGGTTATGATTTAGGGGTAGTGTTGTGGGTTTGATTTAAGGTTTTGTATAGGTGTTTTTTAATTGACTGTTTTTGAATGATGAGTATGACTGAAAATTTCAATTTAACTAAAAAATTAAAACAGATCCCTAACTGCATACAAACTTAAATAGGAAAATTTCAATTTAAACTTTTATTCCGTACAGATAAAGAACCCTAATTCAAAAGAGATGAAAAATTGAACAAAATTAAATAAATTACACATGTCATTGCTAGTATGAGGTCATATGAACAAGGCTAGCAAGAATCCATATGCAATAAAGCTTAAAACCACCACTTATAGTGGTATCGAAGGTGTTAAAAATCAGACCAATAACCCCCCATCAACAACTCAAATTTATGATTAAATGGGTGTTAGAACAAGATTGCATACCGTGTTCTTGAAGATATTGGAACTCAACATTTGGACTGGAAATAAATGAAAGTGATTTGGGGGTTTATGTTTATATGGAGTAGCTGGTGAAAAGAAAAAAGGCGAAAATGAAAAGTAAGAGGTGGGAGAAATCCCGCTCAAAAGGAAACAAAATTGTGACGAAAAAAGTTGAATTAAACTGTCTTTAGTTAAAAAAAAATTAAACCGCCCAAAGTAATAGAAACGGGTTGTTATTTAAAAAACGGTGTCTATAGCATAAATACATAAAGACATGTTGCTATCTAAATACTAGTTTCTTTGATTGTGTAAAAAGACCGGCTTTTACCTGCAAACCCAGTTTTTATGCGTTTTGTATTATGAAAACTGGGTTTTCCAAGAAAACCAAGAAAACCGATCTCAGTTCCTTCCATTCCCACTAGTTTTTTATCATAGGAATAGGCTTTTATATAACTAGTCTCTATTTGGGGATGTTTATAGCCTTTTTTGTAGTAGTGCTAGTAGCTTTTAATTCTGTCCATTTTGTTTAAGTGTACCAATAAATCAGAGTTCATAAGTTTTTCAAAAGCTTCTCACAAGCTCATTAGAGTAATTCAAACTTTGTAAATTAGCTTTTTGGATAGCTTAGCTGATATAATTGTTAGTTTCAGTGTTCCATTTTATTTCCTAGCTTATTTCAGTGCTTAATTATTAGCTTTAAAGTGCCTAGTGATCTAAATAATGTCCTGTTTTACAGTTTAGCTTGTGTTAATTTAAAGCTTATTTAGTGCTTATTTCTAAGTTTATGTGCTTAGTCAGTTGTAATACTAGCTTATTAACATATCTCTTAGCTTATTTCAGTTTACCTTATGCTTATTTATTAGCTTGTTAGATATTTGGCTTATCTTTGAGCTTATCTCATTTTAGCCACTGTTAAGAAAATAAGCTTATTCAGAGCTTATTAGTAGTTTTTGTAAAAAGTTGTAGTTATAAAAAGTGCTTATCTAAGTGTGTTTAATAAGTTTGTAAAATAAAAATCCAAAAATAAAATAGTTGCAAAAAGTCATTCTTTGGGATTCGAACCACAGCCACCCACTCACACACACACACACTACCACCACTTGGGACTTTGATTATTATATCTTTGCAAAATTTAATACTTACCCCTTTTAGTTCATTAAGCTTATCGTGTAGTATAGCTTATTTCTGACTTATTGAAACAAGCTTTTACATCCTTTTATTTTCATAGCATTGTATTGTTAATAAGTATTTTACAAAAAGTTTGATTTTTCTTAATAGTTTTAATATTTTTAATCATTTATTTAGTCTAAAATAGTATTTAATTCATAATAAAAAATATAAAAGTCAAAAAAATATAAATCTTTTTTCTAAAATTTTCTTTTGTCATATATTAAGTAAGAAAATTATTTTTACATTCGTAGGACTTTTATTTCACAAATTTTACGTTTTTGCTTGCGCACTCGCGTAATTATTATACTTAACACACGTTTTCATTTTAAGTCACGTTTTTAGGTAATTTAAGTTTATGTTTTAGTTAAAATAGTTTATTTAAGTTATTTTATTTTATAAATCACAAAAACATCATTGTAAAAATAGTGATAGCGTTTATTTAATATCTTTTAACCTTTTAATTTTATTTAATTTGCATTTAAGCCCCTGTAATTTACAAAACTTTTCTTTAGGTATAAATAACTCAAAATCCTTATTGATCACTATCCTTAGTGATTATTCGACATCTGTCGTGTTAAACACCATTCATCCTCCGTGGGACTTAACGACCGGGAATCCACTATATTCCTACGATCTTTAATTGCATTTGCTTTTCGAGTTGTTTTAAGTTTATTACGGTTGACCATTCACAAGTGGTTAGCTTGTGTGATTAAACTTGTTGTTGGGAAGCGAATCAAATTTTGGCGCCTTCTTGGGAGGTCAGTAAGCGTGTTTTAAGCATTTTCGAGACCGTACTTGCACATATACCACCTTTTGTAAGCAGTTTTTGTAAAGTTATCATAAAATTAAAAGTTCATTAACACTTTTCCTAAAGTGTTAACAACACCAAAATATTTTCATTCTTTGTTTTACAAAATGTTTATCCAAAAATCCAAAAATATTCATCTTTACCCTCTTACCCTTTTGATTCTTTATTCCTTTACCTCATCCATTTGATTCTAACTTCTATTCTCATGGAATCTCGTCTCTGACGATTACGGAGCAGTTGAAAAACTTCATACTTTATCACAAATGTCAAGAATTCGTGTTGTTCGTGATGATCCATTAATTACTGCGTAGGAAATGGAGCGAGAAAGGGGTGACAAAGGACCGGTACTTCCTACGATAATGGAGGTGCTAAATCGTCCAACCTACGGTTATCCAAAGATCTAACCCTCGATTGCTCTAAGCCGTCTAAAATTGATCCTAAACTTTCACAATTTACGGTTAGAAGCAATCATGCGAATTTAGACCGATGACTAGCAAGAATGACTTGCCTAATCTTCACGTTTCTCAAGAACCGAACGAGAGACTATAACGGAGTGGTGGAAATTGCTAGCTCTCGAGCACACCACTTGTCCCACCTCGGATTTTTCAAAATGTTCTTGAGACTTAATAGTCATTCGGATCACCATGTTGGTTTTGTTGATTCTTTGAATGAGGCGATTCCTTCTCATAACTCTAAAAAGAATCGTTTATTCCTTGTGCGGTTGTGGTGAGCCTCTTTTTGGTTCACCATGTCATTGACGTGTACGTGTGTACAGTGTGGTAATGATATTCATAACGGGAGTTGTTTGTTTTGTGGTTCGAGAATTCATTTGATTATGATCCTAATCCAAATTCATTTAACGACCCTCAAAATTTTCCAACTACCCACCACGACCGACTTATCTTCATATAATCAACATAACTTCTTTGTGAATTTTGTGGAGGTCCTCACCAAGGATTTGAGTGTAAATCAGGAAACACGTTTGTCTATGAGCAGTTTTCGATGATGCTCGAACTTTGGTTATGACCAATATCCATATAATTCGCCATCCGGACTCAGCAGATTTCTTGTTGTGAGAACTGTGGAGGTCCCCATTTCACTCGATTGTCAAACAGGAATCCATTTCCTTGTAACAATTACGACTATCACGACCACCTCCACGGTGCCAAATGACTCAAACTCCTCGGAAAACCCAACAAGACACTTATCTAGAGCTTACGAGTCGGTGAAAAGAGCGAGGAGTTGAGTAAAACATCATTCATAATGTTCCCGTTTTTCTTGTGTATATTGTGGGGTCTTCATGATGATTATCAATGTCAACCTTGGGTTTGACAAATCTCCACTCCCACAATGTCCGTCATTCAAAATTCACATGAAATCCATGGAAGAATTGCTAGGTGAAGAGCGGTGCTAAAATAAATTCCCAATTGCCTTTGAAAAATCTATTAGGAATCAATTGCACAAGAAAAAGCGACGGATCTAGCTCTCAATTTCGTTTATTCACGATGGCGATGATGATGAGGATGCACTTGGTATCCTACAATTTTATAAAGATTCATCATATTCATCGGTTGATATCCCAAAGTTGAGATTCATTCTCAAACAAGCATTATCACACCAAGCTCAACTCGCTCTACGAACATGGGGGCGAGCATCTTGACCTTTGTTCACGAAAAGGAATCGACAATTCATAAAGTCTAGTGTTGAGGACCTTGTCCCGATCCAGAGAGTCACATGGAACTTTGACCATATGTGTGATATCCCTTCCCTCTTGAGTGTTCAAAAGATCATTTTGAGACTTTCTCGATTTTAGCGATGATTGTAAATCTTATGGAGACATTGAGAATGTTGAGGCATCACTTTCGCATTTTGATGTTGATCCTCTTCTTGAGAAGTTCACCGATGAACTCACTCACATCATTCCACTTTCATCGAAAGTGATGATGATCTCTTTGATTTCAAAGCCGATATGGGAGAGATTGAAAGTCTCCCGTATAATGATAGTTCACTCGATTCTCACCCTAACGGTCCAATAGAGAATGTTAATCACCTTGTTCGAAGCATTCAAAGCTACTTTCACCAATCCTCTATTTGAATTGAATCTGAATTCACTTGGATTTCTAACAATCCAATCTTTGGCGAGGATAGTGATGAGCCCACAATGGAACAAGAGTTCACAAATTCACTTCATGTGAATGATTCTCTTTACGAGGAGTTCTCCTTTGAACTTACTCATATCATATCTCCACCGAGTATGATAACTTCCACTTTGATCTAGACATAAATGATCTTTGTGTTCGGAGAAATGTTCTCAACCATGAGAACTTGCTTGATATCAAAATCCCATCCCTCCCACCCGAATATATCTTGATCAAATGAGCTTAAATGATGAGATTCATGATCCGAAATCATGAATTCTCCTTGGATGATGATGAGTTAGTCAAGATTTTATCATGACTTTCTTTCTCTTCTTCACCTATCCATTAGCTTCTCATTCTTCACTCCTTTGGGAATGAAGACATTATCTTTGACCCGGCATTTTCATTTATCATTTTTGAGCGGTTCTATGTATATCTCATCGGTGTGAAACTTTCATGTACTTGATGTTTATCAAACATCTTGAATGAAAGTCAGATGGAGATTGTCATTCCACTCACTTCCCATGAACAATTTAATTGAGGTCGAGTCAAGCTAGCGACTCGGTAATCAAAAACGATAGTAAAACATGGGTTTTCACCGTGTGTATCACCCTAGTGTGGGGAGATGCACGATGGTGTCTAAATACTCATCATTTTGTGTAATCTAAGCTGCAAAATCATCTCGAAAACACTCGAAACACATCAAAATGATTAAATTATCACAAATCGGTGTTTTATGTGTTTTAAATGCAAATATATCAAAATCGGATGAAAAATGTATAAAGTTTGCAAAATTGGCGGTTTAGTCCCCCAGTTTTAAAAGTTGTCAAATCTAGTCCACGGAAATTCAAAATGTGAAATTTATCATTCAAGGTCCACAAGTATTCTAAGTTGTTTAAAATGATCCTTGAATGATTCTTTGGTCAATTGGCGAAAGGTCCCTAAACTTTGAAATTTACAAAATAGTCCTTGGACCTTTGAAAATGGATTTTATGCAAAAGGGCCCTTGTTCTATCAAAGTTTGTCATGATTGGTCCTTATGGGAGCATTGGAAAAATATCACTTTCAGTCCCTCATGTTTGGCAATTGTACACTTTTGGTCCTTGTTTAATACATAAACCAAACCGGATCCTATTGTAATACTAAGGCCCAAATCCAATCCAATATACTAGCCCAACCCAACTTCCCTTGACCCTTTACCCTTGACCCCCAGGTCACAACTTCATTTTGGCCCTGCCACAAACCAATTTGACCCCTTGTTATTAATACCACGGTCGAACCAAAGTCAAAACCCACTACGCTCGAAAACCGGAAACAACAGTACCTTTGTCTCTCCCAACACTTGAATCTCAAAACCGAGTGGTTTCACCACTTTTCAACTTCCTCCCATACCATGTCCCTCCACCTCCTATCACTCCAAATTCTTTAATTATCTAAACCAAACCCAATTAAAGCTCAAACACCTTCAAAGAATTATTTGGCGCCAAAAAAGCAACTTGGACGGTTTTGATTAATTTGAGAGATCCAAGGGCTGAGAAGTGGTGGGAAAGTCTCAGAGACACATGGGGAGTATGAAAAGTCTATAAAGAAGAGGAGTGATGCATTGTATCTTGGTATCTAGTGTAATTTAGGTTTTTATTGTCGTTTTTAAGAATTTTCAAGTCTAAGTGTATGTTTTAGCTCTTAAACTCTGTATTTCAAGTTTTCATGATATAATAAAGCTTTTGTGAATTATCAATTTCAGTTACAAGTTCTATTTACAGTTTATGAAAAATCTCATATTTATGCTAAATTTCATTAATGGTCAAATGTTGTTAAGCAAGTGTTAGTATGGACTCTTAAGCTCATGTAAGCTCCCATATAGCTTATAAAAGCTAGTAGAAACAATAAAATTGAGTTTAGCTTCAAAAAGTCAAAAATCACCAAAAATCCAAATAAATACTTGAAAAATAAAAAAAGGGTTCTATGGAAGTGTTCACAGCTGGAGCAAGGTGTATATTGGATAGCCTTGGTTTAGAGCTCTGTGGAGAGCATTTAGGATTGGTTCTCAGTTCCTAGTTCTCAGTTTGTGCTTCAAAGTCATTTGTAAGCAATTTTAATCAATTTGGCATTTCAATTGTTTTGCTTGTTCATTAGTTCTAATTCCTATTTCTTAGTGTTTACTAGTTATAATTTAGTATGTTTGATCATTAAAATCGGTGGGTTGTTTACTTAAATTTGTATTTTGCAAAAATCTCATTTTGTGATCAAACAAGCTTAGGTCTAGAATCTTGGTTTCAGTTGATTAGTGTTGATGATTTGTGTTCTCTTAGTGCTAATATTTGATAATACAAGGTCTGTAATCAAGTTTATGGTTTAAAATTGTGAGTTGCTTTGTAAAGCTTTATCACAGTCAACATAAAGGTGTGTTTGGTTTATGGTGTTCAAAGGGTCTTTGGTTCTTAGTTTTGTTGGAAACCTGTCTAAATAGGTCTAAACAACTCATATTAGTCAAGATACAAGTTCTTATAAGTAAAAAAAGTCAAAATTTCAAGAAATCATACATAGGTGCTTACTGTTGGAGTTTTTAAGATCAAGGATCTTGATTTTGTGTTCAAAAGTGGTTAATCTTGCTTAAGTCAGTCTTATATCACCCTAATACAACATCATCAGTACTTTAGATCAAATCAAAATCCACTTTGGTCAACTTTTTGGTTTTTCTCAAAAAGTCAAAATCTCAATGGGTCGTTTTTGAATAAAACTTGGAATTTCACTGTGGGTTTATTAAAGAGATTCAGATTATAAGCTTTGGAGGTATTATAGTCTAGTTGCTAAAGAAAAATAGAAAAATGTTAATTCTTGGTTTTTCAGCTTTTTGAGTGCTTATTTTACAGCTTTTCTTGGGGTACTTGTCTGCATATCTGTCCTGTGCACAGAATTTGTGCTCAACTTGATAAGCTTGCATTAAGCTTATTACTTGTCCAAATCTAGTGTTCTCTAGTTCCTTGGAAAGCCAACCTGGTCCTCTTGAGTTGTCAAGTCTTGTTTTTCACTTTTGAGCTTGTTAGCTAGGGCTGCTACTAGCTTATATTTTGTCCCATTTTCTGTTTTTCACTACATAAGTCAAGTGCTTATTTGCCTTTTCTTAGCTTATCAGTGTGCTTCTTTTCATTCTTTAGTTTCATTTCAGTAGTTTGTACCTTATTCCATCTTATTCTAGCTTCTGTTTCAGTGTTCAAGCTTATTTGAGCTTATTTTACCCAAATAAGCTAGTAAGGCCACTGTTGGGTTAATAAGCCATCAAATCTGCTTATTTGAGTTTTGTAAATTTTTGTCTTTATTAAATTTTCATATTATTAGTATATAAGTAGTTTTCAAAAGAAAAATCACAAAAACATCAATATAAAAATAGTGATAGCGTTTATTTAAGATTTTTAGCTTTTTGATTTTCTTTTCAACTTATTAATAAGCAAAACTTGTTTTCTCTTTTCTTAGGTTTCTGTCATCATATAGGATTTTTAGAAAAGTTTCAGATTTTCTCTATCTTTTAGTATTTATTATAATTATAAATAGTTAATAAATAGTAAATAATTAGTAATAAATAATTAAAAGTCTAAAAATATATTTTCTGTTTTAAAATTAGTTTTATCATATTTTAGATTTTCAAAGTTAAAATTTTATTTTTCAAGTTTATTTTCTATTTTCTAGTATTTAAGTGTATTTTAAATAATAATTAATTAATAATAATTAGATAAAAGTGTGAAAAATATATTTTAGTTTTAAAATTAGTTTTATAGTATTTTAGATTTTTCAGAGTCATAAGTTTATTTTTCTAGCCTTATTTTGTATTTTCTTCTATTTGAGTATTTATTAAATAGTTAAAATAGTTTTTAATTAATAATAATTAATTAAATAGTGTTAAAATAATTTTCTTTTCTAATAATTTTATTTTATTTTAGGATTCCAAAATGTTATTTTCATATTTTTAGGCCTTTTATTTCTTAGCTTTCACTTTTTATTTTATGCGTCTGCGTAGTTTTTAAAACTTACGTTTACGTTTCTTTGATCTGGTCATTGTGCTTTCCAATCGTGTCCAATTCTATTCTAAATCAATCGGTAGTGTAATTTCTAATCATAACCTTCTGATCACTATCCTTAGTGATCATTCCATTATCTGAATCGGTGTTTAACACACCATTGAGTCTCCTTGGGACTAAGCGACACAGGAATCCATTGTATTCTCTGATCTTCATTGTATTTATTATACGAGCTGTTTTAAGCACATTACGGTTGGTCATTCACAAGTGGCGGTTTGTGTGATTAGACTTGGCGGTTTCTTGAGATCAATGCCCCACATGTTGTATATAGATCTAAAAATGAATGAAAATTGTAAATATTAAAAAAAGAGAATAATTGTTGTGTTTCTACATTTAGCTAGTAATGTTATCTTTTTATGTTCAAGAATTCGGCATAATAGCGGGACTTTGAATATTGAGGACAATATTCATTTCTAAGTGTGGAAGTTGCGAATTTGATCGTAAATGTCTGCTTTTAGTCCCTTTTCCCAAAATGGCCAAATTTAAATTTTTTTAGTGGAAGTACTATGTACTAAACACGACAAATGGTGTCATCCACCATGTCTAACCCGCATAAGGATTGGCTAATCCGAGAGCAAAGCGGCTCTTGGTAAAGATATCTCAATCCGTTTATGGCTTTGATTTGCCCAAAATTGTATGGTGTTATTCACCATATCTTTAATTAGTGAAAAGTTGGCTAGCCCGCAAGGTTATGGCTTGTGGTAAAGGCGATGGAAAACCATAATTGGTAATCGAATCACGAAGATAATATTGATAATTTATCTAAGAGTTGGCTAGTCCGAAGCAAACGGCACGGTAAAGACAAATCAAATCCGTTTAAAGTCGGTGATTTGCTCAAAATCATTTGGTTATCATTGTACCAAGGTTCTTACTTGAACTAAAACAATGGCTACTCGAGTAATGGCTTTTGGTAAAGAGATGAAATCCATTAATTTTTCATAAAAGATTGCTAGGGACTAGCAATAGTTTAGTGGGGATTGATGAGTGTCTAAATACTCATCATTTTGTCTTGTTTAGAATGCCAAAACATCCGAAAACACTCGAAATGCATCAAAATAATGAAATTATCACAAATAAGTGTTTTATGTGTTTTAAATGCAAAAATACCAAAATCAGATGAAAAACGTATCAAGTTTGCATAATTGACAGTTTTAGTCCCCCAAGTTTCAAAAGTTGTCAAAATTAGTCCCTAGTAAATCAAAATAAAGCAACATGTTATTTAAGGTCCATAAGATTCAAAAGTTGTCAAAATAAACCCTTTAAAGTTTAAAATTTACAAAATGACAACTTTAGTCCATGAACTTTGAAAAATGTCAATAATGGTCCTTGGTTAATTTAAAAAGTAAAAATTATCAAATATTAACCTTGTACTATTCATAAATGACAAAATTGGTCCTTATGGTTAACTTTAGGGAAATTACATGTTTGGTCCCTTAAGTTTCAAAAATGACATAAAAGGCCCTTGGATTTATTAAAAATGGAAAATAATTACATGTATGGTCCTTGGATTATCATATATTGCAGGTTTAGCCCTTGTGATAAGTTTGGATAAGTTGCAAGTTCAGTCCTTCAGTTTTAGAATATTACATAAATGGTCCTTGTGCTTATTTAAACCAAACGGACCTATATATTAAACCAAACCAAATCCAGGCCCAATATCCAACCCGACCCATTTTTTAAAATTAGAAATCTGCACATTGTTCACCCTCTCCTCACAATGCGCAAACGAAGCGGTGGTTTCACCACCACTTTCCACCTCACCTTATCCCCCAGGTTGTCTATCCACACCCTCCCTCCACAACATCCCAAGCGATTAATACCCCTATTATGCTTTACTCAACCCCAACAGTCCACAAGACTTTTGGCGCCAAAAGAAGAATCAACTGCTGTGATCACTTTGACTTATCCAATGGTGGGAATTGATCAGAGGAGAGAGGGGAAGCTTTTGGATGTCTATAAAGAAGAAAAGAAGACAGAGATATAGTGGTCGCATGTTTTTAGGCCATTTGTAGTGTAAAACTTACTTAAATGTCTGTTTTAACTTAAATTTCAAGTTCTTAGTGTAATATTAAGTTCATTTCAAGTTAAAAATCACTTTTATATTGTAATTATTCCAGTTTAATAAGATTTCAAGTTTTCATGTTCTTGATAATTCGTATTAAGTTAATTATACTTATTAGAAGTCACATAAACCCTTTCACCCTTCAAACAAGCTCAGATAAGCTTGTTATAGCTTTTCATGAGCCTGTATTAAACTCTAGTTGTTTAATTTAGAAAAAGCCAAATTGGTCAACGAAGTCAATGATGATCACTCTTTGGTTCGAAATGGATTGGGTTGATCTTGATTTGGAGTGGGTTGATTTTGATCGAATAGTGATAGATTGGGTTCGTGATAAGCTACATGAATTGGATCACTTGTGAGTTCAAATTTTCTTTCTATTTTCTTTGTTTGGATTTGCTTATTATTACGTATTTAGAGGTTAGTTTACTAGTTAAGAATAGTTGGTATAGGTTTGTTTAGGTATAAGTTTACTTATATTAGTCATAGGTTTGCATCTATATACCATAAAAGTCAAAATCAAGTAAAATCGGTCCTAGTGTTCTTATCGGTTATGAGTTTATAGAGCATAAGCTTGATTTGTGTTTAGAATTCATTAGAGTAGCTTATTTTAGCTTTAGTATAGCTTATTTCATCATTCTCGGTTCACAAATCAGATTAAAGTTTACATTAGTCAACTTAGTTCATTTCTATAAAAGTCAAAATATCACTTAAGTAGTTTTTGAATAAAATGAATAATTTTATATAGGATTCAATATTAAGATTTAGCTTAAATGCTTTTGGGATATCAATATTTAGTTGCTTAACTTAATTATAAAATATTAGTTTAACATTACTCGACTTATTAAGTGCTTTTAATTAGCTTCTTTTGAATACCTCTTACGAAAGCATCACGTGCACGAGTTGCATGCCTTTTACAAGCTCATCAAGAGCTTATTATTAAGACTCACTTATAACTCTTAGCTTTTTGGAAAGCCCATCCACCATTCTTAAGGTTACAAGTGCTTATTTTCCATTTTTAGCTTATTTACCTAGCCTGCTAGTAGCTTTTAATTCTGTCCATTTTGTTTAAGTGTACCAATAAATCAGAGTTCATAAGTTTTTCAAAAGCTTCTCACAAGCTCATTAGAGTAATTTAAACTTTGTAAATTAGCTTTTTGGATAGCTTAGCTGATATAATTGTTAGTTTCAGTGTTCCATTTTATTTCCTAGCTTATTTCAGTGCTTAATTATTAGCTTTAAAGTGCCTAGTGATCTAAATAATGTCCTGTTTTACAGTTTAGCTTGTGTTAATTTAAAGCTTATTTAGTGCTTATTTCTATGTTTATGTGCTTAGTCAGTTGTAATACTAGCTTATTAACATATCTCTTAGCTTATTTCAGTTTACCTTGTGCTTATTTATTAGCTTGTTAGATATTTGGCTTATCTTTGAGCTTATCTCATTTTAGCCACTGTTAAGAAAATAAGCTTATTCAGAGCTTATTAGTGGTTTTTGTAAAAAGTTGTAGTTATAAAAAGTGCTTATCTAAGTGTGTTTAATAAGTTTGTAAAATAAAAATCCAAAAATAAAATAGTTGCAAAAAGTCATTGCTGGGATTCGAACCCTGGCCACCCAGCTCACCACACACACACACTACCACTCGCCCTTGGGACTTTGACTGTTATATCTTTGCAAAATTTAATACTTACCCCTTTTTAGTTCATTAAGCTTATACGTGTAGTATAGCTTATTTACAGCTTATTGAAACAAGCTTTTACATCCTTTTTATTTTTCATAGCATTGTATTGTTAATAAGTATTTTACAAAAAAGTTTCAGATTTTTCTTAATAGTTTTAGTATTTTTAATCATTTATTTAGTCTAAAATAGTATTTAATTCATAATAAAAAATATAAAAGTCAAAAAAATATAAATCTTTTTTCTAAAATTTTCTTTTGTCATATATTAAGTAAGAAAATTGTATTTACATTCGTAGGACTTTTATTTCACAAATTTTACGTTTTTGCTTGCGCACTCGCGTAATTTTTATACTTAACACACGTTTTCATTTTAAGTCACGTTTTTAGGTAATTTAAGTTTATGTTTTAGTTAAAATAGTTTATTTAAGTTATTTTATTTTATAAATCACAAAAACATTATTGTAAAAATAGTGATAGCGTTTATTTAATATATTTTAACTTTTTAATTTTCTTTAATTTGCATTTAAGCCCTGTAATTTACAAAACTTTTCTTTAGGTATAAATAACTCAAAATCCTTACTGATCACTATCCTTAGTGATTATTCGACATCTGACTGTGTTAAACACCATTCATCCTCCGTGGGACTTAACGACCGAGAATCCACTATATTCCTCGATCTTTAATTGCATTTGCTTTACGAAATGTTTTAAGTTTATTACGGTTGACCATTCACAAGTGGTTAGCTTGTGTGATTAAACTTGACTGTTCAGGAGCGACTCAGCTGTAGTTTTATTGAAGCCTAAGAATGATCATATGTTAAAGGCAGAAGAGAAGGTTAAAGTGAAGAAGGAGCGTGTATTGAAGTTAGATTCAAATAAGGAAAAGATGAAGAAACTTATTACTGCCGACCAGATTCAGAGGAACGAGTATTTGAGTAAATTTAAAGTTCTCGTTTCTAGGACAGTTCCTTCTAGCTTGTTTTCTACAATCCATGATGCGAGAGTTGACATGGGATCTTTCTTGTCAGATATTGGTTTTTCTTCATTGCACTTGGTTTCTATTGACACACTTCCATCTCGTTTGGCAAGGTTTGTAGTGTCAAAGTTTAATAACAAAACTTACGAGTTTGTGTTGGAGAAGGGGACGATTCTTGTCACTCGTGAGAAAATCCATGATATCTTAGGAATTCCTCTTGGTGAAATTTCTTTATTTGATTTACCCGAGAGATCTCTTGATGATCCTTTTGTGAAGTTTTGGTTGAAGCAATTTTATCCAATGACGTTGAAGGATATCCGAGCTAGTCATATTGCTTCAAAGTTGGTCATCGCAGAGCGAGTTGACTTTATGTTTAAAGTCAACTTCCTTATGTTATTTGCCAATGTGATGGGTAAAGCTGATACAATGAAAGCAATTGTTAATTTAACTGTGGTTAGACGTATTACCGAAGATACTTACATTTCCCAAATTGATTGGTGTGGTTACATTTACGACTGTATTAAATATAGTGAACTCCCAAAGACTTCTGGCGGCTACTATATTTGTCACACCCCCAAATTACCTGTTTTGTAGCGGAATGGAATTCCTGGGGATTGACTGTCATATCATCACAATCACAGTTATATTGAACGACCTAAAGTGTCGTTTGGAAAATACATCGCTTGAATTAATAAAAACATTCAGAGTTACAAAGATAGGTCCCAAATGAAAGTTACTATGTGTGGAAAATAAGTTTGGTACAAGTCAAACGATGTTTTTAAAGTATATAAATCCCATGTGAGGAGCGTCGTCACCGCGACTCTATGATATGTCCACATGCATGCCATGAAGTATATGCCTTAGTTACACGAAAATACATTGCTAAAAGTGTCAACACAATGGTTGAGTGAGTTCATAGAGTTGTTGAAAATTTATAATCGACTACCACAAGTATAAATTATGTATGACAATGTCGTCACAAAATGATACAATTGCTATAAGTCCATGACACCGAAGCTTGACTGATGTTCGCCCCAATAGAGTGTTTTGCCAAACAACTCAAATAATGATTATGAAATGAAATGCATCCGTCCGGTTGGAATCCACCAACCCGGATGGAGGTGTCACCCTCGATAGATCTATCCACTCACTCACGCTTCTATGAAATTAACGGTTCATGTTCATAAAATAGGGACATTTAACTGGCAATGAGGTAACTTAAGCAATGTAATGAATTTGAATATACTTGGCATCGTAATAAAAATGATGTGCAATGTATTCTCCCCCGTAGGTTTGAAATAAAGTATAAACTTGAATAAATCGGGGCTATGAAAACTCACCTGTTGCAATGATAATGATGATGTAATGGCAATACTGAAATGAGGAGCAACCTATGACCGTGACCTATTATGAATGATATGTTCTAATGTAAATCATGAAACAATGTCGTGCATGCAAATCCACATGTAATCTATACCACTTGTACGCTTTTGAAAATAGAATTTATCGTCGAAATATATGTTTATGACATCTCGTCATGTTATAAAATACTTTACAAGTATTTACGTTGAAATGCTACCCTACGATAGTCATTTAATGATTTATTATGAAATTATAACTTTTCGTCGTAAAACAATGTCATTTGACAATTTCATGAAAGTGACTAAAACGACCTTTAAAAGCTAGTCGTAAAATGGTGCACGTCGAGCGTTAGGAAACAAACTCAACGGTTTCTGGAAGCTCGTACCATTATCTCAAAGTTTTAGTGTTTAAGTTTCCATCCTAAAGGTCTCGATCACAAAGGAAAATATAAGTTAAGTATGGTACTTTAGTCCAAAGTATAGTTTAAAGATGGTTTTTGGCAAAGTTTAAGCGACCGTAATTAATTCATTACAACTCCTCTAAACAAACGGTCGGACATTTTAGAAAATATACTTGGCGAACTTACTTTTATTAGAAGACATCACTTTATAAAAAGTCCTACATTAATGTTAAAAACGACCTCCAACATGGTAACTAGTTTTGCCGTAATATTTGCCTATTAGAAATAATATAGTTTTTCTTACATAATAAAGTTACGGCAACTTTGTTAAATCGCGTGTAATTTAATCGTTACAAGTCCGTTTTCTACGTTTTATATGTCCTCGGAATTGTGATAATATATACTAATATATTTTTGATAATTCGACACATTTTATAACGCTTAAGACTCATTTTTGACTCGTAAAATGTCGAGATTACATGCTGAATTTTCTGTACCAAATATCTTATCGTCATCAAACTTGAAAAATTCATAACTTCTTCGTTATAGCTCCGTTTTAATCCGTTCAAGCGGCCACGTTTTCGTTTTAAAGTGTATTTTCTAAATATCTAGCCCAAAATATTTTGCAAACTGTCGGATTTTCCAGATTTTCAAATTATGGACAGACCCTTAATAATAGTTGTCGAAATGAGTTTTTATCGCGCAAAACCTATTCTAACCAATTTAAAACAACTCCGAAGCTACTCTAATCCTACCATACACCTTCTTAGGGTGTCATGGGTTCCTAGGCATCATCAAAAGTGATATACTACAAGGAATAATTATAGGAAGATATAAATATATATACTCTTAAAATCAATGTAAAAGTGGTACAAACATCACAAGACTTGCATGTTTTCTCAATAATGATGAAATGAATATGAGAATGAATATGAAATATGATCATGAAAATGAAAAGCTTACAAGTAACTTGATGAGGTTTATGAGAACAAAGGGTTTTTCCTAATCACCCAAGGTTTATATTGCAAAACCTTAACAAAAGTGATACTAGTGTAATAAAACTTGATTAGAGAAATAATTTTGATCTCCTTCTTGGTCCCTTTTGTGGTTGCCGGTTCTAGCAAGAGAGAAAGGAAGAGAGTTTTTGCTTTTCACCTTTGAGATCATTAGTTGTATGTGTTGGATATTTTGTATATAATACAATTTACTTGAAGATATTTAGCAAGATTAAATGACTCACCCTCCTTGGTGGTCGACATACATAAAACAAATAGAGTAGATGCATTTAATCATAATCAAGTGTTTCAATGTTGAGTAATGTGTAGTTAATTAGGAATTATTAGTAACTTGTGTATTTATTTAAGCATTTTGGGTAGCGTTAGCTAAAAATAAATTTTAACGGAACAAAATAAAATGTATTGAAGTCATAAAAATTATAAAAATACATTTCTTGCAAAATTTGAGTGAAATGATAATTATCGTGTAGTTTTTACGAAAACCGTTGTAATTATATAAATATAACAATTTATATACAAAATAAATTGAAAACATCGGGTAAAATAATAATATAGTTTTTATAGTCTTAAAATGAGTATAAAAATATATTAGGAATATTTTTGGAAGTGTCGGATTAAATGTTCAAAATAATTGATTATGCGATAGCGTTTATTTAATAGGAAAATAAACGTTTAATGAAAAATGCAAACCCATGCATAATATTGATATGAAATGATGTTATTAATGTTGTGTAGACTAAATCTAGTCTATATGAAATGTCCTCGATAAAATGTTCATGAATTCGCAGCTAAACCACTAAGGTTACGCGAATTTGATACTCGTAAACGTAGTTTATGATAAATGATGAAATAGTGAAACTTTTAAAGTTTTCAAAATGACCTGAAATTACGAGTTGTCACATTCGCCCAACCAAAAAGGAATTCAGTCCCTGAATTCAGTCCTTGTTGGGCCCTACGGTGTTGTCGGTGAAAAGATGAGGATATTTGAGTAGCATTGGGTCGTCCAATGTTTTTTTTTTCTAAATCGTACCACACCCTTCCAAGACAGGACTTTGAACATAAATTTGTTGCCAACTTGAAATTCTAATGGTTTGCGACTTATGGAACATACTTCCAATATTTTGCGTCGTACATTGACGTAGCTTATCTAGCTATTTGTTGTTGTTTGTAACTGATTTTTGACCTGTACGATTACTTTGTTGTTTCATGAATGAGTCATTGACTAGTGAGTTGGACTTTTCTGATTTTTGCCTGTAAATAAGTGATTGACGCCTCAACCATAGAGTGCATCAATTGGTGTAGTCAACATGTTCAGGTGCTAACTATTGTTGTAAAGTAACTTGTTCGATGAAGAATGATTTACCTAATCATTTCTAAAGATTACACATGCCTTGAGTATATCTTGAAATGTTTGAATTGTTCTCTCGCTCTAACCATTGAGCTGAGGATAATAGGTGGTACTCATGTCCTAATAGATTCCATGGGAAGATTGAAATGATTATCAGGAGTCTAAGGTAAATCGAATAGCTTATAATAGGTACAACTGGATTCGATACCACGTGTCTCATGCCAAATTTCATAATGTTAAGTCTGTCGAAAAGGACCTTATTGAAAAGAGTAGATTATAGGTAACAATTGTGATTCCTCGCGTTTCTCGTCCTAGCTAATGTCATTACTTGAATCTTACTTGCCTAAGGTGCTTAGTCTCCATGACTAAAATGTTTATTGTTTGATGATCGAAGTGTTTCCATGCTATATGTTGTCAAGTCACAAAACCTTAAATATTTAAGTGATGTGGTGTAGTGATTGATTTTCAAGATTTGTCCCGATATTGAGTGCTTCTAAAATATTTCATCACTTATATTGTTATCATGCTAGCAAGAAAATAGATATCAGCTCATACTATGTCGAAGAATGTTTGTTCTAATTTCACTTGTAGATGGAGTGTCATTGATTGTCCGATACATTCAAACCTATTGCATCTCTTGATTTAGGAGTGAGGTTACTTGGAATTTCTAGAGAACACAATGTCTTAGAGGAAAGTTTACATCTATAACCTTAATTTAACCAAATTTTCCTTTAAGGGAAACTCATTGTAGGGAAGTTCACATATTGTTGAGGCCATGTTTAGTGAAATGTTTTGTAGTCTTGATTAGAAGACTTGGTTTCTCCCTATAGTGTTGCTTAGTGTGTATTTGCTTCGTACTAAATCTTGTAACTCGGTCTAGCTAGTACTTTTGAAATGATATAATTTGACTTCTAGTCCAAAATAGTGGTTCGGAATGTCTCGTCATGTCTTAAGATTTTTATTGAGTTTTGAAAGATCTCGCTACCTACTTCTAGTCCTTGTTGGTAAAGTCCGAAGTCCTTTCATTATTTTCTTGTATCGAGGGATCCTCCTCACAGATGGTATAGGAAGCCTTTCCTAAAAAGGTAACTCGTCAAATTCTAACTTATTGGTTGAGTGAGTGATGAATGATATAAGAATCTATAGAGTGTTAATAAAAGAAATGTTTATGAACATTTTATCTGATTACAAAGCTTTGCTTTTGAGTGAAGATTGTTTTAAGAGATTTTGAAATGATGCTTGTTACTTTCATGACATCATTCTTCCTGAATTATACATAGGTGATCAGGCCATGTGTAATTGATGACAAATGATGTGATGCTTGGTTTTGTTGAAATGGTATTATGTTCCTCCGAAGTTTTAAATGGTATTCAACGTTTTGTTTTGTAAGATAATGGCTCAATAATTTTTCAGAGTAACATGAAAATCGTTTCGCATGATGATATTAAATCGTTGATAAAATGACTGAAAACCAATTGATAGGGTGGTAATGAAACAACTTGTTTTAAAACATTATGAAACAATGTTTCTAAGATAGTGTAGAATAGCTTGAAATAAATTTAAGTGACATAATGTTATGAAGTAGTAGCAAAGTAACTTGAAATATAATTTGTTGAATGGTTTGTTGGATACACGAGGAAACCTCATAGAGTGATAATAGTCTCTTAATTGGTCAAGAATAAAGTTGGCCTAACCCCTAGTAAGATAGTGATGTAGTATCGCGAAATGATTGAAAATTTAGGCAATTGGAATAAGGAATGAAATGAACAAAGGTTGTGATTATCGTGGAGTTAATAAGGGATAAAGATTACATAAGATTGAAAGGTACATATTATCTGTTCCTGTTGATGGTCAAATCGTGTTTCAAGTGTAGGGGTAGTAGGCGGTCTAGCAGCGATAGCCCTAGAAATCTCACAGTCCTCAAACCTATGAGATGGTGTAGTGTTTATAGTCTTAGTGATAAATGATAATGGTGCGTCAAATCATGCACGCTTCCCAAGCTGCAAGTCAGGTGTATGAGTAGTGTCTATGAGATGTGATGGCACGGATGGTACTCTAGATGACAATGATGATGAAAATGATGACAATGATGATAATGAAAATCCTTGTGGTGAGTAAGAAAATAGGTTCATTAGGACTAAACCTATAAGTTCTACCAAATGGTATAATCTGTCTTAACAGAATGATAAAAATTGACCTGATCCTACAGTGAATCAATGGTGATCGTGATGGTGTAGGTGCAACTTCGTCCTCCTAAAAGGGTTCAGTCTCATCATCTGATGTTATCGGTGTTGAGTCAACTGATGTTAAAATTGTTATAGGGAATGACAAAGCATTTTCCACATTAGAGTATGAGGAAATGATAATGGGATGGGTATTTGAAGGCATCCATGTGACAATCGATTTGAAATGAAAGTAAATAACTCGAAAAAATGTACGTATAAACCACATGTATAGTGACTATGCACTTATGATGAAATGATGAGATGCTATGATGATGTAGTTATAGTCTAGGGTCAATGATGCAACCTAGTTCTCTATAATCAAGCTCGATGCCAATCTGTCACACCCCAAATTACTGTTTTTGCGGAATGGAATTCACGGGATTGTTGTCATATCATCACAATCACAGTTATATTGAGCGACCTAAAGTGTCGTTTGGAAAATACATCGCTTGAATTAATAAAAACATTCAGAGTTACAAAGATAGGTCCCAAATGAAAGTTACTATGTGCGGAAAATAAGTTTGGTACAAGTCAAACGATGTTTTTAAAGTATATAAATCCCATGTGAGACGCGTCGTCACCGCGACTCTATGATATGTCCACATGCATGCCATGAAGTATATGCCTTAGTTACCTGAAAATACATTGCTAAAAGTGTCAACACAATGGTTGAGTGAGTTCATAGAGTTGTTGAAAATTTATAATACGACTACCCCAAGTATAAATTATGTATGACAATATAAGTCCATGACACCGAAGCTTGACTGATGTTCGCCCCAATAGAGTGTTTTGCCAAACAACTCAAATAATGATTATGAAATGAAATGCATCCGTCCGGTTGGAATCCACCAACCCGGATGGAGGTGTCACCTCTATAGATCTATCCACTCACTCACGCTTCTATGAAATTAACGGTTCATGTTCATAAAATAGGGACATTTAGCGGCAATGAGGTAACTTAAGCAATGTAATGAATTTGAATATACTTGGCATCGTAATAAAAATGATGTGCAATGTATTCTCCCCCGTAGGTTTGAAATAAAGTATAAACTTGAATAAATCGGGGCTATGAAAACTCACCTGTTGCAATGATAATGATGATGTAATGGCAATACTGAAATGAGGAGCAACCTATGACCGTGACCTATTATGAATGATATGTTCTAATGTAAATCATGAAACAATGTCGTGCATGCAAATCCACATGTAATCTATACCACTTGTACGCTTTTGAAAATAGAATTTATCGTCGAAATATATGTTTATGACATCTCGTCATGTTATAAAATACTTTACAAGTATTTACGTTGAAATGCTACCTACGATAGTCATTTAATGATTTATTATGAAATTATAACTTTTCGTCAGAAACAATGTCATTTGACAATTTCATGAAAGTGACTAAAACGACCTCTAAAAGCTAGTCGTAAAATGGTGCACGTCGAGCGTTAGGAAAAAACTCAACGGTTTTTGGAAGCTCGTATCATTATCTCAAAGTTTTAGTGTTTAAGTTTCCATCCTAAAGGTCTCGATCACAAAGGAAAATATAAGTTAAGTATGGTACTTTAGTCCAAAGTATAGTTTAAAGATGGTTTTCGGCAAAGTTTAAGCGACCGTAATTAATTCATTACAACTCCTCTAAACAAACGGTCGGACATTTTGGAAAATATACTTGGCGAACTTACTTTTATTAGAAGACATCACTTTATATAAAGTCCTACATTAATGTTAAAAACGACTTCCAACATGGTAACTAGTTTTGCCGTAATATTTGCATATTAGAAATAATATAGTTTTTCTTACATAATAAAGTTACGGCAACTTTGTTAAATCGCGTGTAATTTAATCGTTACAAGTCATTTTTCTACGTTTTATATGTCCTCGGAATCGTGATAATATATGCTAATATATTTTTGATAAGTCGACACATTTTATAACGCTTAAGACTCATTTTTGACTCGTAAAATGTCGAGATTACATGCTGAATTTTCTGTACCAAATATCTTTCGTCATCAAACTTGAAAAATTCATAAATTCTTCGTTATAGCTCCGTTTTAATCCGTTCAAGCGGCCACGTTTTTGTTTTAAAGTGTATTTTATAAATATCCAGCCTAAAATATTTTGCAAACTGTCGGATTTTCCAGATTTTCAAATTATGGACAGACCCTTAATAATAGTTGTCGAAATGAGTTTTTATCGCGCAAAACCTATTCTAACCAATTCAAAACAACTCCGAAGCTATTCTAATCCTACCATAAACGTTCTTAGGGTGTCATGGGTTCCTAGGCATCATCAAAAGTGATATACTACAAGGAATAATTATAGGAAGATATAAATATATATACTCTTAAAATCAATGTAAAAGTGGTACAAACATCATTAGACTTGCATGTTTTCTCAATAATGATGAAATGAATATGAGAATGAATATGAAATATGATCATGAAAATGAAAAGCTTACAAGTAACTTGATGAGGTTTATGAGAACAAAGGGTTTTTCCTAATCACCCAAGGTTTATATTGCAAAACCTTAACAAGAGTGATACTAGTGTAATAAAACTTGATTAGAGAAATAATTTTGATCTCCTTCTTGGTCCCTTTTGTGGTTGCCGGTTCTAGCAAGAGAGAAAGGAAGAGAGTTTTTGCTTTTCACCTTTGAGATCATTAGTTGTATGTGTTGGATATTTTGCATATAATACAATTTACTTGAAGATATTTAGCAAGATTAAATGACTCACCCTCCTTGGTGGTCGACATACATAAAACAAATAGAGTAGATGCATTTAATCATAATCAAGTGTTTTAATGTTGAGTAATGTGTAGTTAATTAGGAATTATTAGTAACTTGTGTATTTATTTAAGCATTTTGGGTAGCGTTAGCTAAAATAAATTTTAACGGAACAAAATAAAATGTATTGAAGTCATAAAAATTATAAAAATACATTTCTTGCAAAATTTGAGTGAAATAATAATTATCGTGTAGTTTTTACGAAAACCGTCGTAATTATATAAATATAACAATTTATATACAAAATAAATTGAAAACATCGGGTAAACTAATAATATAATTTTTATAGTCTTAAAATGAGTATAAAAATATATTAGGAATATTTTTGGAAGTGTCGGATTAAATGTTCAAAATAATTGATTATGCGATAGCGTTTATTTAATAGGAAAATAAACGTTTAATGAAAAATGCAAACCCATGCATAATATTGATATGAAATGATGTTATTAATGTTGTGTAGACTAAATCTAGTCTATATGAAATGTCCTCGATAAAATGTTCATGAATTCGCAGCTAAACCGCTAAGGTTACGCGAATTTGATACTCGTAAACGTAGTTTATGATAAATGATGAAATAGTGAAACTTATAAAGTTTGCAAAATGACCTGAAATTACGAGTTGTCACAATATTGGTCCATTGTGCTTCTTGATTGTAAGTTTATACTTTTTATGTTTACTGTTTTTGTTTATGCTTTTTATGATCTCATTGTGAATTTTCTTACTTTTAACAGCTCCTGTATCTTGATTCCACAAAATTTGAGCGTTTTAATGTTATCCGTTACCGTCCTGCTATCCAAAACTGGAGCACAACTTCGATGAATCTACGCCAAAAGCTTGAAATTGAAGAAGAAGTCATAGGCAAATTGGATTTGCATGGAGATTGGAGTGAATCTGAAGTACATGAAACCGAAGGTTTTTATGATGGTGGGGAGAATGTGAGCAAGGCTCGTCTTCTGTGTGCCTCTTCTTGATAAAGCGAGTTCGACTCTTTTCCGTATTTTTGAATTATTTGTTTGAACTACAACCACATATGATTCAAACAGAATCACATGTGATTTAGACAGAATCACATGTGATTCAGACAGAATCATATGTGATTCAGAGAGAATCATATGTGATTCAGAGTAAAATCATATGTGATTCTGACAGAATCACATATGACTAAAGACTAATTGACATGTTATTCAATATTTTCACTTCAGTTTTATGTGACCTGTCATATATGATTTTGTTTTTATCTTCAGAGTTTTTGCAAGATGATTAAAAACAAGCTTTCAAACATATCTCGTGAGAAGGTTGAACTTGAAGATCTTCTAAAAAAGGCTAATACCGAGTTTCCGAATGACGAAGAAGTTTTTGAATTATACGAGAAATATAGAGGAGTATTTAAAGATGTTATATTATTTGAAGATGTTCATGTTGATGATTTTAATTCAGGAGATGGAGGATCTGATGATGGTGAGAACGTTGATGGTGACAATAAAGTTGTTGAGGGAGATAATTTGGAAAGCGAGATTGTTGCTTGCGAGGCTGTTGTTGAAGATGAACAGGAAGTACCAATAATTCTTGAAGAAAGCGTATCTGTGATGGCTTGAAACAAATATTGATTGGGTCGAGAGGTGATTGATTGTATTTGCGATGCATATTATGATGTACTTTGTTTAACCCTTCTCTTAGCGGTTTGATCTTACAAGTTTCAAGTCGAGTAACACAGCAAAACAAAAATTTCATCTTTTAATATTTTTATAATTTGTTCTTTTAATCTTTTTTAACTAAAAATTTGTTTTTATTCAGGATGATATTAACTGGCCTCGGGTTGTTCAGCCAGTTAACATTGAGTGTCCTCACACTCCTGAACGAGTGGTTACTCGTTCATCTCCTAAGAAAAGAGTTCCTAAGCCATCTTCTTACCTGTGATCACCATACATGAATAAGAAGACGACAGTTATCGCTCTTCTTAAGAGGGTTGAGTTTGAGTTGGGGAATAGCTTGTTTTCAATGCAGGGCGATAAGTTGTAAGTTGGGGAATAGCTTATTTGTTTTGGTATTTATTTTTATTTCTGTAATAACATTTCTAATACACTTTTTTTTTTGTTTTTTAATTTAGTGAAACGGTTTTTCAAACTCGTTCTGGTAACCATGAGGTATCGTCCATACGTTTAAACATGGAGACGTTGGCACCAAGTTTGTGGATAGATGCAAATGTTGTTGACTCTTGGGGAGCAGTGCTGAATTATGAAAAATCGCTTAAAAAGGATCCTTCACCAAAAAGGCATTTTTTCCCACGAATTGTATTGTAAGTTATTTTAATTTATTTTATTTTAATTCAACTTTTTCAATCAGTTTTTACTCATATGTTATCTAAGTGAATCATATTTGATGAGAACCATATGTTATTCTGATGAGAATCATATATGATTCTGAATAATCATATATGATTCTTTAATAATCATATATGATTCTGAGTGAATCATATAAGATTCTGTATAATCATATATGATTCTGAGTGAATCACATATGATCTTGAATAATCATATATGATTCTCATCAGAATAATCATATATGATTCACACAGATTCATATATGATCCTGAGTAATCATACATGATTCACACAGATTCATATCTGATTTTGAGTGAATCATATATGATTATGATATTTTACACATAAACATGATTTAGTTCAAGGATTAAAATAGCATATGATTTTTTGTTTAATACAGATAGAAGCTATGGTTAAAAAACTTATTGATGAAGATGAGCAGTGGAATATGTTTTCAGCGGAGATTTTGGCCCATTTTAAAAATGACTATGACAATGCCTCTAGGTCTCTTGCAGATATTGAATTGGTAACTTCTCATTCCATTAGAAATTAAATTTTGTAGAAGTCTGAATTTGAGTTTTAACTTTCCTTTATTTTGTTGAAATAGGCGTTTTTCCCGATTCGTGTCTCCAATCATTTTTATGTTGTTGTTTTCAACATTAAGAAGAGTGTAACATCGATGATCATACTTGATAATTCTGATTCTGGAACCTACAATTCCTACAAGGGAGTTTTTGAACTTCTGGCAAGTTCTTTTAAAAATAATATGTGATTTTTATACAAGTTATATGTGATTTATGTACATTTTTTAACCTTGGTTTTATTTTTTGTGGAAGAACTTTTTTTCCAGGTTCCTGCAAGAACATAATCATCAAAGATATGCTGCTATTTCTAAAGTTAGAGGACGAGTTCCAAGGTTGAAATGGAAGACTAAGAGCAATCGTATAGACTGTGGAGTTTTCGCGATGATTCATATGGAGTCTTATGTTGGTGAGCCTGCTGCAAAATGGGATGTTGGTCTGTGTCCAGAATCAGAGCAGCAAGTTGCATTGTTGAGGCAAATGAGGTTTAAGATTGCTACCAAGATTCTATTGCACGATTTGAATGAGCATTCTCAAAAGATGTATGATTTGGCTTATAGGTTCCAGTCAGAGATTCTTGAAGAGAATAGGATTTCAATTATTGTGAATGCAATCAAGAACAGGGCTGAGCGTGAAAAGGATCCTAAGAAGGATGTTGATCGTGAAAAGGATCCTAAGAAGGTTGTTCATGCTCATGAGTTATGGTAATCATATTAGTTTATGTAGTGATGGTAGTTTAAAACTGATGGTAGTATCTTATGGGTAGTCTTTTAGTAGTACTGATGGTAGTTGAAAACTGATGGGTAGTCTTTTGGTAGTACTGATGGTAGTTTAAAACTGATGGGTACTTTTTTTGGTAGTACTGATGATGGTAGTATCTGATTGGCAGTTTAAATGTTTTTCTTACGTGTTATTTTGCTATATTTATTAAAGTTTTTATATCTAAATCACATATGTGATTCTGTAAGAGTCATATATGACTTTGTACAAATCATATATGACCTGTCTTGAATCATATATGATTTTTGAAATCATATATGATTGTCAATAGATCATAGTTTTTTTTATCTAGATCACATATGTGATTCTGTAAGAGTCATATATGACTTTGTGTCTTGAATCATATATGATTTTTGAAATCATATATGATTGTCAAAAGATCATATATGTTTCAAGGCAGATCACATATGATTTTGAAAAATCATATATGATCTTGAAATAAGCAACAGATTATACCTGTCTTGAAATACGCAACAGATTATAGTGAAATAAGCAACAGATTATATGATTATATGATTTGCGTAATGTAACTTTTCAATTAAACAAAAGGTAACTTTTCCGACAGTGCAAAAAAAATAAATAATAACTAAATATAAAGAAAGTATGACATTCAAGAAGCGTTAGTCTCTTGTTCACCCGCATCGGTTTCGATGTTTGTCGCTGCTTGTTCACCCTCATCAGTTTTAGCCTATTTTTCAGTAGCAATTCTCGCAAGTTTTTCAATATACTTTGGGTTTAGTGGACATGTCATCTTGCTGTGATTATTAGTCTTCTCACCACAGAATCCACATTTCCTTTTCCTCTTAGATGTTCCTTCAAGTGCCATTTCTTTTCCACTTTTTCTACGATCTTCTTTCGACCAACCTTTGTTTGAAGCATTGGATGGATTTTTGACCACATGTTTTTCAACTGCATATATATCCTTAATTACATCTCTTGTTTTGCGTGACGGAGGGTTAGGCATTTCATCCTCAATTTTCTTCTTGATTGATTTCAATTGTTCCACAAACTTTCCTAAACGGGCTTCATCTTTACTCAACAAAAATAAACACTCATCTACCACAAAAGTAGCCTCATTTGTTAATTTTTCAATTGGTTCATTCTTTTCTCCATACCTGTTTGTATTTCTTCTCAAACCTGGTGGTATTATATCCCTTCTCCAACGCCTCAAAATGTACTTTTCAGGGATCCTTTGAACATCACGGTTCTTCAAAACACAGAATGCGTGTCGACATAAAAACCCAAATCGAAGAAAATGCCTACAAGTACATTCCACTGACCTGTCTTCAAGAGAACGCAGAACCTAATTGCAGAACATGAAGGAAAGAAAATTAGAACTTTTTTAGTACTGAAACCATATATGATTCTGTGAGCATCATATATGATTCTACATAAAATCATATATGATTCTATGTAAAATCATATAGGATTCTATGTAAAATCATATATTATTCTTAAATAATCATATATGATTCCGAAAAAATCATATATGATTCTTGGTAAAATCACATATGATTCATGTTGAATCATATATGATTCGAATTAAATCATATATGATTTCATGTCAGATGGTAACAGCTAAAGAATATTCAACAATTGGAAGTAAATTTACCTTGTATTCTGCTACCTTTTTAGATTCTTCTTTTTCTTTAGAAAGTGTCCTATAGGCAGCTGCATTCCTATCTTTAACCCTAACTATCTCACAACCCTCTTCTGTTTTAAACTCTTCTATTGTGCAAGACCAACAAGCTTCTTTTATTTCCGTTTGAACAAGCAGAAATATTGATCTTGTATATACTTTATATGCATGGCGTTCCATATTTAACTCTGTAGAAAGTTTTGGAGCTGAGTAAAATGTGTTGAAGTCCAATTGTTCTTGCCTATACCTTTGTCTCTCCATTGCTGATTCAAAGTACATCATGAAATTAACCAATGTTGACCCATGATTTGTGAAATGTCTAAAGAATGCATTTTCACTCTCGGACCTTGAAGTAGTTCTCATCAATCCAAACAATGGAGAGTCAATAAGATAAGCTGGTAGCCACATTTCTTTAAGTCTAAACATCTTTTTCATCCATTTATGGTCTTGCAATCCAAAATCTTCAATCAATTTTTCCATTTTCTTCAAATTCCAATGGTTCCATGAACATGTTCCACACAATCTTGTTGAGCGCTTTTTGAAATCGGTTTCACTATAGATTTTTACAAATCGTAAGAAAATTTCATGTTACATAGAATCATATGTGATTCACATAGAATCATATGTGATTCTAAGTGGCAGATTATATTTCTCAATATTAAAATAGTATACGAATTAAAATATCTTCGATGGAATTTTTTGTGTGATATGCCACATACATATTCTATGTTTGGATTCAGTAAAAACTGCTTCAATTGCTAACTTCATGGCTCCATCTTGATCCGTTACAATCATTTTTGGTTGTTTTTGATGTGCAGTCATGAATGATTTTAGTAGCCATGTGTAAGTGTCTTCATCTTCTCTTAGAAGCATTCCCGCACCCAATGTCACGCACTTTTTGTGATTATCTATCCCGGTAAATGGAACAAACACCATATCGTATCTGAATATCACGATTTTCACACCATATCGTATGTGAGAATCATATGTGATTATGTGAAATTCATATATGATTCTGTGAGAATCATATATGACTTTGTGAGAATCATTTGGGATTCTATTAGAATCATATATGATTCTGATAGAATCACATATGATTCTATGAGAATCATATGTGAGATTCAAATTGAATTACAAGTGCTTCATGTAAATAACATGTGAATCAGATTGAAAAGAGACTTACTTGTTGGTTCTGAATGTTGCATCAAATGACACCATATCTCGAATTCCTTATAGTTGCATTTGGCAACTTCATCATTAAAACATGGCAACCAATTTACTTTTTCAACCATATAATGAAATGTAAAGTTTGGAACATATTTCTTTTGGTTTTCCATTTTGTTTATCAGCATTTGCGCGTCGCTTTCACTTATGCATACGTTTATTTCCCTTTGATGATTCTTGAAATCAGTGCTTGTGCCATAAACATATTGAGAACAACCTTTCATGCTACATAAAAAATTATGTGCCTTTGTTGCACCAAGTCTGAAGTTTGAAGCTTTTACAACGAACATTTTTTCCGCTTGAGTCATCTTCCTTTGTTTCTTTGTTAGATGATCATACTCTTTTGGAATCATTAAATGATTGTGCTTAGCAAAAAAATTAGTTATTTTGTATTCTCCAGAAATAGGATCCAAAGTTATGAATATTCACGCCATACAACCTGTTACCCGTTGTCTTATATTTCTGACTTGTTTATCACTGCTTTTAAGATCCAATGTGTTGATATTTATGTCTTTTGGAACGCCTTCCCTATTACACATAAGGTACTTACTTTTTACCAAACCACATTTTTTATTTTTACGTGCGATTTCTTAACTTCAAAGCACGCTTCTTCAACAGATTTGTTGTACATTTCAATACATTCCTCTATCGTTTTAAACTTTTCCTCCTCAGCGGTAAATAAATATGATCAACAACGGGTTCCCAAGACACCGATCCTCCGGAGTTTCTTCATGTGCATATAAAGTTGGTCTTGGTGTCATCACGAGAATCGTATAGTGAGTTACATTAAAAGGATCGAGACAATATTTATTTTCATAGAGAACAAAGTATGATTCACACGAATCGTATATGATTGTTATCTCGAATCATATATGATTCGGTAGGAATCATATATGATTTCTACTTTATTACATAAGCAGATCATTGTAAGAGACAAACTAAAATATGTGATTTTGCTTCACATGTGATTTTTCGAATCACATATGATTGAGAAAACTAAAATATATGATTACGAAGAATCACATATGATTCTATCAAATCATATGTGATTCTTCGCAGACGCATTTCATCAAACACATGGTGTGCTTCTATATCATGAACACTTAGAATCATATATGATTTCTCCTTTATTGAAAACTAAAATATGTGATTTTGCTTCACATGTGATTCTTGAATCACATATGATTGAAAAACTAAAATATATGATTACGAAGAATCACATATGATTCTATCGAATCATATGTGATTCTTCGCAGACGCATTTCATCAAACACATGGTGTGCATCTATACACCATGTGTAATTCCACTAGTATCATATATGTAATTCCACAAAATATTCAAAATAACAAAGAAACAAAGCAGAATAAGCAAAAAAATTATCTGAATCATATATGATCCTTTTCTTCTTTACCTTGAATAACAGGTGTATCTTCTACTTCCATAATCTCAGCATCCACCAATGTATCATCTACAATCATAACCTCAGCATCCACCATAAGCTCATCTTCATATCTATTTTCATCAACAACATCATTGTTTTCCATTATCAACGGTGAGGATGGTGGAGCGGTGATGGTGGTGGATCGGTCATGGTGATGGAGCGGTGATGGTGGTGGATCTGTGGTTGAGCGGTTATGGTGATGCTGGTTGTGGTGGATCGTTCTCTGGTGATGCTGGTTCTATGTGTATTTTTTCACCTAATATTTTAGGGAAATAATGGAGGTAGGTTTTTATTTTTAGTTTATATATATTTGATGTTTTTGCCCTCAAAGTGTAAATGCAGGATTTAATCTAAGCCTTTGGATGTAATTGGATTGGATGGTTGAGATTCATTGATTGGTTCTATGGTTACTCAAGGATCTACATGGATCTCAACTCAACGTACTATACTTGTCAAGAAAATCACTTCTGCGCAGCGAACAAAAAAAAATTCTTATCACCTCCACCGACTCGACTATTTTGTCTTTTTTAGGGCTTATGTTACTCCCCCATCCGGTTCCCTCCATGTCAGCAGGTAGCATGCCAAGTGTGATAAAAATTCCCCCTAACCCATTTTTTTCACTTTCATTCAAACATAAAGTTTAAAAAATTGCTACTTTACTCTTTCTTCTTCTTATGATAAAAACTCATGAACCCTAAACCTAGTTCATCCATTAATTAAAATTCACTAACAAAAATCCAAATCCAGTTGATCCATGGCTTCATCTTCTTCCACATCTCGTTATTATGGTAGAAGATACACCAAAGAAGAGATAGCGCATATGACTCACTATACTTGTAAGTTTTCAATTTATGAACACGTGGCATGGACTCCTGAGAATCCTGGTCGAAGATTCAAAGCCTGTCCCAACCGTGTAAGTTACCAACTTCTAAATATATGGCTAACTTGTTTTTGTTAATTGGTATTGATTTATGTTTTACAACTTGCTTTTAGGGTAAAGATAAGAAGTGTGATGTCTATGGATTTCTTGATGATGAATTACCATCCCAATACTACAAAGACCTAATGTACAGGTTGTATAAGGACAACCAGATATTGGATTGCAACTTAGACAACCTTTCCTACCAAGATGATGGTCAAAACCTAATTGGAAACAAGGCCATTTCCCACCAAGATGATGGTCAATACGTAATTGGAAACAAGGCAACTGATGTACTCACTATGGAAATGATTTACAAAGAAATGAATGAGCTAAAGGTCAAGGAAAAAGTTTATGCACTTTCTTTCTTGGTTCCACCTGTTTGATGATTGTGTTGATGCTGTTGATTGGAGTTGTCATTGTTGTGTCCCTAAGAAAGTAACTTTGTTGAAGTTATGTAGTATGTAGAATTTGTTTCAAAGTTGTAATCTAGTGTATGTTATGTTTGTGTTTTGAATGTAATGCACTATCTTTTGTTAGTTAATGGTCAATCTTATCTTAACCATTTTATGTTATGTTACTATGGAAAGAATCAATTTACTGCATTAAGTGTTACAATAGAAATATTCAAATAACTGCATTACTAGTCAATATATGTAGGTGTAACTGCATAAGTATCATAACCATACCAAATAACTTGAATCACATCAACAAATTACCAAATTGTGTTCTTTCATAACATAAATTGTTTGTGCACAAGCACATTACAATGTTAGAAGCATTACACATACATCCTAATTTAACTAGCAAGTCCTTCAGTGGACAAAATAGGGCTGAATAGTGGCAACAAAGGCATCACTATTTTACATATCTTACACAACAGAATAGTTGCAATAACTGCTACACTATTTTAGTTTCATCTCCTAATTATACTTAGGCCCTTCCATGGACAAAATAGGGAATAATAATTAAACATACACATCATACTACTTACTTTTTGTCTGCATTATGTGCAGTGTTACAAGTGTCTTGGGATACTAATCAAGGACAATTTCATTGTCCACACTTGAATCAGGTCCTGTTAAGGGTGCAGACAATCTTTTTTGAAGAATTCTTTAACTCCTCATTCTTGGTGGTAGAATTTCAGCTGCTTGTCTTGGTCTAGGTGCATGAACAGGTTATGAAGAAGCTACAGGTAATTTTGTTGGTTGTTGCACAGGCTGAGCTTCAGCTGATCTTGTCTGTCTTTGAATGATTCTGTTTCTTGTCATTCCACCCCTTCCTGTTGTTGTACCTCTTCCACCTTTGACTGACCTTGTTGCAACATTTTCACTTCTTGCCAATGTACTCGTTGAAATATTCTCAACTCTGCCAACTTTCTTTGATCTTGTTTCAACACTGTCACTTCTTGCATGTTTCTTTGATCTAGTTTCAACAATGTTGGCCATTCCAACCGTTCCAAACACTTGAGAATACGATGCAGACATCAGGGCTTCTAACATCATACTTCAGGGTTTACCTAAGGACATTTACAAGCTGGTCAATCACAACACGGAAGCTAAGGCAGTTTGGGACAATGTTAAGATGCTTCTTTCTGGTTCTGAATTAACCAAAGAAGACAGGGAATCTCAATTGTATGATGATTTTGAGAACTTTAAGATGAACCCTGGAGAAAGTGTCACTGAATAATATGTGAGGTTCCACAAACTTGTGAATGATATGAGGAATATCAAAATGACCATGCCAAATATTGACTCAATTCAAAGTTTGTGAACAACATGAATCGAATGGCACAAATTTGTCACCTCGGTCAAGCTAACCAAAGGATTAAGGCACACCAACTATGAGCAATTGTATGCCTTCCTACTTCAGAATGAGAAGCATGCTATGTTTGAATGAATGATTCTTGAAAAGTTCAAATATAATCATGGAGAGGCAAGCTCATCAAATGACTCAACAACATTCTACACAAATGTAGGAATTACCACCAAAGCTTCTCAAGTCATACCAACGGGTAACGGTAACCACAAGCTCATTCTAGATCCAGCATATAAGCATCCTGATGCTGAAACAGTCATGGAACATTTCATCAATCAACTGGCTCTTATGGTTAAGCAAAACCTGAACCTCACTCCACACACCAACAATAACCTCAGAACGGCATCCAATCTCCACAATCATGCTACTGTTAGAGATGGTAAAATAGTGGTGCAGAATGTGCAGGGAAGACAGAATGCATACCTTCCACATAATGAGCAAGGGAATGTTGGTACGGGATATGGAAATGCTGGAGCTGGATATGGTAATGCTGGAGTTGGTGGCGGATACATGGGCAATCAAAATCGTGGAAGGAACATGGGTCAGGGTCAAGCAAAGCCAATTAAATGTTACAACTGTGGTGGAGAAGGAAACATCGCAAGGAATTGCACTCTTCCAAAACGTCCACGAATCGAGTACTTGAGGGACAAGATCTTCTTGGTCAAGCTCAAGACAATGGAGCAATGTTGAATGAGGAAGAATTACTATTTCTTCTTTGAGGAAATGCCGAACTTATGATCTTGATGTGGATGAGCGGCCGGTCACGGTATGGGTCGAGAACAATCCAAATGCATTTCAAGTAGGCGATTGTGATGCTTGTGACTCGGATGTTGATGATGAACCAACTGCCCAAACCATCTTCATGGCTAGCATTTCACCAATGGTCTCTCCAAAGGCTACTTCACCACAACAGGCCAGTCCCTCCAAGGCATCATTCATCTCTGAGGTATTAAAATTATACGATGAACTTGATGCGCAAAAGATACAATACAAAGTACAACCAACTAAAATCTTTGAATCAGATTTTGAAAGTATGGGCAATAGTAATGTTGTTCCATATGACCAATATGTGAAGCAAGATGAAAGTGAAATTGTACCAAGTAATGTATCTTCTGCAGTCAATGATGATTGTGCTTTTGATGAATACACTGAACATGTCCCTGATGATTCATAGTTTCTGAACTAAATGCCTATAAGGAACAAGTTGCCATTTATGAACAACGTGCTAAATTCGAATTGACTACCCGTGAGCAGGAGATGGATAACCAAATACGTACAGTTATTAGAAAAAGTAAATTTAGAGAAGAAATGTTAAAACAAGAGTTGAATTCCTTACAAGAGAAGCTTACAAAATCTGTTAGCCAAAAGCAATAACTTCAAGAAAATGTTAAAGTGCTTAAACAAGAAATTAATGTTAAGGAATCAAAACTTTTGAATGACTTTTCCAACCTAATAACTTTAAAAAACAAACTCGAAAACAAACTGTACATAAAAGGGAACACCATTCAGACTGCTCACATGATCACTAAGCGTAGAGTCTTAAGCGATAAACATAGCATTCCCCTTGTAAAGGTACCCAATCCTGAGTATGGAAAAGTTGCTAGAGCTGCACAAATGGTAATCTATGATGGTAATGAGATTCTTAAGCCTAGGTAAACACCATCATGTATAGGATTCACTGATAAGGAGAGAAAATTAGAAAATGCCTCTTGGGAGAAAATGGTTAAGAAGTTTAATGATCCTCAGTGTAAAAAGCAAAACATAATGCTCAAACCCTATGATTACACTAAAGAAAATTGGATTTCCCTGAACATGTTTAAACCACAAACTCAACTAACCCCTTAACAAGTTTTCTGGAAGAAAGATATGGATAAACAAAAGGCGGATAATCTTGTTGCAAAGAATCCCCCTTGTAGGAAAATACCTCCAGCCACTGTGTATCATCCAAATACACCAATGCATTTAGTGCCTAGAAATATTCCAACTAATAGCAGGACCTTAATCAGCCTTTATGTAATTTACCAACTATCTGTTGATTTTGAGAAAACGTGTAAGAAGAGTGATGACGTACCCTCCGATTAGGTCGAAGGACCCCCCTTGACCTCGATCAAAATGCATTCGAAGACCCAAGTCTTTCTTCATAAGTCATTGGTGGCGTAAAACCATTCATCATTGACATGGTTACCGGTTGAGAATCCGCCAACCGAAGGCTATGCCGCCGGTGTCTTCCTGAAGATGCCAAGACAAATAAGAACCTTGACTTGGTCTTCCCCACGTTCCCACTATGTCCTTAGCTTCCCGCCAAGTCCGAGATAGTAGGGATGAAGCCTAGCGGTTACCATAAATCGGGGACACCCCATGATCTCCTAAGCGTGTGCTAACACTCTCAAGCTATTTTCATCACCTATAAATAGGTTGGACGAGTCATTCAATGGTATGTTCACTTAACACGGTATTTCACATACATCATATTATCCACAACTCATATCATATACTTATTCACACGGAGGTGGTTCGCGAGGCCCAAACCCTACGCAATCACTTAACAAGTGTCTATTATTTCTTATTGCAGATTGACTACAAGTTTGGCGCAAGCATATCACCCTCATACCCTTGATCACCATCGAAGGCACAGTCGTACTGAATTATTGTACAATCGGTGGCGCCATCCGTGGGACCGCTACTATTGGTCTCGTTATTCTAAACTTACACCCGGTCGATCACTCTCACTGGTTTCTGGCATGGTGAAGGAAGAAGATACACCCTCCGGGTTTCTCGACCTTGGCACCAATCGATCGATGATCCTAACAACCTTCCTAACATAACCGCATCTACTTTTACCACACGATCTCACCACGAAATAACCGCAACAACCATGCTTCAACCTCGGCTAACCACGAACCGGTAATTAGTCCGGTTTGTCGAGGCTAACATCAAGCATTAGAATCTTTACTAAGAGCTCGAAGGAGGCAAGCTCGGAATGTGGAGATGCGTGGGGAGTTAGAATATAGCGATGAGTATGACGAAGAGTTGGAAATGGAGACTAGGCCCTTGGCTCCTAGGGCTACTCGCTCGGTGCTAACGATAGGGTCTCCGGCGATCGAAGGCCTAGTGGAAGGTCGGTTGGTTTGAAGGCGTTCGGGAGGGCTCGACTGAGCGGGAAGGCACGATAGAAGGCTCCAATGGAAGGAGTCACCGAAGGGAGACTACGGAGGTTAATTTGCCACCACTCTTGGCGGCTCATCTAGGAAGAACTGCGGGGTTCCACTGCGGCCTTCTCGCGCATCCGGGCGTGAAGGCGATCCACCTCTAATGAATGAGGAGGAAATCTTCTTCCTCATGGTATGTACCCTCCTTTTCGGGCTCAATCTTACCTCGAGGGGTTTATCCCCACCTAATGGGCGAGGCTAGTAACCCCGGTTTCACTCAACCATACAGTATGCCCTACGGAAACCTATGGTGTATCCTTCGTACCACAGTAGTAAGTCACCTACCTTATATACCTCTGCTTACCCTCGATATGTTACCCAAAACCCTGTTGGAATACCTCTAAATTATAACCCGTACCATCTGCCCCTACCTAAATGCCACCTTATAGCGCCTTTATTCGGGCCCATGGGCTCCACAACACCCTCGTAAGATGGATAGAAGATTACCCCACACTGACGGGTTGAAAATGCCGCGCATATTGGTACCTACGATGGAAAAGGGGACGGATAACTTTTGCACTTATTCGAAGGGCTATCGAATGCGAAGTGGGTTACGCACATTGCTTGTCACATGTTTACATACACCCTACGAGACTCCGCTCGTATATAGTGGAGCAGGCAAAACCGAGTAGCATTGTGAATTTGGATGATCTCAAGGCCAAGTTCGGATCACATTTCATATGAAAAAGTTTACAAACGCACCTAACGATGCACAACATCAAGCGAGAGAAAAATGAGAACACTAGGGCTTTCATTACCGGATACAAGCGACACTTTACAAATAATGGGCTTGCACGAGGACCAACGCATCTCGGGTTTCGTGCACGGTCTACTAAAGCAAAGTGGTTGAATTCCTCTTCTCGATCTCCCCGACCTATAAGGGTTTAGTGGATAAGGCTTACACGGATCGAAGCAAAGGAAGTATCTACCAGCGGGGCTCGGTTGAAAATAAAGAAAGCCACAAGCAAAGCTCAGAAGCATTCTTCGTGGGAAGGGTCCGAGAACAAACACAAAAATAAGGATAGGTTCACACCATACCACAAAAACATCAACCATGGGCTCTTGGCTAATCTGTCCAAATCTCGAGGAGATACTTGCTACTGGAAAAGGCTGCGAAGGCCTTTGATCCTCCTCCCGCTTGGCAAACAAAGGAAGGCCGGAGATACTTCCAAATTTTGCTACTTCCATGACGACTACGGACACGACACCAACAACAAGAGAGAACTCAAGAAGCGAGATAGAAGAGGTTGTAAAGTCCGGCCAATTGGGACATTTAGTGAAGGGTATAAAAAGAGGTAAAGACAAAGCCTCGACACACGGTTGGGAAAGATACCACACTGTCAAGCACCCATCCTCATGGTATACAAAGATGATTCTAGTTCAAAGAGGAAAGAAAGCAGAGGAAGCCTTGTGCGGAGTAGGAGATGTCACTTTTCCTTCAATCACGGGAAAGTTCTTTCAAATGACCCGTGGTCATCAAAATCTTGATCTCCAACAGAGAAGTAAACAAAGCCTACCTTGACTGCGGTAGCTCTGCGAAGTTATCTCGAGCGATGTTTTCTAAAGCTCAAACCTTCAATAAGGTCGAAGAGAGTAGATTGAAGGTACCCTTAGTAGGGTTCTCGGGAACACTCATGGCCTTGGGAGAAGTCCTCTAGAGGTTACAATCGGAGAAGGGAGGCTAAAAAGAGCGAAACTCGGTTTTCATGATCGTGGTCGAAATCTCCACAACCTATTGATAGGAGAAGCGACAATGCGAAGATGGGCATCGTTGTCTCAACCATACATGCGCGATCAAATTCAAACACCTTCGGCATTGGAGCGGTTTCTCCGGCTATAAGGTGAAGGAGTCTACGAGAAAGCAAAAGGATCAAACAGTTCGGAGGAGCCTTGAAGGATGTTCTCGGTTGTCTTGACGTGAAGAACGCATCGTGGTAAATGATCTCTACCCGTCGAGGCGGTGGTAATCGGAAAGCGACTCGACCTCCTTTAAAGCGGGTGGAAAGAACTCTCACCATAGGCGGAAAGCCCTTGGCACCGAACACAAGCTCAATGAGTTCAAACATATTGAACCCATCAAACAAAAGCGTCGAAGCCTAGCTCACGAAAGAAATGCAGCGCATGCAAAGAAGTGGGCGAGCTCGTGGCGAGCATGCATACTCGAGAGGTGAAGTATCAAACTTGGGTGGCAATCCGGTGATGGTCAAGAAGCATGACGGAGGATGGAGAATGTGTGTAGACTTCACGAGATATTAACAAAGCTCGTCTCAAAGGGCTGCTACCCTCTGCCGAGATTGATTGGAAGGTGGAATCCTTGTCGGGGTTTCGGCTAAAGTGTTTCCTAGGCGCTTATAAAGGTTACCATCGAGATACAAATGGCGGAAGAAGATGAAGAGAAGGCGACCTTTCTTACGGAAAAGGCGTTTATTGTTACAAAAGATGCCTTTTGGTTTGAAAAATGTAGGTGCCACCTACCAGCGATTAGTGGACAAAGCCTTCCACAAGCGAGATAGATAGAATCGGAGGCCTACGTAGATGATATGGTCATCAAGAGTAGATCGGAGGAGGATATTCTCTCGACATTAAGGAAACCTTGACCGACCCGCGCCATCAATATGAAATTAAATCCCAAAAGTGTTCCTTTGGTGTGGAAGAAGGACAATTTTGGGGCATCGATCACCAAGCGGTATTAAGGCCAATCCTTGAAAGTCAAGCCATCACGGTTTGCGCCTCTAAGTCCCTAAAGGAAGTGCAAAGTCTTAGCGGAAAGCTAGCGACCCTCAGCGAGGTTCTTATCGAAGGGTGCGATGCGGATCTTTCCGTTCTTCAAAACACTCAAAGGATGCGGAAAAAGACATTCCGATGGAGCATAGATGCGAGCGGTCTTCCAAAATCTCAAGGAGTTCATGGCTATTCTACCTACACTTACGGCCCCAATCAAAGGCGAAGTGTTTTCATGTATATTGCAGCCTCCTTGAAAGCTTGTCATTTGTGTTATTAGCGAGAAAAGGGAAAAGCAAATCCCTATCTACTTAGTTAGCGAGGGTTCTCTGGGTCGAGCTAAATTATCCGACATTGGAGAAGCTAATTTTGGCCTTGGTTCATCTTTGCAAGGCGCCTTGAAGGTACTTCAAGCTCACCCCATAACCGTACTATCGACAAGCCAATTAAGCGAGATACTTTCAAAGCCGGAGAAACGGAAGGATAGCTAAATGGGCTATCGAGCTAGGAAAACATGATATTGAATACAAGGCGTAACTTCGATCAAAGGGCAAATATTGGCGGACTTTTAGCGAAACACCCTCAAGCGAAACATGACACAAAGGTTGTTGAAAAGAAGCTGATAAGGCAATCGAAGGTGGAAACTTTATCTTGTGGAGCCTCCGGCTCGGCGGTTACAGCGCAGTCTCATGCTCGTTGATCCCAAAGGAAAGAGTACACTTACGCACTCCGTTTGAATTCGATGCTACGAACAATGAAGTGGTCTGAAGCCTTGTTAGCGGTCTCCGATTGGCCAAAGATATGGAAGTGGAAGAGTGGGCTATTTTGTTGACTCACAAATAGTGGCCAACGGATAAAAAGGCTCCTACGAGGCAAGACAACACTGTGATCAAGCAATACCTGGATAAGGCAAAGAAATGCTCGAAGGGTTCGCATCCTACAACATAGAGCATGTTCGGAGAAACCAAAACAAGAAGGCGGATGCACTTAGCAAACTGGCAACAATGGCATTTGCTCATTTGCCTAAGGAAGTTTTGGTGAAATATTGGCGAGATAGGTCCATCGTCCAGAAAGGAGGTGTCGGCGTATCTTGGAGGAAGACTCGAATGGATGACTCGATTAGAGAATATCTTATAAGTGGCCTCTTGTCGTAGGATCGAAGTTGGCTCGAAGGTGCGCATCAAAGCACCACCATACGAGAATCATGGGACATTACTTATCTGAAGGTCTTTTACGTCCCTTGGCTCCGTTGTGTAGGACCAAGGCAAGCCGCCAACATCATCCAAGAAGTGCATGAAGGATCCTGAGACTTCACGTAGGACCCGTTCCGTTGTCTCCAAAGTCATGAGGTCGGATATTCGGCCTTCAATGCGGGGGCCTGTCGACATCATTCGAAGTGTGAAGCTGTCAAGTCCATTCAAGAGTCCCAAGGCTACAAAGCAAGATATGACTTCAGTAACATCCGCATGGCCCTTGACCAATGGGGATAGATATTGTGAGCCCTCTGCCGGTTGCTCCGGGAGGAGTAAAGTTCTTGGTCGTAGCCATCGATTACTTCACTAAATGGGTGGAAGCAAAGCCTTTGGCATCCATCACGAGGAAGACACATGGAAAAATTTTGTGGGAACATATTATCCATCGGTTCGGAGTACCTCATATCATCATTTCGGATAATGGGAAGCGGTTTCGAAGGGTATTCCAGTGTTTTGCGAGGTGCGAATATCAAACAATCTCTCACTTCCTTTACCATCCTCAAGGTAACGGTCAAGTAGAAGTTACCAACAGAGACATCATACAAGGAATAGAGCGAAGGTGGGATACGGATCATCATGGTTGGGTAGATGAACTACCTCAAGTACTTTGGGCACATAGAGCATACGAAGTTAAGTCACGGAGAAACACCTTTCGACTTGACATATGGCACGGAAGGCTGTCATCCCTTCGAGTAAGTGTCGAAGCAGAAGGGTCATGAACTTGAGCGCAGATAGCGAAGAAGGACTCGTAGTAACTTGGACCTACTTGAAGAGCGAAGGAAATAGCCTTAATTAGAGGCTATCCACAAGCAAAAGATTGAAAGGTACTATAACAAGCGGGTCCGGCCTTCGACCTTCAAACCGTGGGAATATGTCCTCGACTCAACAGTAGCAAGTAAAGTGAGTACCGGGGTAAACTAGGACCTACATGGGAAGGACCCTCGTTATTAAGGAAGCATATGGCAACGGAGCCTACAAGCGGAAACCTTGGAAGGAGGCTATTGATAGAACACGGAATGGCACTACTCTTCGTAAGTTCTACGTATGAAACTTACAATGTCTAAGGACACATTTTATTTGTTTTCAATCAATGTATTTGCATTCTTCTCACTTAGGGAAAGAAGCATTAATGGTAGGCGTCTAGTATTCATTTCTTAAAATGATGTAATCCTCCCTACCCACTTAATGATAATAACACATTTCCCTCAAATCTCTTGTTTCGTTAAATACAACAAAGATTTGCCCCACCAAGTTGCTTTATAAGTTTGAATGTCGAAGGGATGTAGAAAGACTAAACAACATGTCTTGCTCATATGCATAACATCCATCTCAACTTCACATTAACTTTCCTATATGGCCTTAAGGTATTTTAAGCCTTTCACGCCCAAAGGATCAAGGCGGAGTGGGTCGCGACCCTCTGTCGTGATTAAATTATCGATTGCTAATATTCTTGGTGAAGTAACTACACACAATGAGGCTATGCATCTACCATACGCCTTAGGTTGTAACAAATATTTTTACGTAAGTAAAAATAAGCAGAGAAGAATCACACATGGCAAAATTCGAGCCTAGTGGCTTAATTGTAGATTTATGACTAGTCTAACTAGTCTAAAACAGCCGCAACCTTAACAATCCAACATAATAAACTATTGTCTTAGGCCGTAGCCTACATCACACATGCAATAAGTAAATTGTTTCATCGAGAATAAAGCACGGAAAGGAGCACAAACAATTGTTTTAAGCAGGTACATACCACAGGGATCAAATTACAACCACATGGTTGCCTTCATTAAACCTTGGAATGAGTGGGATCAGCTAAACACAGGGATGGAACACAGGGTGACGGAGTCCTCTTGGAGGAAGATGGAGGCTGGGACATCCTTGGCTTCTTGGCTAGCGGTCCTTAATTGAGGCCGTTGGGTCCTTCGTCACATCTCGCAAGGAAAGGGAACTCTAAAGCGGTTAATTGATTACTGCATCATCATATTCTTTTTCATGAGTTGCCACAGTAGTGCGGAATTTTCTCCAAGACTGCTGGTTCCCCGATCTTAGCTACCTCCTCCAAAGTGGTACACTTGCCATGAAAAATGGCGGCATTCACCACATTCCCAATGGCAATCCCACATCATCGCTATGGTAAAGTTCCATAGCAACATGGGGATCACCTTGGTTATCATGTCTACTCGTCCTTCTTCAAACATCTTGAGACGAAGGTTCAATCCATCCACCTTTTCTGGAGCTTGATCTCTTGGTCTAGCAACCGCCCTCTCTTGTTCGAGGCCTCCACTTGGATGAAAGAACATATATCCGCTCCTTATAGCCAAAGACCATTGAGCCTTGACGGTTAACTGCTGCACTCGGCCTCGCTCGTTGCCAACCGACATTTGAGCTTTTCATTCTCACTCGAGATCTTGCACCAAGGGTTCTTATCAAAATCCTCCAATGCTTCCTCACACTTCTTCTCCAGTGCATACTTGATCCCTAGCCTTCTCCCTCCTCCGCATAACATCCATTTCTTCTCGAGCTTTGGTGACAAAGACGGAGCAACTCCTTGTCCTAGCATTGAGTTGGTTGTCAAGCATGCATTGGCGGACATAGCTTTTATCATGAAGGTCATGAGCCTCTCTATGGACATGTTATCCATCACCCCTTCCACTTGGGTGGGATCGCATAGCTCACGAGTTGGTGACAAGCTAGGGAGGCGGAAGTTCCTTCGTGTCGAAGTCCTACAACAAATGTACATTTCATTAACATATTATATTTGGTACCTAATTTTGTTTCACATGAAAGAAACTTACCATGGATGTCATCATATTTGGGCCCTTGATGGTGGAAATTCCTGACCTTACCACAGGCACTCTTACGTCGGGTAGTTCGAGGGAGGAGTAGGTAGAATGAGCTTCCTTTTGAGCGGACTTCACGGCCTTAACACCGGCACCTTTCACGCTTGGACCTCTCACCTATGGGAGGGTCCTATGATGGCCAATGGTCCTTCTGAGGCCGGTTCGTCAGTCGGCAACATTCTCCACCGGTGATCTTCTACATCTATGGGTTCCTTTGGCGGAGGAGCGGAGGATCTGAGCTCGATAGGTGGGCTTCCACCTCATCTTTGTTTATGGACGAGGGGAGCCACGCCATAGCTTGTCTCTTGGGGATTCTTTGGAAGAAAGCTTACCTCCTTTGCACCTCCGGCCACAACAAAATTCTGAACGACATCTCTGCACAAAAAGCAAATAAGATAAATATCGGTGAGATAAGTTTTAGTTTCTTATGTTAATTTAAAAATACATACTTTCTCCATCACAGATTATCTCGGTACCAATGGAGACCCCTCCCATCTTTCGACAATGCCGACCATGAGCAGGATTGGCTCGGGAAGGTCCGCGGTCGGTGGATGACGAGCCAAACGCCGATACAATGGGTTTCTTCTCATAGTATAAGACAATGGATCGGTGAACCTTTTCTCATCATATTGAAAGTTTGGGTTTAACAACGCAGAGTATGCGGGAGGGATAATGGTAGTTTGGATATAAAAGAAATTGCCTTTCCAATTCCTTATGTTCGTAAAGGTCTATCTATCAAAATGGGCACATCCCTTTCACCCTCTTGGCGAGGTCAACCAATCTCCTCCGGGTATAGATTCAAAAACCCTAGCACGGTCGAGGATGGTTCAAACCCATAAGCTTTGCACATAACAATGTATGTTGTAAGCTTGGCTAGGCCAAAAGGTTGAACCTAGAAATGTGTACTTCATAATACCGGAGGAATTCTAAGATCAAAGGATGCAAAGGTATCCTAAGGTTGGCGATGGTGAAAGCATGGGTATCTGAGCCTACATAATTTTCGTGACATCAAATATCCCTTGATTTTTACTCGGTAGCATTATTTTATGTTCCTTTGGAATGGGATAATCGATGAGGAACGCTTTAAGCTCCTCCCTGTTTAGTGTGTAGCCTTGTTGTTTTATCACAAATTTTTTATTGGTAGACATAATACCTTCTAAAGAACACAACAATGTATTTGAAATATAGAGGAGAGGAGTGCTTTAGCTTGTTTGGTTGAAGGCTTGATCGGAAAAAGTTTTAGTAGGTGAAAAACTTTGGACGAGAGTTAAACTTTGTTAGGGTTTCTTTTTTGCATTTTATATACCCTACAAATGTTGAATCTCACCCTACACGTGTCCGGACTTATCCCTTTCCTACCGGATTTCAAACCATTTTAAATTTTGAAAAGATGTTTACTTTTACCGAGGAAAGCGAGGGTAGTTAGGATTAATCTTGCATTTAATATGGTCAATAATTACAAGACTTTTCATCTTCGTTCATTTTTGTGTGAAGAGGAGGTTTCGTTTTATTTCGAGTCGTAAGCAATATTTCTTATTCGTACATATCACTTTCATTGGGGGCTTGATGATGTACCCTCCGATCGGTCGAAGGACCCCCCCGACCTCGATCGAATTGCATTACGAAGACCCAAGTCTTTCTTCATAAGTCATTGGTGGCGTAAAACCATTCATCATTGACATGGTTACTAGTTGAGAATCCATGACCAAGGCCTATGCCCTTGATGTCTTCCTGAAGATGCCAAGACAAATAAGAAACTTGACTTGGTCTTCCCCACGTTCTCACTATGTCCTTAGCTTCCCGCCAAGTCCGAGATAGTAGGGATGAAGCCCTAGCGGTTACCATAAATCGGGGCGCCCCCATGATCTCCTAAGCGTGTGCTAACACTCTCAAGCTATTTTCATCACCTATAAATAGGTTGGACGAGTCATTCAATGGTATGTTCACTTAACACGATTTCACATACATCATATTATCCACAACTCATATCATATACTTATTCACACGCCGGAGGTGGTTCGCGAGGCCCAACCCTGCGCGATCACTTAACGAAGTGTCTACTATTTCTTATTGCGGATTGACTACAAGTTTGGCGCAAGCATATCACCCTCATACCCTTCGATCACCATCGAAGGCACAGTCGTCTAATTATTGTACAATCAAAGAGGATTACACCCGATTGGGATAGCGAAGGGAAAGGGGTTTGAACAAACAAAAGAGTGTTATTTAGCGAGGTCATGCCATTCTTTAAACAACTTAAAGGACAATTTGAAAGTCTCGAAGGAATGGACACGAGATATTAAAGAAATGAAAAGGATGTTTAATGATATGGAATTAGAGGTCAGTAAATATGAGCGTGAGCTTAAGAGTAATGAAATTGATATTAAGAATCTGCAGATCTTTAATGATAATTTAATCGTTCAATGTGTTGCTCAAGATATATTCTATACTGTTACAAAGCATTCTATTACTGCATCTCAATTTCATGAATTAAATATTGCATTAAAAGTTTCTCATGATCGTGTCATTGAGCTTGAAACCGCAAATTCAAAATTGCATGATAAAATTGACCAGGATGATCATGATAACTTGATCAAACATTATTCTAAATTAGAAGTTGAACATCTTGCTTTGCAATTAAAGTATCAACATCTCAAAGAAAATGTTAAAACCTCAAATATCAAGACATCCTCGGATGCTCCAGAATTTGATGCAGTTTTTGAAATAAGCAAACGTGATGAACAAATTCGAGCTCATTGTAAAACGATCAGAAAATTGAGAGCCCAAATCGCACAATTAAAGGGCGAAATAAATAATGTGAATGGCTCCCAAATGCCTCCACCTTTAGATTCTCAATCTTCTCAAACTTTTCATCTTCAAAACATAGTTGATGTTTTACAAAAGGAAAATGAGAGTTTTCTAGAAGAAAATGAAAAAGTTAAACGACAGTTTAAAGAGTTATATGATTCAATGAAAGTCACTCGTGACAAAAATAACGAAAAAATAACTTCTTTACAAAAAGAAATTGAGAATCTGAAGAAACAAGAAAAAGGGAAAATGCCACTTGTTTGTGATGAGAATATTGTTTCAATGGCATCTGCAGGCTCTAAGTATGCAGTAAGAGTAAAATATATTCCTCCTCATCTTAGAAACAATGAACTTGTGTTTCATAATTACTTTTATCATCTTAAGGATAGTCTAGAATGCCTTCGTGAGATTGTAGAAGAAGATCGCATAAATAAACAACTTGATAGTGAAGTTAGGTATGCTTGCTTATATGCCAAACGATCTCAGGAGCTTTTAGAATGTTTAAGAGCAACATGCCCAAGATCCTTTTGTAAAAATGATAAAGTTGTTATGCCTTGTTCCATGCCAAGTGTTAAGCATGCAAACCTTGATATGCCGTTTTATGCCAAAAGTCAAGCATGTTAGATATGATGTGCCTATTAGTACTGTAGATCCCAATACTTCTAGACTAGAAATGAAAAAAGTAGCAAAATCAACTAATGTTCCCATTCCCTCTACAGGAGTAAAAAGTGACACCAAAGCAAGCAGGTCAAAGCCTCAAGGCAATACAAAGAATGATAGGACCTTGCTAGCTAGGAATGTTCAGTGGAAGAGAGTAGAAGATCACCTTAGGAAGAATGAAACTATGTTGAATAAAACGAATCATGTTGATTCTAGTGTTAGCTCTAAGCATGTTGTAATTAATATGAATTCTGCTACTTTTGGCAAAACATGTAATGATGATTGCTTGGATTCTGTTACTAATCATATATGTAGTGTGAATGATAGGATTAATGTTGTTAAATACCCAGTTAAAACTGGTAATGCCAACAAACATGTTAAGAAGGCTAGAAAGCAATGGTGGAAGAAGGTTAGAAAACATTGGAAACCCACAGGAAGAAAACTCAGTAATGTAGGTTATCAGTGGATACCTATTGGCCGCAAATTTAATCTTAATGAGTTATGACCTAAATTTTCAAAGACAATGCCCATTAGGAAATGAATGCCTACTGGTAGAATTATTCCTTTAAGAAGTGAACACACTTTGAATAGGTCAAATACGTACACTAGCACTGCATATATCCCTAATGACTCCATTATTTCTACTTCTGATGTGGGTGTTCCAATCACTGCTACTAACCAAGTAGAACCCATTCTTGCATGGGGATCCTAATTATCCAGTTATCCATTCTTGTTTGTGTTCAACTGCAGGTCGTTCAAATCGTTCTGTAGTACTTGGACTCAAGTTGTTCCAAGCATATATTTGGAGATCGCTCACGGCTCATGAACTTCGTGAGTAAATTTATCGGATCTATTAGATTCGGAAGCTTGACCATTTTGGAGCAATTATGGGTTATGGAGATTATGTGGTTGGTGATAGTGTAATCTCCGGGGTATTATTGTTGGAATCACTCCTAAGCAAGATTTCAAGTATTTATATTTCATATGTAATAGGTAGCTTTATTATGGCCTTTATGTTTGTTTAAGGTCAAGCTTATGTAGAAGGCCCATAAGCAGTCCAAGCCCAATAAGGAATAGGGAAGGAGAGGAGTGTTGCCTAGCTCTTTGCCTATATATACATTGTAATAACCCTCACTTGAGGGTTGGTTGTTCAAGTTACTCTTTCCTTTCACACTCTTTGCATAATCGTCCTTATTATTACGTGTGTGTGGGTTTGTATCTTGTTCATCCGCCTTCATCTCTTCTCTTATAAGCTTGTGTTGTAAAACTAGTGACCTAACAGTGGTATCAATCGCCAAATAGTTGGGTGAATCGTTGTGTTTGAAGTGGGTTTTGGTCCTACGCGTAACACGGTTCCTAAACTTGGTCACGCTTAAAAGCGATTTTTACACTTTTGAATCCAAGATTCTTGTACTTTCAACGTTATTAGGTGTTAAACTATTGGTTTTTGGCAAAAAGTTTGGAACTTTACGTGTATTTCCTTGTTTTTAAGCTTGTTTTTATACGAAAGTGTTATCCTACGCGTAACTATTTCATCACACAAAAACTGGTTTAGAAACATCTTTGGACGAAATCATTCTTACGAGTAGGATTACGCGTATCAAAACCCTAGTTATACGAGTAGGACTACAGCGTAACTTTGTTCTTGGCTTGATCTTCATTTTCTGGTTTATTCCGTGTTTTCTTACTTGGATAAGTCGAAAAATCGTCGACTTTGGATATCTTTTGCCTTTGTGAAGTGTAAAAGATCATTTGAGCAAAACCCTAAAATTACGCATAAGCATAAGCTTACGGCGTAGAAATTTTACGCATAAGATTCACTTTGCGTAAAATAAGGTCTCGCATAAGGTAATCCCTCGCCTAACTTTCTCCTAACTTTTGTCTACGCATAACTTTAGTGCTTTTATCCTACTTACGCGTAAGCTAAATCCTACAGCGTAACTCCTTATTATTACGCGTAACTTTTGGTGTTTTACGCATAAGTGCTACTTGGTTCTTGTCTTTTCTCGCCTAAGGACACTTCATCAACAAAGGTTCATTCGACTACAAAGATCCGTTTTTACCACACAAGTTTATCATCATGTCTCAACCACCATACTCTAACTATTTCCCTCACACTTATAATCATCAAAAACAACAACAATTAACTCCACAACATCAACAATGGAATCAACAACAAGCCATTTATCAACAACAATTTAATCAGCAACATACTCCACAACTTGGTGCAATTCCACAACCACAAATGGTTCAACCACCACCACCAAGTCTTCAAGCTCTACCCTACACAAACAATTTCAATCAACATCCATCACGAAGCACTATGAAGGAACCCACTTGGTTTGCAAAGATGTGTGAAGATTTAAGCAGCCAACAATCAATTCATGAAGCCGGATCACTTGATAGACCTCCAATGCTCACTCCGAAACTACGATCAATGGGTGATAAGGTTTTTAGGTTTTGTGATCTAAAGAAGCCACATGGGCAGTTCTTAAAGAAGGTTATCTTGGAAGGTCCATTTGAGATGCCTCTTGTCATTGTGCAGGAGATCAACCGCAGTTCCACCAAGAGATGAACAAACCAACATTGCTCATTGCGATTTAAATCCTCGAACTTCTACACTATGAAGTCGATGAACTTGCAATGGAATACATCCTCTTAGGATTACCAAACCCAATTCTTCGTAGTGTTGATGCTCAAAAGCGCACAAAAATGTGGGATCATATTCGTCTTCTTATGGAAGGATGCATACTCAATCGGGAGGATTTGGAATCCAAAATTTACTTGGCTTATGAACACTTCATGATTGAACACGAGAGACACTAGAGTCCTATCATCATCGATTTTAGACATCATCAATGATTTGGATAAACACAACATCATCATGCCAAGAATTGCGGTGAATACTAAGTTCTGAGTAGTCTTGGTCCGAATGGGAGAAGTATGTCATTTTTCTCCGTCAGCGAAGAATATGCATCATTCTACTTATGGATTGTTGTACGATTACTTGAAGCCTCATGAAAAGGAAGTTGATCGGGAAAGGATTCTCCGTGCTCAAATTGCTAAGCGATCACAACCGGACAATCAACAACTTGCCTTGTATGCTCAGCGAATTATCCTCTCGACCAAAGAACTCGACCAAGCGCTTCAAACACACCTTCACAAAGAACAACCTCAACCTCAACAAAATCAATTGGTTCCATACAAGCAACAATGCTCAAGCATATGTCGATTGAAGCTCGAGGAAATCGATCAATTCGAGCATTGCAACAAGGATTTGTGATGATCGCTAATGCATTGGCCGTTACACCAACAAATCCAACAATCGTATTCGTTCCTCATCTAACACACGGACTCAAGCTGTTGTGAACAATGGACGTGTTGAAGTTGAGAATCGTGATTATGGTCGTCGGATGGGCGGTGGTCAAGGGTTTAATGTTGTGGGTAGGAATAACAACGAGCTCAAGAGATGGAGCGAAATGCTCGAGAATCGGTTAAATGGTCTTAGATGCTACAAGCGCAATGAGAAGGACACACAGCTAATGCATGCCCAAAGCCAAGGACTAGGGCGGTGCTTATCTCAAAGAGGCTTTACTTTTGGCTCTTAAGGATGAAGTGGTGGATCTCTTACGGATAAAACGAGCTTTATGGCGGATGCGAGACTCGAGATGATGATATGGAGGACTTGCGGGCTAATGCAAGCTGTTATGTTGATGGCTAATATGCAAGAGTTACACATGAGTGAAACGAGGCCCGATGTATGACAACGATGGCTTGTCTCAGTGCCGAACAAACCATCATCATATACGAAATAATATCTCCGCCAATATCTCGAATCCGGCACGGATCGGATCATCAAAATGAGTCTTCTACATACATTTCGATGATTTTCAAGTTAACCACAGCAGTTACATTTGACGATCAAGATGACCTTATGGTTTCCTTTGATAATCAAATTGACTCCGTGGTCGTGCCGAGGATCTAAAGAATGATCATGTTGAGACTCACGTTGAACATGATGATCATTGCCTCATCGGATTTTGCTCGGTTAATTCAAGACCATAAAATCAAAATGGAGGAATGTTATGCATTAAATCAATCCTTAAAAAGTAAAAATGCTGCATTAACCAAGGATTTTGAATGTTTACAAATGCAACTCAACTTTTTCAAAACTCAAGACAACCGTGAAAAAGGTTTTGAAGCGCTTTTGCAAAATCTCATCAAAACAAAAATATTTAGAGACAGATCGTGATCTAGCCGCCTCGAAGAATGCTTTGTTATGCGAATTAGAACAAGCTGAAACATGAACATAAAAACAAATTAACACTCTCACCTTGGAAAATCAAAAGCTAAGGTGAGTTGTTAAATTGTCAAAACATTCTCCGCATACAAAAAGCATTCAACGAATCGGGTAGATGACCTTCTTGAAGAAATCATCGACTTGCAAAACAAACTTAAAGAGTTTAAAGCTGTTGTTTACAAACATGGTGAATCCGTATGACTATTGAAAATTTTACCTTAAAACCCAATCCAAAAGGATATGGAAAAAATCTAGGCGATTACAAACCAAAGCTTTCACTAAAACATTCAAACCAACTCCACGAAGTTTCCGGTCACGAGAATACAAAATTGATAATCTTGTCATGAGTGTTGTTGAATATCATCGTCAAGAGGAATTAGATCTGTAAGAAGGCGAGTCGATCAAAATTAAAAATGTTGTTTACAACAAACCTTTTAATTATAAAAACGCGGTCACTTTCGTCACACCAACGGATTCTACTAACACACCAAGGGTTATCATCAAAACACCGAGTCTTCTCTTGTTAATCCCAAAGCAGGACTTTGCACAAACTTATGGTCCTTTACCTTCCATTAGTGAAGTAAACTCACAACTTGAAAATCGAAAAATTCTTGATATTTTGACATTTCATGGTCGACCTCAAAATTTTACAACATGAGATAGAATATCGATCGAAATCAAAGTTGAACATTTTCAATCGCCTGCGCACGAGAACAACGAGACATTTTTCGGAAAATCTTTTACCTAATGTTAAAAACTTGAAAAGTTGTGCAATTGCACAGGAAAAGGATTTTCATAAGGAACTTGGGATAATGAAAACGTTTTCGAGAAAATAGAAACATCTATTTCTAACACAAAGCATAAAAAGAAACTATTGAGAAAAGATGTTGATCGACTCTTGGAAGATGTCATCTGTCTTGATATCCATAATGTTGTGTTACTTCATGCTTTGCCATTTGCATCGATTATATCTACGATGATATTGTTGAAGCTGTTATAGCTGTTGAACACACCGATAATGTGCTTGGATCGAGTCTTTAAAAGCGAAAATAAGCGATTACACACGGAAATTTACAATGCAAAGCGTCGTCTTCATTGGTGTGAAAAGATATTCACAACCATCAACTTAGTTTTCAAAGAAAATCGCTCGGTGAGTGAAAAATCTTCGATCCTAAAATTGAGCAATGGATGATCAAAGCGTGTCTTTGAAAAGTCAAATCTCAAAATATGAACAAGAACTTTTAAAAGTTAAGCAGAATATGGTGTCATATTTGATTTACTCAAAAGACTCGACTTGAAGCATCAAGCGAACTTGATCACTATCTTGCTCACACTAGAGATGTCATGAATTTTCTTTGGAAATATTAGTTACGAAAATCAAGATCGATTCACACCATCTCTATGTTACGGAAATGTTAGGAAAGTATGAACTACTTCCGCCTCTCGTGATTAAGAGATTAGCACGGTCACACTTAGTAATCGTGAACCTAGAATTCCAATTGCCAAATCACAAGTTGCTAATGTGTTTCCTCTCTTGAAACAGGAATAGTTGCATCTTTTCCAAACATCCGCACTTCACTGACCTAGAAGCACTCAATCGAAGAATAGGAAGTTGCGACCTAAGAAAAGATCAATAAAGAATGCTAAAGTAGAAGAACACCCTAGGACTACGAATAAAAATCATGTTGCTTCCACTATAGATGTTGCGTCGGCAAATGTAATACAAATAGTGATGTAACGAATGCTAAACCGTTAAGTACTTTTGATATTAGATCGATGCACCTTGTGTTATTTGTCGAAAGAGTATGAATTCGATTGTCATGACAAATGTGTTGCTAAAGCTATAATCTCTCGATTACGGAATCCTAAGAATTGGAATACCTCTAGGCCCACTAATCATTCTAAGTCGTGGCAGTAAACCACCTTCTTTAGATTCTCGGCAACCATCGCTATCACGGTAGCTCCCTTCACCTCCTAAGAATGTAGTACCACCTAGTGATTTTACTAAGACTAAAGCAAAGAGTAGTTATAGATGGCGAAATGGATATATAACACACTAGGATTTAAATGGATGCCTAAAATTATCAATGTGTGTATGTCTAACACATACGCTTGGAACCCTCTAACATTTCGGGTTCCACATCTACTTCTATTCCATCCGTGTCGTGCTGTGTGTAATGCATGTGATACGGATCATTCTCTGGATTGTTGATAGCGGATGTTCCCGACACATGACAGCAACCTTAAGCGTTATCAAACTTTATTGCAAAGTTCATTGGCTTTGTCATTAAGGAATGATCACTGCAGACTATCATGGGCTACGGAGATTATATCAATGGGAACATCGAAATCGGCGGGTTTTACTATGTGGAAGGCCTCGGTCACAACTCTTTCGATGGGTCAATTTTGTGATGGAGATTTGGAGGTTGCTTTGGGAGAAAACTTGTTTCATTCGTGATCTACATGGAAATGACCTTATGTCGCTCGCGTAATTCTAGTCTCTACACTATATCTATGCAAGAAATGGTCGCTTCCTCTCCCATTTGCTTAGTCTCAAAGGCAACATCTACAAAATCTGGCTATGGCACCTTCGTCTCTCATCTAAACTTTCAAACCATCACCAACCTTGCTCGACACAAACTCGTTGAAGGACTCCCACGATTCCGGTATTCAAAAGATCACCTTTGCTCGACTGTGAACAAGGGAAAAGCACTCGTGCTCATTTTCCTTCAAAGGTGGAACAGACTCTCGACATGTGCTTCATCTTCTTCACATGGATTTGTGTGGCCCGATCTTGGCGTGCAAGCGATCAATGGCAAACGCTACATCTTAGTAATTGTTGATGACTACTCACGATGGGATTGGGTCTACTTTCTTCGTAGCAAAGACCAAGCTCCACAAATGATCATCACCTTTCTCACAAAGATCTGAGGTTCGACTCCGCAACACATCCGAATCATCGAGCAGACAAAGGAACCGAATTTGTTAACAAAACCTTCGTGAATTCTATGAGAAAGTGGGAATTTAGCATCAAACATCTATTGCACGTACACTGAACAAAGCGGAGTTGTTGAAAGAGCGAAACCGAGCGTTAGTGGAAGCGCAAGAACAATGTTAATCAATGCTAAACTTCAGTTACTTATGGACGAAGTTGTATCTACTTGCTATACTCAAACCGTTCTATGATCACAAAGCGCCAAAACAAAACACCTTTCGAGCTTGTCCACAACTATAAACCGAACCTCAAACACTTTCATGTATTTGGATCCCTTTGCTATCCGAATAATGATCGTGATGACTTTGGAAAGCTCAAAGCCAAAGGCGATATTGGAGTCTTTATTGGATCTTGTGACAATTCTAAAGGTTTCGAATCTGGAATCGTCGAACTAAGGAGGTAATGGAAGCGATTCATGCTCATTTCGATGAACTCACGGAAATGGCTTACGAGTATATGACTTAGAACCGGTCACAACCGTTTAAACTTCCTCGACTCCCATCATCGGTGAAGAAAGCCCTCACTAACTCGTCAACAAATGGAAAGGTTATTTGCTCCTACGTTACGTGGCGATATTGATGAGCGTGCTCGGTGTATCGGCGGTTTCATTGCACAACCCGATAATATTCCTATACGATACACTGCTACAACAACTTTGTTGAAGATGCACCTACACGGTTGACTCCACACAACAGATTGAACACACCGCTTCAACAATGACGAACCGGTGATGATATTACGAATGAAGTACCTCCATCTGCGATTTTGATCCAAATGCATTCTTTAACCCGTTTGCTAATGAGGCTTTGCACGGATGTTGCGGAATCTTCAACAAACCATTTGAATCCTCGAATCGCACAATGTATACCAACATCAACCTCTACACATAGATGGACAAAAGGCCATCCTCGGCTAACATTATTGGCAACCCGAATCAACGGTCTTTAAGAGACAACGTCTTCACTCAGACGGTGAACATTGCATTTATGCACTTTCCGCTCCGCTAATCTGAACCTAAAAACATTAAAGATGCAATGACAAAGACAATGGATTGAATCCATGCGGGAAGAACTCAACCAATTCAAGCGTCTTGAAGTATGGAGGCGGTTGAAAGACCAACATGGGTCTACGTCATTGGTTTAAAATGGATTTGGAAAAACAAATTGGATTTGAAGGAAATGTTATCCGAAACAAGTCACGGCTAGTTGCTAAGGGTTATCGTCGGGAAGAGGAATAGACTTTGAAGAATCTTTTGCTCGGTTGCTCGACTTGAGGCATTCGGATATTTCTCGCGTTCGACTCACATGAATATCACGGTCTATCGGATGGATGTCAAGCGGCGTTTCTCAATGGACAACTTAAAGAAGCGGTCTATGTCGATAACGGATGGATTCGTTGATCCGAGTTCCCGAATCATGTCTACAAACCGAACAAAGCTCTTTATGGCCTCAAACAAGCCCTCGGGCATGGTGCGATAAGCTATCATCTTTCCTCATTGCCAATAATTTCACCAAAGGCTCGGTTGACCCAACTCTTTTTATACAATATCACGGGCACACATCTTAATTGTTCAAATTCGTGGATGACATCATTTTGGGTCAACACATAAAAAGTTTTCAATCGCTTTTGCAAAAATAATGAAGAAAAATTTTGAAATGTCCATGATGGGTGAACTTACGTTCTTTCTAGGACTGCAAGTTCATCAATCACCCGTGGTATTTTCTGAGTCGTCCAAATATGCCCTTGAATTGTTAAACAAATTTGGAATGAATACTGTGATACTTATGCCACACCAATGGCTCATACCAAGAAATTAGATGCTGATTTACATGGGAAATTGGTTGACCCTACCAAATACCAAAGTATCATTGGGTCTCTCATGTATCTAACAGCTAGCAGGTTCGACTTAACAAGACTGTTAGAATTATCCGAACAAATAATGGAACTGAGTTTGTTAACAAAGAACTAAGTCAGTTTTATGAAAGCATTGGAATCAGTCATCAAAGAAGTGTTCCACGTACTCCTCAATAGAACGGTGTAGTTGAAAGAAAAAATCGGACTCTTGTAGAAGCTGCAAGGACTATGCTAATTTATTTAAAGGTTCCAATGTTTCTCTGAGCTGAAGCCATTGCCACTGCTTGCTACACCCAAAATCGATCCCTAATCCATACGAACTGGTCCACAATCGAAAACCCGATCTCTCCTTCCTTCGTGTGTTTGGTGCTTTGTGCTATCCAACAAATGATGGTCAAGATTTAGGTAAATTAAGAGCAAAAGCAGACATAGGAGTTTTTGTGGGTTATGCACCAAACAGGAAAGGATACCGAATCTACAACAAAAGAACTCGTGATATCATGGAAACTATTCACGTCACGTTCGATGAGCTGTCTGGGCAAATGGCTCCAAGACAATCAAGTTCTTGACCCGCACCTCAACCTTTACTAAGTAGTCCTATTAGTTCCTCCCTTGTACAAAACCCCTCACCAACAGTTCCATATGTACCTCCTTCTGAAGAAGATTTGAAGAAATTGTTTGATCCAATGTTTGATGAATATGAGGAACCTATTGCTAATGATCAGTCTAATCCATCAACAGAGGCAGCATCTAACCAAGTCAATATGGACAACCCTTCATTATCTATATCATTAATTCAAGAAACGCCTACTGCAGATCACTCATTCTCATCATCAGATCCTCAATCATCGAGTGTCCATCATGGAAATGTTTCTGGCACCTATGATGGAGATGACCCCTTTGCTACTCCCAAAGATGCTCTATTTGAGAACATATTTGCTCCTGAACCAACTTCAGAACCATCGTCATCAGGAGATCCAAACTCTGCTACTTTAGTCCCTCAACAACAACTACACGAACACCTTAGAAAATGGACACATGATCATCCATTGGACAACATCATTGGAAACCCTTCTCATCCAGTATCCACTCGTAAACAACTTGCAACTGATGCCTTGTGGTGCTTCTTCAATTCCATATTATCAAAGGTCGAACCAAAGGATGTTAAAACCACAATGTCTGAAGACAGCTAGTTCAATGCAATGCAAGAAGAAATTCATGAGTTTGACCGTCTTGATGTTTGGGAATTGGTACTTGCTCCTGACTGTGCTATGATCATTGCTCTTAAATGGATCTTCAAAGTAAAACTTGATGACCATGGAGATGTACTGAAAAACAAAGCAAGACTTGTTGCAAAGGATATTGTCAAGAAGAGGTATTGACTTTGAGGAATCATTGCTCGCTTGCACGCATTGAGGCAATCGAGAATCTTCTTGGCTAATCTTGCCGGCAAGAACATGGTAGTTTATCAAATGGATGTAAAGACTGCCTTTCTTAATGGTGACTTGAAAGAGATCGTCTATGTCAGTCAGCCTGAAGGTTTTGTGGATCCAGAACGCCCTACTCATGTCTATCGCCTGAAGAAGGCTCTCTATGGCTTGAAACAGGCTCCAAGGGCATGGTATGACACACTCTCAAAGTTTCTCTTATCCAACGGATTCAGCACAGGAGCAGTTGATCCTACATTGTTCACAAGAAAGTCAAGCAAACATTTAATTCATGTTCAAATCTATGTTGATGATATTATCTTTGCTTCGACTGACCCCAATGAATGTGACCGTTTTTCTAAGGAGATGAGCTCCAAATTTCAAATTTCAATGATGGGAAAAATGTCATTTTTCTCGGGATTACAAATTTCACGAAGTCCCGGAGGCATTTTTATCAATCAATCTAAATATGCAAATGATATTTTAAAGAAATTTGGATTTGATTCTTGTGACCCGGTTGACACTTCCATGGTGGAGCGTACTAAACTAGATGAGGACCACTCAGGGATCATGGTTGACTAAACTAAATATCGTAGTATGATTAGGTCCCTGATGTACCTTATGCCGATGAGACCACACATTACATTGCGTTGTATGCATGTGTGCTAGATATCGAGCTAAGCCTACCAAAAAGAACCTTGAAGCGGTTAAGCGGGTCTTTCGATATCTCCAAGGAACCATCAACATGGGACTTTGGTACCGAAGGACACCGGTATGTCACTAACGACCTATCGAGATCTTGACCATGCGGTGTCAAGATACACGTCGAAGCGGTCGGGAGGTGCTCAATTTTGGGTGATAAGCTTGTGGTGGTCTTCAAAGAAACAAATGAGTACCTCAATATCCTCTACAGAGGTGAATACATAGCCATGTGATCTTGTTGTGCTCAAATCCTATGGATGAGATCCCGATTATCGACTATGGATTTGAATTCAACAAAAATCCTCTGTATTGTGATAACAAGAGTGCCATTGCTCTCTCATGCAACAACGTTCAATATTCAAGAGCAAAGCATATCGAAATTCGACATCACTTCATACGGGAACAAGTTGAAAAAGGTGTGGTTGAACTATACTTCGTGAGAACTGAATATCAGTTAGCAGACATCTTCACCAAAGCTCTTCCTAGAGAACGTTTTGAGTTTATTCGTCCACGACTTGGACTAAAGAGTCTGCAGCCTGAAACACTCAAACGTCTTCAGGAGGAAGATGAGGAGTAACTGAGTTTGTCTCTATCTATCTCTTGTACATATCTTATCAAAAAGCAAAATACAAAATTATAAAACCACAAAAAGAAAATAGAAAAATATAAAATTTCAAAATCCATAAAATTAGAAAATCTTGAAAATTCCAAAAATATTTACATCATGTTTTCTTTGGTTCGATAACATCTACGGACTTTGATTTGTTATTCAAAGAATGGCACGGGTCTTTAGATGAAGTTCGAATGTACATAAAAAAAGAATGGAGAAAAATGGTTGTTTACTGTCATTTCAGGCAGTAACCAGTTTTAAAAGAAAGAACAGAGCCATATTTAATTTAAAATTTTGAAATCTCATGCTCTGATTCTAACTACAAATATTTGTCGCCAAAAAGACAAATGTTTCCCTTCAAATATTTTTCCTTCTAAAGATTCTTCTGAAAAATATTTGCTAATTTAATGAAAACAAAACTGATTTGAAAATAACTCAGACTCTATTTTTGAAAATCATCTGGACTTATCATCTGTCAAAATCTCTATCTCTCAATCAACAACCTATGTCATTGGTTGAGGGGGAGAATGATTTCAATTAAATCAAAAAGGTTATTTTTCAAACAATTGGCACGTAAACGAGCAAGGTCCACTTTCAGTTTTTGCACAATTGACTCAAGACCTTGGCTAATGTAATGTTTTCAAAAAGATATCTATGCATGGTTGATCAATGGAGTTTAAAGTCTCTGAATCTGATCCTTATCATTTGATGATGTACCCTCCGAGTAGCTCTAAGGACACTCCTCCGAGGCGTGTGAAGCCCTTCCATCTGAAGGCCCAAGTTAGGATTCTAAAATATCCATAGGCGTCAAACCATTCGTTGGCACGAAGGTTACCTAAGGAATTCGCCATTCGAGCCCTAAGCCCTTGGGGTATGGCCGACGAAGGACAATGTATAAGGAATCTCGACTTGGTCGAACCACGATCTCCCTCTCTCTTGGCTTCCCGTCAAGCACGAGCGTGGGTCACTAAAACCCTAGCGGTTATCCACAATCATGGGACGCCCCCATGATCTCCGACATTCATGCAAGAGTGCCTCTAACCGTATTTTCTTCCACTATAAATAGGTTGGACGGACGATGGATTATGGTATGCTCATTTCACACTCATTTCTTTACTTACACACACTTATACAACCATAACTCATACTTACTCTCACGCCGGAGGTGGTTCGCAGGGTCCTACCCCTGCGTAATCACTTAACGTAGTGTCTTAGTATTTCTTATTCTCAGGTTACAGGCTAGTCTTGGCTGGAACATACACCCCTCATTACTTTGATCCTCATTGAGCCTGGTAGTGCAATCTTTTGTACAATCGGTGGCGCCATTCGTGGGACCACAACTATTAGTCCCGTAATCGCCGGTCCTAATACCCTAACCAACTACACTACTTTTCCAAACATGGAACCGGGAAGAGAAGATTCACCTCCACGTGTTTCTACTACTGGTCCCACTCACCACAACTAACACCGATAACCTTGCCCCATAATGACCTCAACCTTTACCACGATCTCGTTTGAAACTAATCCCTTGCATCACGCCTCAACATCCGCTAACCTTATTCCGGATATTAGTCCCGCCGTTGAGGCAAACTTTGAGGCCTTAGATTCTTTGCTAAGGGCTCACAAGAGACAGTTCGCAACTTTGAAATGCGGAGGGAGTTGGAATACTCGGTGAGGAGTATGGCGAGGAGATTGAAGCGGAGGTAGACCTCAACACGTTGGCGGGCGCTCGGCCCACGAAGCGGTTCTCCTTCCATCGAAGGTCAAATGGAAGGACGGTGGGTTTTAAGAAGGACCCGGAGGAAACCGGGGAAGAGGAAAGAATGCATGGTGAAAGGAGGAGCGAGAACTCCAATGGAGGAAGCAACCCGGTAGGAAGCGGAGGGTAAACCTACCCCTCCTAGGCGCCTATTTAGGAAGAGAAGGATGGGGCTCCATCACCCCTCTTATGTTTCGAGTGTTGAGACCCACCTCCATACTCCGGCATGAATCGATTACCCCTCGGAATGAATCCCTACCCACCGCTCAAACCTACAACACTTACCCTCCGAATGGTTCACTCCTCAACCGAATTACCGGCCAAATGCCCTATGGACGGGTTCTCACGCAATCGATGGGGATGTACCCTTCGCACCAACCTCTACTGTTTACCCTTCCTACTCACAACCTTTTACTAACCCGTATAACCCTACACATGTTTATCCACCTCCATACAACCCTTGCGTGTCAAGCCTCGGAGCTTGCACACCTTTCGTGAAGTGGATCGAGGATCACCCTCACGGCGGTTGTAAAGATGCCTACTCATATAGGCACCTACGATGGGAAAGGCGATCTTGATAACTTTCTCCACTTATTCAAGGCGCTATCAAGATGCAAAGTGGGTCATGCACTGCCATGCCACATGTTCACTTACACGCTCGAGACTCCGCAAGAATATGGTGGAGCAGACGAAGTTGGGGAGCATTATGAGTCTAGATGATCTTAAGGCTAAGTTCGGTTACACTTTAGCCGTGAAGAAGTACACTAAAACTCACTGACCGCACACCATCAAACAAAGGGACAACGAAGCACAAGGGCCTTCGTTACGAGGTACACCGATGAAACTTTGCAAATTCTAGGTTTACACGAAGATCGAGGATCTACGGTTTCGTACATGGCCTTCGGACTCAAGCTTGGTAGAATTCACCCACCGACCTTCCCAACACATACAAGGCCTTGATTGAGAAGGCTTACACCTGGATTGAATCCAAGGAGGTAGCAGCAAATGGGGCTCCGATAGAGCAAAAGGAAGCGTCTGACAAATTCCTTAGAGGATCCTCCTGGGAAGGATCCTAAAACAAGAAGAAGAACAGAGACCGCTTCACCCCCTACAACAAAGGTTCGAACCATGGGCTTTTGGCGAGCTTGCCGCGAGAGATCCTAGCCACCGAGAAAGCCGCAAAGTCTTTCGATCCCCCACCTCAGATGATAGCACGAAGCAAGGCCAGAGACATGTCCAAGTACTGCCATTTCCATGAAGATCATGGACATGACACAAACAAGCCGCAGGGAACTAAATAAGCGGATCAAGAGGCGGTATGGTCGGGACAGTTAGCACATCCAGTCAAGGGCATCAAGAAGGAAAGGCAAGTTCTCCGACACTCAACTAGGTGAATGGAAGGGAACAAGAAGGAAACTATGCTCATGAAGCTCCAATACTAATGGTACACATACACGATACCACCTTGAAAAGGAAGGAAGCGGATGGGGAGTTTGGGAGCGTGGGAAATAACCTTCCTTTACATATTAGGGAGACACCTTCGGTGATCCGTGATCATCAAGGTACAAATCTCAAGCAGGAGGTAAACCGAGCATATATGGATTGTGGAAGCTCCTGCGAAATCATCTATGAGCATTGTTTCTTAAAGCTCAAGTCATCCATACGCTCACGGAGGGTGGATTCAAAATCACCGCTAGTAGGGTTCTCCGGTGAACACTCATGGCCCCTGGGAGAAGTACCATTGGAAATCACCATAGGCGAAGGCCCCTTATCCCGCACGTAAACAATCATCTTCGTCATCGTAAGGTCAGATTCTCATAATTTTTTAATAGGGAGAACAGCTATGCAAAAAATGGGAATTGTTGTTTCCACCATACATGCTACTATTAAGTTCCAAACCCCATTCGGAGTAGGAACGAGTCGTAGTAAACTCTAGCTACCCCGAACAAACGGTGGTAGTAGAAAAGAAACTCCCAAGCAAATTTCAAGGCGAAGCTCACGAGAAACATTGCGAACTAACGATATTTTGCTTGGAAATATTTCGACATGACGGGGTTCCAAGAACATTGGCGATAGATGGACCGTCTTCGAACGAGCACAAACTCAATGAGTACAAGCACATTGAGCCAATAAAGCAAAAAGGAGAAGCCTTGCCCCAGGAGAGCAACGCGACCGCAAAAAGTTGATGAACTCACACAAGGTGCATCCCGAGGGAGGTCAAGTACCAAACTTGGGTGGCCAACCCGGTCTTTGGTTAAAAGAGCGACAGAGGGTGGCGATGTGCGTTGATTTCATCGACATCAACAAAGCATGCCCGAAGGATTGCTACCTCTACCGTAAATTGTTGGAAGGTGGAGTCCTTGGCGTGTTTTCGGTTAAAATACTTCTTAGATGCTTATAAAGGGTATCATCGATCCGGATGGCAAAGGAGGACGAGGAAAAAGCGACCTTCTACACAAGCAAAGGCGTCTCTTATTACGTAAAGATGCCCTTCGGTTTAATGAATGCGAGGCGACTTATCAACGCCTCGTAGATAAAGCCTTCAACAAGCAGACAGCGTAAATCTCGAGGCGTACGTTGATGACATGGTTATCAAGAGCAAGACGGAGGAGGACCTACTCCTCGATGTACAGGAAACATTTGACCAGCTTCGGGCGATTAACATGAAGTTGAACCCTAAGAAATGCTCCTTCGGTGTCGAAGAGGGACAATTACTAGGGCATTTGATCACTAAGCAGGGGATAAAAGCTAATCCTTCTAAGGTTAAGGCGATTTCCGATCTCCAAGCCCCAAAGTGTCTAAAAGATGTGCAGAGCCTGAATGGGAAGCAGGCAGCTTTAAGCCGGTTTTTATCAAAAGGAGCTGACAGGTCCCTACCATTCTTCAAAACACTCAAAGGATGTGTGGATAAGAAAACTTTCCAATAGAGCCAAGATGCTGAAGCCGCCTTTCAGAAGATGAAGGAGTTCATCGAAGTCCTTCCAACATTTACAACCCTAATCAAAGGCGAAGTGTTGTTCATGTACTTAGCATCCTCAATGGAGAGTGTTAGCGCAGTCCTTATGGCGGAACGGGACAAACGATAGATCCCCATTTACTTTGTTAGCAGGGTCCTATAAGGAGCAGAGACCAACTATCCCACATTGGAGAAGTTAATACTCGCCTTAATCTACGCAACAAGGAGGCTCCGACGCTATTTCCGAGCCCATCGATTCTGGTCTTAACCGACAAGCCACTAAAACAAATCTTGTCAAAACACGAAAAGTCCGGGAGGGTGGCTAAATGGGCTATTGAGCTTGGAGAACATGAAATAGAGTTCAAAGGATGAAACTCTATTAAAGGGCAAATTCTCGCAGACTTCTTGGCAGAAACACCTTCCGAGCCCGATATAGGAAAGGAAGAGCCCAAAACCAGCCTCTCTCAAGTGCGGTGAATGGAAGCTTTATACGACAGAGCATCCGGCTCCGGCGGCTCTGGAGCGTGTCTAATCTTTGGTCGATCCCGAAGGAAGGAGCATACATATCTTTGTTCGGTTTGAGTTGAAGCCACAAACAACGAAGCGAGAATATGAAGCGCTAGCAGGACTCCGATTGGCTAAAGATATGGAGGTCAAAGCTCGTTGTTTTTAGACTCCCAATTAGTTGCAAACCAAGTGACGAGCACCTATGAAGCAAGGCGGCCGTCATCAAACAAGACTTGGAGAAAGCGAAGAGATGTCGAAAACTTGACTCACACCATCCAAAGATGTTCGTAGGAATCGAATAAGAAGGCGACGCACTAAGCTAGCTAGCTTCAATGGCCTTCGCTTATCTCACTAAAGAAGTACTCGTGGAAGTCCTTCTGAAAGATCCATTGTTCTTAAAGAAGTTGCCTATGTGATTCATGAAGAAGGAGAGACATGGATGACTCATAAGGAATATTTGATAAGTGGTCTTCTCCGAAGATCCCAAGCTAGCGAGGAAGGTTCGGGTTAAGTCCACGCAATACTAGGCTAATAGGGAAACCCTATATAGGAGGTCATTTTGTCGCCTTAGTTACGATGTGTAGGTCCCAAGCAAGCTTGAGCATCATCTCGAAGTCTCACGAAGGATCCTGCGGTCTTCATGCGGGACCCCGCTCGATTGTCTCGAAGATAATGAAGTTGGGCTACTATTGGCCTTGATGCACGAGGGACGGCCGAAATCATTCTCAAATGTGAAGCTTGTCGATACACTCAAACGTTCCAAAAATGCCAAGGGGACATGACAAGTGTGACATCCGCATGGCCCTTCTCTCGATGGGGCATCGATATCGTAGGCCTATGCCTATAGCGCCCGAAGGAGTCAAATTCTTCCGGTAGCAATCGATTACTTCACTAAGTGGGTGAAGCTAAACCTTTAGCCTCCGTCGCAGGAGATGATCGAGAAGTTTTATGGGAACACATTGTGTGCGATTCGAGTGCCCACATAATCATATCGACAAGCGGAAGCGGTTTGTCGGAAGGATTCTTTACGACTCGCCAAGGGCTCAACATAAAGCAATCACGGACATCCGCTCTACCACCCGCAAGGTAATGGACAAGTGGAGGTTACAAACAGAGACATCATCAAAGGGATCGAGAAAAGGCTAGGGCGAACTCATCATGAATGGGTGGACGAGCTCCCTCAAGTCTTATGGGCTCACAGGACGCATCCTAAGTCAAGCAATGGTGAAACTCCCTTCAGCCTAACATACGGAACAGAAGCGGTCATCCCTTCAGAGCTAATTGTACACACGGAGCGTGTGGCAATGTTTGATGCCTCCCAAAATGACGAAAGAATCAGGGAAAACCTTGATCTACTAGAAGAAAGACGAGAAATAGCCTCCATCCGAGAAGCAATGCACAAACATAAGATCGAAGGCTACTATAACAAAAGGGTCAGACCTTCCACTTTCAAACCTGGAGAATATGTGCTACGCCTCAATAGTGCAAGCAAATCAGAGTATCAGGGAAAGCCGGGACCAACTTGGGAAGGACCCTACATGGTAGCTGAGGCCTACGACAACGGAGCCTACAAATTGGCCACTCTTCTGGGAGAACCTATCGACAGGACATGGAATGGTACGAACCTTCGAAAGTTCTATGTTTAAGAATTATTTTTACCTCTTTCTTGTAATTAGAAGCTTCTCAGGGGAACGCACACATTATTGGTAGTTGTCTTAGTTTTCATTTCAAGAATGATGTAATCCTCCCTACCAATTCAATGATAAATAAGACATTTCCCACAAATCTCTTGCTTCGTTTCTTAAACACCAAGATTTGTTCAGCCAAGTCTTTAGTGAGTTTCAATGTCGAATGGCTTGAGGTGTAACACATGCCTTATCATTTAAACCAATATAAACATTCACATTAACTCTCCTGGTAGTTTTTGGCGCTTGTAATTTTTTTTTACAAAGTCATACTATGTAAATGATTTGAGATAGAGTGGGTCGCGACCCTCTGTCAATGATCACGTTGGTCATTATATTCTTGTTGTTGTAATTTACACACAATGAGGTTGTTTAACCTTAGGTTGTAAAGCTTAAGCGTTGGAAAAATGGCGTAAGAGAAGTTAACAAAACAAATATAAACTAAGTGTGTAGAGGTATCTCCCCTACACCATCACATTCAAAATAAGGGCTATTGCCCTTATACCTGCATAAGGAGCCTAAACTCCAGTTAAATTGTTCTTGGACCATGGCCATACATCAAAAGCATTTAAATTGTTTGGAGAACAAGACACACATTGTCACATAAAATAAATTGTCTTAATGGTACATGCCACCTTTGAACTAAATTATCGCCAGCAGGCAGCCTTCATTCTTGCTTTTTGAGATGGAGTGGGGATGGTTGCAATCGAGACCGGCTTGATAGACATGGTCTTCTTGGTTGGAGTGGTAGGCTTGACCGAGGTTTCTTGGAAATGAGTTCTTCGAGGGTGCCATAGGATCTTTGGTAGCCTCGGCAAGGAAGGAGTACTGCGATTGCAAACGCATTTCATGCCTCATCATACTCGACCTTCAAGTGGGATGGTAGCATTCGGTCTTGGAGAGGTCCACGGGCCACCTGTTTTGGCGCCTCCTCCGCCAAGCACCGATCCATGAAATATGGTCGATTTGATGACCTTCCACATCCGAGCTCCCAATTCATCACCGTGATAGAGCTCCATGGCTATGTAAGGCACCACCTTCAAACAACCTCCGCACGATCCTTTGCAAAGATCTTATACCTCATCTCGCAAACCATCGATCTCCTCCTCAACTTCACCTCTACCTCTCCGAGTCTAGCCTTCTCACTTTCCAACCCAAAGACATTTTGCCTCAAGAAAAGCATTCGACGTGAGAGTGACGACCTTGGCTTCTTCCAACTTAAGATTGCCACGCTCAACGGTCAACTGGCTACCTTTTCTCGAAGGTCTTGGACGACAGGTTCTTTTCAACGCCCTCAATCTCGCCACACTTAGCCTCCGGCTTGGCCACGATCCGAGCAACTCTCCGGTCTGCATTCAAATGATTATCCATTATCGCCGCCGCAACCCCATTGTCATGCATGTCACAGAACCTTTCAATATACATGTTTCCTAGCATACGCTTCCATTGCGGAGGGGTCACATGGTCAACAATCCGGTGACAGGCCAACGCATTGGGGAGCTCCTTCGTCTCTGGAAGACCTGCGATCAACAAAATGTATAAACTTTAACATAATAGTTACACTTATAACTTCACAAAGTTTCATAAGGCAAAACTACTTACCATGAACCTCAACGGATTCAACGGGTAATTCGAAGGCAGACTTCACAAACTTTTTGCCCTCGGACTCTTACGTTTCACAACTCTACTCCCGTGAGGTAGCAGGGATTCTTCCTTTTGTTGGTAGATTTCACGGTCTTGGTCATTGCCTTTCCTACTCTTCAACCTCGTCGCCTATTCTGTTGAACCAATGATGGGGACATCCTCATCCGCAGGATCGTCCGAGTCAGCAACATTTTCCACCAGTTGGGATGGACCCTCCAATGCAAGTTGCGGGATGCTGATGCAATAGGCTCCGGCTTTATAATCTCTACCTCGTTGTTGTTCACAGATGTCGAAGGAGAGCCAACACCATGAAACTTAAATCTTCATCCAAGTCTTGGACATGAAGTTTCTGAAAGACATCTCTGCAAAATAGAAACAAAAAGAAATAAATATCAGTGCTACATTGGTCCTACTTAAATAAAAGTAGATAAACATACTTTTTCCTTGGTATATGATCACGAGGCTTCTTGGGAGACCCTCCCACTGGGCAATCCCACCATGTATAAGATGGCTTGTGGAATACTTGCACATCCACAGATATTTGACCAAATCACGATAATGTGGGATCCTTCGCACTCGTAGTAGGGGTGGGGTCATTATACCATTTAGCATCAAACCTATTTTCCTTATTCAACTCACTCAATATTTAGGGGAACAATAGTGTCTTGCACGTAGAAAAGCTACCCTTCTAACTCGTTATTTTTGTGTACACCTTCCCAAACAAGTTGGGTACATCCGCCTCGTGTCTCTTTGCTAGAGTTAACCAATTGCCCCTGTGGTACAAGTTAAAATCCTCTTAAAACCGCCAATGTTGGTTTATAGTCAGTATGCTTTGCACATCACTATGAATGTGGTCACTTAGCAAAACCAAAGGGGTTAAACCTAGAGATGTGAACCTTGTAGTATTGCATAAACTCTAATATCAAAGGTGCGTGGAATCCTAAGGTTTGAGTGACTAAATGCATGTGCAGACAACCCACGAAACACGGAGGAGCATCAAAGATGCCCGAGTAGGTTTGGGTAACATCACTTTGTGTTCTAACGGGATGGGATAATCGGCTAAGTGATCGTGAAGATCTTTTGCGAGACAATGTACACTTTGTCGCTTTATAATAAACTTGGAATCCATTTTTAAAGAAAAAATAACAAGGCATCGGTGAGAAAGAAGGGTTACCTTTGTTTTCGGAGTGATGGCGATGGTGTTTCTTGCGTGTAAAATAGACGGAGAGAGTAAAATGAGTTAGGGTTTCATCTACCTCTTTTATACTCTCTTTGGCATCTATTAAGCACCGCACACGTGTCCCTAAGATAAGACTTATTCGGTTGAAATTTTAAAATTCTAAATAAGGATGACTTTTGGTTTCCGGGTAAAATGGGGAAGTGTGATTCTCAGCGGGCAATGTAGTAAGTACTTAGCATTTAATGCGCTAATTTAGGTAACGTAATTATCCCCAACTAACGCATTCATGAGAAGGTGGTATTTTTCGAAGCATGAAGTCGAATCCAATGCCTCTTCGCTCATATGCATCACTTTCGACTAGGGGCTTGATGATGTACCTCCGAGTAGCTCAAGGACACCTCCGAGACGTGTCGAAGCCCTTCCATACGAAGGCCCAAGTTAGATTCTAAAATATCCATAGGCGCCAAACCATTCATTGGCACAAAGGTTACCTAAGGGAATTCGCCATTGAAGCCCTAAGCCTTCGGGGGTATGGCCGACGAAGGACAATGGATAAGGAATCTCGACTTGGTCAAACCCACGATCTCCCTCTCTCTCTTGGGTTCCCCGTCAAGTCTGAGAACATGGGTCACTAAAACCCTAGCGGTTATCCACAATCATGGGACGCCCCCATGATCTCCGACATTCATGCAAGAGTGCCTCTAACCGTATTTTCTTCCACTATAAATAGGTTGGACGGACGATGGATTATGGTATGCTCATTTCACACTCATTTGTTTACTTACACACACTTATACAACCATAACTCATACTTACTCTCACGCCGGAGGTGGTTTGCAGGGTCCTACCCCTGCGTAATCACTTAACGTAGTGTCTTAGTATTTCTTATTCTCGTGTTACAAAGTAGTCTTGGGCTGGAACATACACCCCTCATTACTTTGATCCTCATCGAAGCCTTGTAGTGCAATCTTTTGTACAATCATCAGTCAAATTGGTTTTTCAAAAGCAAGTCACAATTCTCCTCAAAAATTTTCAAAATTAAAATTTAAATCATTAGGGATCACAAATCTCAAAGGATTTGAAAATTTTGATCGGGGAAAAATTTGTGATTTAAATTGGATATAAACTGATATTTCAATAAGTGGTTTAGAAGTTTAATAACAAGTTCTCCTCCCTACATGTGCCAAACAATTTCAAATTTCAAATTTTCCACGCACATGATGAGGGGGAGCATTTATCTCAAACCAAAAAGAATTGAAACATGATCGATTTGTCTCTAAGTGCAGGTTCTCTCTAATATGTGCAAAACACTTTCAAATCTCGATGCACATATTGAGGGGGAGCAATCATAAGAAAACCACATCCTTTCCCAAAAATATCTTTAACAAAGTATCTAAAATACTAATCTTGATCGGGAAAGTGATGTCGATACTTTTAGAAAAGGTTGATCTAAGAAGTGAATTCTTAATTCTCAATATGAAGATTTTCAAACCCTCTTGCCTCCATGTGCTAAAACAGTTCAAATATATGATGCACATGTTGAGGGGGAGCTTCTCTAAAATTATCAAAAACAATTCAGGTGCAAAACGCTTTGATCTTGTATCACAAGTACCTAGATTGATTTTCAAATGGTTTTCAATTGGTTTCATAGGCGGAAGAACAATACCAAAAAGACCGACCAAATTTATTTTACGCATGGAGATATAAGGACGGTTAGTTTAGGTATTAGTTCCCACGATCCCGCCAGAGCCGGAGGGATCAACACAGGGACAATCCACTAGATAATGTAGAGTCCTTAGGCATGATGAAAAAAAAGAGAAAAATGAGAATATGGGAAGAGTGCGGACTGAGACTGAGCTAGTACTGGAATAAACCCAACAAGGTTCTAGTTATGAAGTCTCGGTAAGCACTGAAGGGGTTGAAGAATGAAAAAGAATTGAATGTGAAAAGGGTGAAAAGAAATAGTCCTCCATTTATTCAACCTAGGGCAAAAACCGGTTCAATGCATATGCTACTGGTGGTTACTAAGGTAACACTGGTATTAAAGACAAGACGTCATGAACCCAGTGACGCACTGCACTACAAACTTCCCAAGCTACTTAAGTTCCTCTTAAAAGGGCTTGTTTCATTCTCACGGGGAACCTACATAATCTATCTACTTTCTCTTAGAGATTGTTGATATTGAAGAAGGAGACCCTCTCCCTAATCTCCGGCATAGGAAACTAAATATGCACTATTGAGTTTAGAGCCACGAGATCATCAATAAATCTCATTAGGACACACTATTCTTGAAGGCTTGCTGTTTTACGCAATGTGGAAAGTAAGAATATATATTAAGAGTCCTACGCATTATCCTTGTGATTTTTCCAGAACATCCGAGTGATATGTAAAACATTCACGATAAAGATGGAAATCCTTCTAGAGCCAACATCAAACAAGCTCTTGGTGGGTAACATGTGAGATCTTTTCTAAAGATCAAGCTTGTGACAACTGGATAGAAACGATGGGGCGATTCAATCTTGAATCAACCTTGGTCCAGGAAATGGATTGATGGATACCTTTGAAAAACCGGTCGTTGTGCTTAAAAAAATTTTCCTATAGCACATCGACTGTGTATTAATATTTCAAAATTAAAAAGTATTTATGATTGATAATTGATTTTCCATAAAACCTTTGTTGTATTGCAAAACCCTTTATATTAAGCAATACATGATTGTTTTTCAAATCATTTTTCATCAATCAGTGAATCTCAATTTTTTGGTTCACTCACTCCGTGTTGTCTTCTTTGAGACGTTCCGATTTGAGAATGGCTAGAACAGCCATGCGAAACCTGTCAAGGAGATTCTTGAATTCTACCGATCACAGCAATACTTGTACCGATCAACGGGAACCGTGGGCGTGTACTCAATTCAACGAAGTGATCAAAGACACTTTCGACGCTTTATTGCTAACTATTGTATGCGGGACTCCCCGGCGATTGTGGTGATCGTAATTGAGGAGTCAATCCACAGCCGCATGCTCACACAATCACATTCACATTTAAAGAAATCATGATAAGTGCATATCTTCATCAACTGGCTCTGATATTTTCAAACCATACTTCTGCTACACTTCTGGAAATATTATGAATCAACAAAAAGCTTCCGCAACTCTGATGAGAAGATATCATGATCCAAAATGTGAGAATGTTAGTCCAAAAGTCACAACTTCACATGATGGCAAAACAACAAACGACGAGTCAGAGATTTATGGTGACTGATGATCTAAAAGCTGGCTCAAAACTCATCATCACGTGGATCAGTTAAAGACCTCCACTTGAGATAACAAAACATGCGGAATATGAAGAATCAAAGACTACGATCTACAGAGCAAAGAACTTAATCAAGAATCCAAGAACAATCAATATGTAATATCTGTTTGTATTCAATGTAAATTGAGGTGACCTCCCTTATGGGGAGATTGTTAGGATTTAGTAAATCCGTTAGTTAAATTGTCGGTCACCTCAAGTATATGTATTTGTTAGAAAGCTCGTAGTCGTAGTTAAGTTATGGTACTAAGTAGTTAGTTAAGTAACACCGTGGAGGACGGACGGGTCTTTACCCACTGTATGCCTGATCCACATCCCGCAGGAGGCGAGTCATGTAAGACACTATAAATACCCTCTAACTTCCAACGTAGAGGGTTAGAGCTTCAATACCATTTTTCTTTGGTTTTCACCAAGTTCCCAACTCTCTTTACGTTCTCTCTCTAAAACCATATAAACCATACGCCCCATGTTTTGATGTTACGATGTGTTTATGAAATCTAATATGCTACATTACCAACACCGCATTGAAACACTCACTGAAACCATTCTCCACTGCTTCACAGCATACTCCTTCATTAAAAAACGCTCTTGACCAAGTCTTTGAATCTTGTTTTATCAGAAATTCATATGCTCTTGGATTTGCTCTCTTGATTTTTTCCATAATTTTGTTATGCAAGGCTGGGTATGATGCTTTGCAAGCACCCAAGAATAGGCCCCTGAATTCTTCACCGCCAAATTGTTTTCTAAAGCCTTCATATATGTGGCGAGCACACTGACGATGCTCTACAAGTGGTATAACTTCCTTCACAGCTTCAATCAAACCCTATGACAATAGTAAAAAGAACATAAACATTAAAAATTAAATGTAACAGTTTCTATTGTATAGAACAAGATTTGTAAATGTTAGTTTTTGTATAACCTTGTGCTTGCCAGACATGAGAGTTACTCCATGTCCATTAAGAATATCCAAATTGTCACCCAATAACTGTAAAAACCATCTCCAATTGTCTTTATTCTCAACTGTTACAACCGCCCATGCGATGGGAAATATGTGATTATTCTCGTCTCTACCAAACGTCGTTAATATCTCACCATGGTTTGGTTTTATTTAAGAAACAACCATCCAAAGCTAGAATCCTACGACACCCTAATTTCCAGCCTTCTTTTAAACCATTGAAACACACATAAAATCTGTCAAAGTATGTCTTTTCATCCAGTTCCACTCTCACACCTACTTTAACTGTACTTCCTTAATTTGACTCATGTAATGCCTGAGCATATGACCTAAGCAGACCATAGTGATCCTGGATAGTAGCATCCAATTCATACAAGGCATATATCTTAGCATTCCTACACCGGGTACGACTTACATGGCATTTGAAATTCCTTAATATCAACTCTGCTATATTGTTTATAGTTATCTTAGGATTCATCCTAATCTTATCACCAAAATGCTTCCTTATTCATTTATAATTAACTAGCTTACGATAATGAAAATTTCTAACACAAGTGTTGTTATCCCTCAAAGAAATAACCTGAAAAGTAGATTCTCCTTTCAACATCTTCCCGTAATACCTCTAAGCGCATTCCGAGTTGCCTACCTTCTCTGAAGGATATTTGTTGTAGTTCCTCTGTTTCCCTTTACTTGGATCCTTCAGTGTCTCATTCCGTTGACCACATTTTGCTATCACGTTCTTTTTTGTGCTCCTCTCAAACCATAAAGTGAACCCATTTGCCAAGGCATAATAAGTAAGGCAATCTTTAAATGTGTCAACATTTGGATACTTCTCCCCAAGCTGTCAATGAATACATAACAACAATAAGTTTAGGTACTGGTGTTACAAATTTTTTTGACAGACAGTAAATAATAACAAAATATAATAGTATTACCTTTTGTTTCTTCAATCTCCAATGAGTTTCTTCATCATGAGCAGGGTACTTGTCATCCCTTTTAGATTTCAGATCAACGAAAAAAGGGTCACTTATGCCTACCCCATTACCCTTTAACTGCTTCATTAAAGTACCTATGTACTTTTCATGTTGTCTAACTAATGATGCTAAACCAGAAGAGCCAAAAGCATCAACAACTTCAGGTGTATCATTATCATGTTCATCGCTTCCTTGTTCTATATCTTGGTCATCAGGTCTAGTATGTTTGCGTTGAAAGATCCACTTTCTCAATTGAATGATCTCATCTTCACAATTGCTAAGATAATCGTACGACTTATCAGACTCACAAGCAGAGTCATAAGACTCGTACCCAGAAGAATCATCATCACTCTTGTCCATGTTGTGTTCACTTTTACTTTCAGATGCCACAGGATTAGTGTTCTCTCTTATGGTTATACCAGTAGGCCTACGAACATTGCTTATTTTCTGTGATGATGGCTTATGTTTTTGTGTCATAACAGACTTTCCTTTATCAAGTTGCTTTTGCCTTGATAACACAACATCATCAATATCCACATTTGTATCAACCCTATCCTCTAGAACCTCATCAGTTGCAGGCATGTTCTCAATAACCGCATCAACTACCTCATCAGTTGCAGGCCTATTCTCTACAGCCTTATCCTCCATATCATCATCAACTACCACATTCTCTGCAAGCTTATCGGGTAAAACATTGTCCTCCATATACACCTTATCTTGAGTGAGGAATGGGATATCATGTGTAAAGTCATCTTCATAATTCCACACTCTAGTGAATGTAACCTTACCCTCAAAATCTTTTCTAAGTGGTATGTCCTTAAAAGGAGGAGGGGACCTTAAGTAAGGAGATTGTGCTTCTTCCTCAGCCCAGGCAACCAGATCATCAAAAGACATATTACCGGCATCCTTTTTCAACTGATCATGTTGTTTCTTTTTTGAAGTAACTTTTGGGTCTGAACTCTCTAGACACAAGTTGTGGTGGTAATAAGGTGCTAAGTTTTGTGGTGAATGAGCAACATACAAGTATACTTTCTTATGTTGACGAGCTAGGTCATATAAAGCATGGACATCGACATCCCTTTCAATGATTTTTAACCCAGCACTATCAATGTCCAACTCAGGAATGTAAAGGAACAAAGCCCATATGTTTTTTCTTATCTTAGCAACTAACAAATCTAACAGTGGACTAAACATGATCCTACTATTTGAGGAGGCCTCCATTACTATCTCCCTACCATAATCATACCTTAACGGGTCTGTTAATACAAATAATCTGTAAAAACATTTATTTATATTTTACGATCTTCTAATGTTTTGTCGATAACAAACGTAAAATCATTTTAACGAAACAAATAAAATACGTAAATGGTTTGAGCCAATAGTTTACTAACACACTTACGTTTTCACATAAAATGCTAAACAAGTAAATAGTGCTTTCATGATTTAGTAATACATATGTACAACAACTAATATTTACATAGTGGATAGATATATACATAATTAGTATGTATTATAATGGGTAGAAGTTTAAGTATTTGACCCATTGACTAAATACATTGAATGTAGTTGGGTAAAACCCAAAGTCCATAACCCATACCCATGGAGCATAACCCATAACCCATTGCATGACATCATGCATAAGTCATGATGGGTATTATCCATAACCCATGGAGCTAACCCATAACCCATGGACTAGATACATTGCATATTCTAGATACATTGTATCTACTTGGATACCCATGACCCAAAACCCATGACCCATGACCCAAAACCCATGGGCAAAGAGGATCATCCCACGGTTCCCCCAGTTTACACTGGACGGATCCCTCAAGTAAGGGATCCATGGGATCCGTGGAACAGTAGCTTATTTTCTTCTATAAATAGTGAGCCATTTCTTCATTTTTGGGGGTCACTTCTACACATACTTTCTTTTAGTATTGTAAACCTTCTAACCTCATATCCAAAGGATCTCTTTATGTAGTTTGTGTTTGTTTTTGTGTGATTCTCTAGGTTCCTCTTAAAGTCAAGATCACCACCTCTTGAAGTCAAGCAAGCTCAAGTCCATGAGTTGCCATGGTTCGTCATCATCAAGACTACTGATGTTCTCTTGTTGATAGTTCTTTCTTCCTTATTAGAAGTGTTGTGTCAAAGGCATTAGTGAAGGATGCCAAAAGAGTCAAGACGAAGGCATTAGTGAAAGGTGCCGAACGTCCATGTCAAAGGCATTATTGAAGGATGTCAAAAGAGTCAAGACGAAGGAATAAGTGAAAGGTGCCGAACGTCCTTGTCAAAGGCATTAGTGAAGGATGCCAAAAGAGTCAAGACGAAGGCATTAGTGAAAGGTGCCGAACGTCCGCGTCAAAGGCATTAGTGAAGGATGCCAACAGGGTCAAGTCAAAGGCATTAGTGAAATATGCCAAGGGTGTACAATCGACATAGTGTATCGATGTACAAATAGAGATAGGTTGTATCCAAGGATATTGATATCCTTGATGATGTTGTAATAAGGAGTGGGCCTCCTTTGGGATAGGTGTTGTGTAGTGATGGGTAGTAGTTCCTCCTTTGTAATGGAACTCGGTATCTAGCCTTGTACCGGATAAAGTGTAAGCGATGTTGTGATAGGTGTGGAAGAACCCGGTGTCTAGCCTTGTATCGGAAAAAGAGTAGGCGATGTTGTGAAGGATTCTCCGCCATAAGGAGTTGTGTCGTGTAGTGATTACGAACTCTCGAGTAGGTGACTCGGGGAGTGGAGTAGGTCAAGGAAGGTGTCCTTGTAACCATTATAAATACTTTTGCCGTAGTTTTGTATTTCTTATTCTTCACCTTTACATTACATACTTACATATCTATCTATCAACGTCCAACATACACATCTAAATAGATTGACATAAGTCTATCTAAATAATTTAAAACATAGTTTTAATCGGTAAAACTATTCAACCCCTCCCCTCCTAGTTTTCCACAATTGGTATCAGAGCTTCGTTACCAAGTTTCTTAAGAGTACATTGTACTTTTAAAACTTGACACGATCTATGTATATTTGAAAACTACAAGGAAGGAACTTCCTTAAAAACAAAAGGTCACGCTTTTAAAATCATCATATTTTACAATGTTGGACAATGATAGATCTTTCTAATATTTTCCTTGTTAAGAATTCTCCATACTATGATTTGGGCATCCTAATAAGATCATGAAAAATTTCTCTCTAAATACTTCTTTCCTTAAAAAGGAATATTTAGCAAATGTATGATTTTTAATAAATTACAAATAACTTTTTCTCGTTTATATTTTTTTTGATAAATTAATAATGTCATCCTTTTTGTTTTAATCATGATTAAGTTTTAGTAGTATCTTTACTCTCTCTTAATAATCATTAAAGTAGTTATCTATATTGAACTCATCATCAAGAATGGTATTCTTCGTTGATCTCGATAGACAAAACTACAAACTAGTGATAATGATATCTCAGCTATTCGAGAGCCTTTATCATCACTCCTTACATAAGGTTTATTGACATTTCATCTATGTCAATAAGCATCTATATGAAATTTCTCATATTGTGATAAAATGGAATTTTATCATAATCTTTGAAAACTTCTCAAAGAATTATGATTTATTCATAAAAAGGCGAACCTCGTCAAATAGGACTAGTATAACACATCAAAACCCCAAACCATAAGCTATAAAGCGTAAATATTGACCCTAGGCAAGTTAGAACTCCCAAAACCAAAATTATTAAAGATCACTTAAGCTGTCAAATTGCTGTTATGCCGGATCCCAGTGGTTGTACTAGCCGGATCCCTCATACAAGGGATCCGTGGGATCCGTGCAACAGAAGACGACATAAGAAAGAAATGATCACTGTGGAAGTTCCACTACCCACTTTACTCTATCAAAACTCCCGAACATAAAACCTATTTATTGTTCACAAGAGCAAAGTGATCATCTTCTTCAAGGAAACAATCTCTTGTGTAAGTATAATCTTCACTACATTGTTATTTCCATTCCTTGATTCCTAGGATTACAATTTTCATCTTTAGAAGTTGAGCTCAAATGGGTTTGTCACAATTTGTTATCACACTGTTTTCTAAGATAATCTAAATCAAAGAATTAACATTGTTAATACTAATTAAACTCATTCCTTGAATTCAATGAAGATGTTTTGAGCAAAATTGTGATCAATCCCATTAGGTTACTATTCACACAATTAACACCACATTGTGGTTTTGTTGTTTAGGACCAATCATGCCTAGCAACCATCAACAAGATTACCATCAAACCGCTCTCTACATTCCCATGTATCATCTTAAGGATGGGTTAAGCCCGGAGGATAGGAAAGCCTTCAAGATGTTAGAAAAGAGGCTCTTCCACGAAGGCCGAGTGGTTGAATCGTCATTTCTCAACAACACCGACATTCGACAAGTCTTTGGAGCAATCAACTTTTGTTGCCTATTGACATTAATGAGAAAATTTGTCCGGTATTTGTACTTGAATTTTACAAGACAATGAGAATTGTTCGAAATAAAGACGGGACCATTTCAATAGCCTTCATCATCAATGAGCACGAGTACACCCTCACTCTTGTAGAATTTGAAAGGTACTTCGTGTCCCATATCAAGGAGTGTGCATGTACTCTAACGAATGGTAGTTGGCGGAGCTACATGACATGGTAGATCATCATGAAGTATACTTCACGGCCATCCCTAAGCAACCACGGTAGGGATACCGTCTTCATGGAAAGAGCATCTCCATCAAGAGTCACGAAACTCCAAAGTGATCTATAGGGATCCATTTCAAATGGAGTTTTAAATGTTCCCATTGTATAAGAAATGGGAACTCGTGCTAAGGGAGAACATGCTTTGCTTGGGAGGAAACAAAGATCATCCCAATGCTTGCTTAAGCTTCATGATTTATTGCCTTGTAACAGGCACTCACATCAACCTAGCCTATTACATGGTAAAAAGAATGGCAAGTGTGAAAAGCATGGACAAGATGGTACTTCCTTATGCAATGCTCCTGACCCGTCTAGCAAACTTCATCTTTGCTCTAGATCCTTCTCCTTATTCCTATGACCACAGTTTTTGCAACAAGGTCATGGTGCCTCTAACCGATGGAAAAACTACAAGGATCATGGTGGATGGCAAGAGACCTCACCCACCAACGGACTCATCGGATGAAAGAGAAAGGCAAAGAGAAGGAGAAGGAAGTAGCAACCCCCTTGGCAACACCGATATCGACCCTTTAGCATACATCAATCAACTGCCGGATATTCCAAGCCCTTCACAAGAGTGGCAACAAATTATGGGAGTATTCAAGTGTTTTGCTAACTTCTTGATGATGAAGAAGAAGTAGAGATGGTGGGATCAAGAGTGAAGGGTATAGAGATGGAGATGAAGACGGAGGTAAAATGGAAGGATGTGTGGATGGAAGGTAAGGTCATAGGGCCTTAATTTGTGAAACATTTCTGAAATAATGGTCTGTAAACATCTAAACAATACTTATGTAGATTAAGGATGTAGCTTGTAGGTGTTGCAATGATTTGGACTTAGACACTTTAACTTGGGAATTAGGAAAGTGAGATTTTATGACAATTTGATCTCATTCAAGTAGTCGATGTCACTCATTTTTGCTTATATTTTAGTCATCCCCACTTACTATGAGTTATATATGTTGTTTGCATATGTTTACTGATTGTAGAAATGATTAGGATGAGCATTTGCTAAACAGTGCAAAACTTGCACACTTGCTGAGAAGCTACTGGTCAGCAGTGCACGGATCCCTGGGCTATAACTAGACGGATCCCTCATATGAGGGAACCGTGGGATCCGGGCAAACAGATATGCAGCTATTGACCCTTTTTCATCAAACCATTCTCCTAGATCACATCATACTAGCTAAACATGATTCTTTAAGACTACTTAAGCCTTCCTCAAGCTTAGTAGGTCTCACACTCACCCATAGCTAACTTAGGAACAAGTTCAAAGTGTTTTAGATTTATCAATTCACCAAAACTCACCATATTTCCGCTCCAATGCTCACACATTGTTCCTCACATCTCAAAACACTTAGCTTGATATTTCAATCAATTTTAGCAAATTGATTTTAGTCATCCTTACCTTAAAATAGGGTTAAAACTAGTTTTTTATTTTTTCTTATTTTTTTAGGAATTTTTCAAATTTCTCTTAAGTCATCATCTGATCTCTTGGATCAATTGCCATCATTTGTCATTCTCAAACCAATGCGTATCATCCTTAAACACTTAATTACACTATCAAAAAGGTCCACTTTCCTACCCAATACCATCATTAAGTATCCTCACTCCTTATGGTTGGACATTTAAGTCACCTATCACCTAAGACATCTAAGGAAAGTCAAACCCTCAATATTTATAGGTACTAGACCTTACAAGAGCATGATAACTTCACCAGTTTTCTGTCTGACAGACGCATCCATGGTTTATAACCAGACGGATCCCTAGTGAGAAGGAACCGTGGGATCCGTGTCTACAGAAAGCTTCTAATCAGCTTTTCTTCCAAATTCAAACCCTCTTTGGTAATCTAAACACTTTTGCTTACCATTTAATGACTCCCAAGAGTAGAACAATACCATAGTTGACCTTGGTGCATGCCAAATTTTCTTTGTGGTCATGAATTTAATTCATTAAACTTAAACTCATCCTTTATAAACCAAACACTCTTAGGAGCTTAAGTCACCATTCTTACCACCATCCTAAAATCAGTAGTTAAAGACCTCTACTACACCCTCACCATGACTAAAGCATCTAGCAAGAACTCTTCAACTAATGGTTCTTCTAAAAAGAATTCTCATTTGGTTCATGAGATTTCATCTACCGAATTATCACCTGTAAGAAGCCCAAATACTAGAATTCCCCCTCAACAAACTCAACCAACCAAAGCTAGAAGAACCGCTAGGATTAGCATTTTACCTTTTGAAAGACCTTCATCAAGCACTAAACACAACACACCTAGTTTTAGTAAAACACCCAAGCCTTCATTTCTAGAACCTAGACTACATTCCTTTACCGTACCCCTCTCCCATCCAAATCTTTACTCATTAGAAAGTTCACCACCAAGAATTTCACACTCACCCACCTTCTCATTAAATAGAGAGCCACCCTCGTCACCAAATAGTCCATCTTTGGAGACAAGGAACCACCAAAGACCCAACCATCTAGAGGACTTCCCATCTCCACCACCAACTCATACACCATCACCCTCATTTGTGGTAGAACCTCATTCTACACCACTCAACTCACCTCCAAAAGTTCCACCATCCTTTGTGGAGCCTCTACAGAACACCCCATCTCCTCCGACTCCTAGTCATGACAATAATTGCTCTAGTTGTCAACTCACCCAAGGACTTGCTCAAGAAGTACGAAATGAGGTGCATTTCATGTTTAATCATCACCTTGAACGATTGGACCAAATCAACAAGTTTACTCATCCTTAGACTCAAACACTTCGATGCTTTTTAGGTCTCCGTTACTCGTTAGAATTAGTAGAAAAAGGATTACATGTTTGAATCATTCTCTTAGTTTTAGAGATATGTAGATCATCTCTCGTATTTTTTATTGAATGAAATTACAAGTTTTATGTTATATTGTCTTGAGTGTATGTTTGGTGCATTAATACATATCTCATTTTGATGTTGACACCATTTGTTCACATCACCTTTGCTGTCTTATGTTTACAGACAGACGGGTCCCTACGTTTTGCTTAGACGGATCCCTCCTAAGAGGGAACCGTGGGATCCGTGCACCAGAAGACTTGTTTACTACTAACTTGAGTCTTATTTGTAGGAAATTATGCTTTATATATTTATTTTCTAACCTTTGTTTTGTAGATTTTCAATATACACATGAAGACTTTGACACCCTTAGCTAGGGGGAGCTTCTTGTCAAAGCAAAACATTGCAAAAATATTTGCAATACCATTCTCATAGGGTTACATTACTTAATGTCCTCCTTGCAAAGGTGCAATCATCAAGGGGGTGCATATTCGTCACTAAGACGAAACCATTTGCAAACATAGTTGCAATGCACTAGTTTAGTATTTCTTTTTACTTGATGCCCTCACAAAGGAATGGACTCGTCAAGGGGGAGCTAAGTCGAGAATTCTTCTCCTCACTTAAGCTCTAACTTTTCAAAAAATTTCTTTCACATGTTTTTCTTAAAACAAGGTGTTAGTTTCTTTTCGACGCTCTTTTTGTTTCGACAAAAGGGGAGAAAGAGTAAAACTCAATTCAAACTTTTACGAATTTTAGTTTTCCTTAAAATAATCTTATGTTTTGTCATCAACAAAAAGGGGAGATTGGTAATACAAATAAGTCAGTAAAACGTTTATTTATATTTTACGATATTCTAATATTTTGTCGATAACAAACGTAAAATCATATTAACGAAACAAATAAAATACGTAAATGGTTTGAGCAAATAGTTTACTAACACACTTACGTTTTCACATAAAACGCTAAACAAGTAAATAGTGCTTTCATGATTTAGTAATACATATGTACAACAACTAGTATTTACATAGTAGGTAGATATATACATAATTAGTATGTATTATAATAGTTAATATAATGGGTAGAAGTTTAAGTATTTGACCCACATACCGATAGAGCATAACCCATAACCCATTGCATGACATCATGCATAAGTAATGATGGGTATTATCCATAACCCATGAAGCTAACCCATAACCCATGGACAAGATACAATGCATATTTTAGATACATTGAATCTACTTGGATACCAATGACCCGTAACCCATGACCCATGACCCAAAATCCATGGGAAAAGAGGAGCGTCCCATGATTCCCCCAATTTACACTGGACGAATCCCTCAAGTAAGGGATCCGTGGGATCCGTGGAACAGTAGCTTATTTTCTTCTATAAACAGTGAGCCATTTCTTCATTTTTGGGGGTCACTTCTACGCATACTTTCTCCTAGTATTGTAAACCTTCTAACCTCAGATCCAAAGGATCTCTTTATGTAGTTTGTGTTTGTTTTTGTATGATTCTCTAGGTTCCTCTTAAAGGTGAGATCACCACCTCTGGAAGTCAAGCAAGCTCAAGTCCATGAGTTGCCATGCTTCGTCATCATCAAGACTATTGAGGTTCTCTTGTTGATAGTTCTTTCTTCCTCAGTAGAAGTGTTGTGTCAAATGCATTAGTGAAGGATGCTAAAAGAGTCAAGACGAAGGCATTAGTGAAAGGTGCCGAACGTCCATGTCAAAGGCGCCGAACGTCCGTGTCAAAGGAATTAGTGAAGGATGTCAAAAGAGTCAAGATGAAGGCATTAGTGAAAGGTGCCTAACGTCCGTGTCAAAGGCATTAGTGAAGGATGCCAAAAGAGTCAAGACGAAGGCATTGGTGAAAGGTGCCGAACGTCTGTGTCAAAGGCATTAGTGAAGGATGCCAAAAGCGTCAAGTCAAAGGCATTAGTGAAAGATGCCAAGGGTGTACAATCGACATGGTGTATCGATGTACAAATAGAGATAGGTTGTATCCAAGGATATTGATATACTTGATGATGTTGTAATAAGGAGTGGGCATCCTTTGGGATAGGTGTTGTGTAGTGATGGGTAGTAGTTCCTCCTTTGTAATGGAACTCGGTATCTAGCCTTGTACCGGATAAATTGGAGGCAATGCTGTGATAGGTGTGGTTATACCTTGTGGAAGAACCCGGTGTGAAGGCTTCTCCGCCATAAGGAGTTGTGTCATGTAGTGATTACGAACTCTCGAGTAGGTGACTCGGGGAGTGGAGTAGGGCAAGGAAGGTGTCCTTGTAGCCGAACCACTATAAATACTTGTGTCGTGGTTTTGTGTTTCTTACTCTTTACCTTTACATTACATACTTACATATCTATTTATCAACGTCCAACATACACACCTAAATAGAATGACATAAGTCGATCTAAATATATTAAAAGATAGTTTTAATCGGTAAAACTATTCAACCCCCCCCTTCTAGTTTTCCGCATGTTCAAACATGAATACATCATTGTAATGTATTTTGAACACCACATCAAGTGGTATCTCCATCAGACCTGTATAAATGAAAAATAATTTAAACAAAACCCTAATTTAAGAAAAACCTAAAAAATAATTTTTATTCATAAAGTAATACAATTAGGGTAATAAAACATTAAATAATAGATGGAATATACCTTTTTTCTCGACAATTTATAGAAACCGACAATCAATTTCTAGTATTAAAAATGGATGATGAATTAGGGTTTAGAGCAGTTTTGGGGATTTTGAAAGTGATGTATCAACAAGTGTGTGGGGATAAATAAGGATAACGTTGTACTTGTTTATGAAATCCAAGTACATAAATTTGTTGGAAAGTGAGGTTTGAGGAGGGCGTGTGGTGGGAGACGAAAACGTGTGTTTGATAATCCAAGGTGGAAGACTAAAAAGTGATATAAAAAAAGAATTAATGGGAACCGGATGGGGGAGTAACATAAGCCCCAAAAAAAGACAAAATATTCAAGTTGTTGGAGGTGATAAGATTTTTTTTGTTCGCTGCGCAGAAGTGGTTTTCTTTTCAAGTATAGTATGTTTTGACAGAATTAACCCTACAATAAAATGAGTTGAAAGATTGCAAAGAAGAAGTTTTACATAAATTAGAATAACTAGAAATGAAAGTGACGAAGGATGTTTAAATGAAAAGTTTAGGCACATATAGAAGCAGTGGGAATTTAGCATGTGCAACTCACATGACTAGCTAAGCCACCTCACGTGCCATCAACCAGCTTATATCAATCTACCCCCTCAATTTAATCTTGTCCTCAATATTAACAATTGAAAGTAGGGAATCGTTTTTGAATATCCACTATAGGTTCCTAAATAGCATATTCTTTTGACCCATTAGTCCACTGTAAAAGCACAAACACAATAGCAACATTGCCTTTCTTTGTCAACCTCTTATCAAGTACCTACAAGTTCTGCCAAGATAATTTCCCTCAGCAACACAAGCTGGCAAACATCCACTCTGAGTCACCACACCTCTACACTTCTTAAGCTGTGAAACATAAAATACATCATGGATTTGAGATGAATCTGGAAATCTATAAGCAACTTGTCCCACTTTAGTATGTACTTGAAATGGGCCATAGTATTTAGGATACAATTTATGTTGTTTTCCTTTTCTAATGGTAACTTGACTGTGGGGTTGTAACTTCAATAGACCTAATCACCCACCTCATACTTCATGTCTATCATGTTTCTGTTAGCCTGAGATTTCATTCTCTCTTGAGCTCTTTTAAGATGAAACTTCAAAAGGTCAATAGCTTCTTCTATGGATGATAAGGTTCTATCAACTACTTCCACCCTACTTTATCCCCTCCCATAAGGTACATGAACATGTCATGTCTTCAAATCTCACAAAAAGATTCACAAATCCATCCATTCCATCAACACACTCGAGGCTCGAAGATTCGTCATTGTGAAAAAGGCCACCAGATCCTCTGTTCGAAAACATGTTCACACTTAAGTGGACAATGTAGCTGATCAAATCAAGACATCCAACAAACATACCCTAAAGGTATTAATTCTTGTTGAAAAAGTTATCAACACCAAAGTCGTTGTAGCCAATGACTTCGTTGAAAGTCTTCAGACGGCTGGTAATCTTACAGCTACTGTTAATGCAACCTAAAAAGACATGCATGAATTGGTTGACATTCTCAAAGAAAGATTTGACAATACTATTCCAACATCACCATATGTCAGTGATGCTGCTGGGGGGAGAATATTGCAAATCTTAGCTCCATTCCAGAAACTACAAATATTCAGGAGGAGCATCAATGTGCTGAAACCACAACCAGTGAGTCCTCTGATAACAACCCATTGGAAATGGTTGTTCACCCAAATGAACTAGCACCAAAAAGAACAAGGGTGATGGAATCAATTTCAGCACTTGTCCCAATCTCGTCTATCAGACGTGTCTTAATAAACAACATTCCTCTTGATCAATTCATAGCAAACCGGTTTCATTCTGGAATCTATGAATTCTCCAACATCATTCATTCATCTATTTCAAAGAATTCATCAAGAGTTGACAAAGGAAAAGACAAAATTCAAATCTCTAATGAGTCAGAATTAATCCAAAGAATGATGCCAAATATGGAACAATGTGGATCATTTCTAGACATCTCATTCTTTTCGAAATTCAGAGCAGCTAATGAGCCACCAATGACTCTTGAAGAAACAACTGCAATGGTACAGGAGCAGAAAAGATTGAAAGGCATTCACAATGTAAAATCTGGTAAAAGTCTGAAGAAGTTAATTTTTACACACAACAAGGCTCAACCCAAGACGCTAAAAGAAACTGAAGCTCTAATAGCAAAACTTCAAGTTGAGTTACAAGAAAAATACGAAAAGTATGTTCACTACAGAGATGATGATCTTCCCACTACAAAGTTCAAATATAGGATTGATTCACAAAAGATTCCTGAAATGATCATCGAAATAAACTCTTAACATCTGAACCGCAAAAGTTTACCCAAACTTTAGACTTCCTAATTAGGTTTCACTGAATGGATCAAACTTCATAAATTAGCTGGAATAAAGTGAGGTGAATCAAATACTCAATTTATGAAAAAACCTGGTCTTTAAATTCAACTGGGTGAAGAAGATAGCAGAGAAAATTGAAGTTCCGCCCCCACCACAACTAACCGAGAATATTTTTGTTGTTTCAAAAAGAAAGCACCCAGTAAGGGAAAGAAAAGAAAAAGAGCAAACTTCAAAGAAACCTCGGGTAACACAAGATCCTCTGGTTGATGGGTCTGAAAGAAACACCACTCCTCCAGAAGGAGCATCTGGGACATATGGTCAAGTCAGCACACATCCTGAATCATGATTTTTCGTTCTTAACTCAAGTGGTGAACTACGGTTTTAGAGAGGAAGTGAGTTAGAATTTGCAACAACCACTCAGCTGATCTTTCTGTTTAAAAGAATCAAGAAGGACTCAGAGACAACTAAAAACTTTTCTAGAAGAATGGAAAGCATTATTGTGAGCAGACAAAAATACAATGAAGTTGTTGAACAAGTTGCTTTTGGAGAGTATTAATGTTTTTGTTTGTTCTGTGTCACGAAAAATGACTTTGAATGAAAACTTAATTATATTCAGTAAATGTTCACTAAATTATGGGTAAGAAGAAGTTGTTTTGCTCACTTACCATAATTACTAACCTAATACAATTTATATCCAAATAGGGAGAGATTGTTGGGCAACTTTAAATACCCAAAGTCACTAACATGATTTGAACATAAATTTTATTATGGTAAAACAACTGATTAAACACTAGCCAAACAAAAGACTTGCAAAGTTCTAATACTCAGCAAGCTACCCCAAAGAACGCTCAAGTCTCAAACATCGTCAAGGTAGTCAAAGACAACTTAAAGACGTACTCACTAGCCGAGTGGGATATCGGCCGTAATGTATGAGGAACCTCGGTGTGTATATATATATATATATATATATATATATATATATATATATATATATATATATATATATATATATATATATATATATATATATATATATATATATATATATATATATATATATATATATATATATCGTGAAATGATAATACTCTAATATATATATAAATTGAAATCACTCTCGAAACATCCAATGGAGCACAACTCTGATGTTCTCAGATATAGGCAGGCGGGATTAATTTGAACCAAGTGAAAAAAGTGGGACAATTCAAATTAAAGTCTGACAATGCAAGGCAGTGAAGAGACTGTGAACTGATGGCAAATAGTTCAATTATGTAGTAAGACAGGATTTTTGAATATACGTACATTTAATGGGATTTGTACTTCTCCACAAGATTCATGCCACGTCTCAAGATACTCATAATCAAGACACCCGCATACCACTATATAAGAGAATGCTAGCCGAGAGTAAATGTATTGCTTTTATTGTTCTTATTTGTATTCACTATTAGAAAAGCATATACTAACTTTCAGGTAGAGTAGCTGATTGCATCTGTATTCACTATTAGAAAAGCATATACCACTCAAGGTTAAGTTTACTTGTTCAAACAGGCTTCCACTCATTGTCATGCAACTAGCGTTACTCACAACACTTTTTAGTTCTTTGATTATAAATCAATAAATATTTACACATTTGAAAAGTAAAATCATTGTTTTGGTTTAACTAGATCTTGTTTAAAGGCATTATTTGGGACAAACAGGCTATAACATCACCATCGCTAGCGCCAACACCATTGCAAAACTAAATGATAACATCAAATAATCCTGAATATTAAGTGTAAATTTCCTTCGGTAATGCTCGTATTTTATATCATTTATATGGATTTACGCTTGTTTTCCTTTATATTTCACTTTCAGGTAAATTACGAGCATTGGAGCTAAAGAGACGCGGATTCAGAGATCTTATAAGAGATTTATGATAGTATGCCCACTGTCATGAAGTTACGGCATAATTCCTCTCTCACATTACGCCGTAACTAATGCGTGACTTAGAAGGCCAAATCAGCAGCAGATTACGGCGTAACTCTATCTTAGGATTACGCCGTAACCCATTAGGTCAAAAGATGTTCCACGCCGTTGAAAGCTACGCCGTAACTCCTTCCAACAATTACGACGTAATCATGTCATTTGTATCATGTATTAAAGATACGGCGTAACTCATCCCTTGTGTTACGTTGTAACCAGCTTTACGAGAGCTTTATTATGGAAATATTAAGGTTACGACGTAACTCTTAACTTTAGTTACACCGTAACTAGATCTCTCCTATAAATAGCAGCCCTAATTTCTGCATTTCACATCATTCACTCTACACCAAAAAGCAGAGAACGTGAGTAGGGGATCAAAGGCAGATCTTGAAGAGCATACGAAGCCATCTCAAGGGAGAAATCACTCTCTAACGATAAGCATTAGCGATTATCTTTTCTTTTACTTTCAATTCATGTATTTCAATATGTTAAACATTGAGTTGGTTGTTTCACTTAATATGATCGGCTAAGCACCTTTGGTGCTAGCCTATTTATGATTCCTTAATTGTTGTGTTTACTTTTATATTGCTTCCGTATAATTGTTTCTAGTGTATGCATGCATATTTCTTTGGTAGCCACCCTAGTTGCGGTAGTTTTGAATGGCGGTAGTGTCTAGTTGCTTAGTAGAATTGACCAACTGACCCTAAGTAGGTAGACTGAGTGGGAAGGGTAAGAATTGACCAACTGACGATCCTTCTTTGCTTGTGCGAACAAACCAAGTGATCACCTGCCATTTGGATGAACTTAAGTAGTTAGGGATGAGTGTCTAAGATGTTAGCGCCCGGGCACTCATTGTTGTGAATCTTACATGTAGTGGAACTTAATGACTTGGCTTAGGGGACTAAAAATAACTGGACTTTCAAGGGTAGTAGCTTTATCTCCGGTAGAAGCCATTGCTGATAGGTTAGGACGAACTGACCGAATGTTGTCCAAGCGACTTTAAACCCCACTTGAATCAATTGGAAGTAGTTAGACATGAACATAGCATGATAGGAGGAGTAACTAGGTTAGCACACATTACCCCTATTGATCACAACCTCTACCTTTATTTCTTGTTAATTAGTTTATTAATCATTTCAATCTTAAAACCAATTAAAACCAGTGACACCTAGACTTAGTATAGATCCGCTCACATAACTCTTGGGACGACCTTGGTTTTACCGATTACTACACTATACACCACCGGTACACCTTTGTTAGTGCATAAGGTGGACCATAGGTAAACGATACTTTATAAATATTAAAACACAGTCGAAAACTCGCATCAAGTTTTTGGCGTCATAGGGAGTTATAGTACGATATTTTATTAAGTCTTTCATTTTTTTTTATCTTGAATTTTCTTGTTCTCTCACAATTTCTTTTAAGTTTCAGGTACCATGGAAGTTATAAACATTGATGACCTCACTCTTGAGGAATATTTGGCATTGACAAGGGAAGAACAAGGGCCGAGGCTCGTTAGGCCGGCTATTGGAGCTTGTTAGCCTTAATAGTTTTATTAGAAGTGATGGTCATTCACGTTTAGAAACTTTGTAACGTGTATTAGATATCGTGATAGAATAGTCAACGGGCTCGTGGATTGGGCTAAGCTAATTGGGCATAAGTTATGTTAAGCTAGCCTTGTCTAGTTCGTGAAACCCAAGCCCAATCCAAGTCCATCTCAAGGCCCATGGACAAGCCTTAGGGCATCCTCTCTCTTGTACTATAAATACCCCTCAAATGGTCATTCGAGGGGTGTGCTTGAAAGTGTGTGTGTGTGTGTGTGTTTTTCCTTGAAGCAATATACAACTTATTGTTTTCATCTTTCTTCTCTCTACCTCTCTAAACATACACGAATATACATCAAGTCACCATATCTTTGCTTAATCTTTTCTCTTCTTATACGCATAACTGTTTGTGTATAACGTGGGTGTTTGTGGTAAAGGTTGCTATTTGTGATAAGGTATACGTGATAAAGGGTATAACAGAGCTAATGTCCATTTCGAGATTAAAGATCAGTTTATGAGGGAGCTACGTGCTAACCCTTTTTCGGGAAACAGAGATGAAGACGCTTATGAGCACGTTGAGAATGTCTTGTACATCGCAAGCCTTTTCAACATACCTGGTGTTTCTCACGATGCGGTTATGCTCCGGGTTTTTCCCATGACTCTTACCGGTGTTGCAAGAAGGTGGATTGAAAGATTGCCCGCCGGGGCAGTCGATACATGGGCTCTCCTAAAGAAGCATTTCATTCAAAGATATTGTCCTCCTTCAAAGATATCTAATCAGCTCATGGAGATCCATAATTTTAAATAAGATGACGATGAAACATTGTATCAAGCTTGGGATAGATACAACGATCTCCTCTACAAATGTCCTACTCATGACCTAAACAGCCAACAAAAGGTCAACATTTTTTACAAAGGTATCAACGTGACTACAAGACAGATGTTGGACTACCAAGGACCAATTTCGAGCATGACTCTTACTCTTGCCATTAAAGCCATCCTAAAAAGGGCCGATCATTCTCAAAAATGACACTATGGAGGAAGCAAAAGAAGCCTATGCGGAAATCTAGAAGGTATTGCCGCCATTACTAACAAGCTTGAAAATCTTGGTCGGGACATGCTCATGCTCAGGGAATGTGTTCATGCTATCCAAGTAGGATGTGAAAGCTGTGGAGGGGGACACCTCACCAAAAATTGTTCTCTCATTGATGATGATAGCAAGGTTGAAGAAGTTAAATATGGTGAAAATCGACCATTTCAAGAGGATAATAGAAACGGTAATGGCTATCGTGGAGGACCTCCCCCATATTATAACCGTGGGAATTTCGTGAAAAGAAGAGCTAATTTGGAGGAAATAATCAACAAATACCTCGAAGACTCGACTAAAAGACAGAAGGAGCAAGAAGAATGGCTTAAGAACTTTCAAGAATGTTAGGAATTAGAAATTCCAGGTATTAAAGAGTCGGTCACCTCAAGTATATGTAATCGTTAGAAAGCTCATAGTCGTAGTTCATTTAAGTTAAGTAGTATTTAGTTAAGTAACACCGTAGAGGATGGACGGGTCTTTACCACCTGTATGCGATCGATGACCCGTTGTGTGGCGTTTATTGTAAGACTATAAATACTCTACCTTCCAAGGTAGAGAGTTGGAGCTCATAATAAAATTTTCTTTCTCTCACTAAAGTTCCTAAACCTCTAACTTTCTCTCTAGAATTCCACTTATCGCCACCTTGTTGTTATGGTTTGATGTGTATGTGAAAACTAATATCTTACAATTGGTATCAAGAGCCATGGTTAGATCATATCTTGCACATCTTTGGATTTCTAGTGGTTTTAGGTGGTTTTGAGTTTGAAAAAGTTTAGTGGTTTGTGCATCATTTGGTTGATTTCTTGTGTTAAAGCTTGGATTTTGTTAGTACTTTTATGTTTAGAATCATCACAAGTGTTTAGGTTTTCATTTGGTAGCTTGAATCATCTTGGTTGGGTTGTTTTGGATTGAAAAGTGATGTTTATGTTGTTTTCATGCTAGCGACTTGACCTACGGAGTTGTTTCTTAGTAGCGACTTGCTTTGCAATTTTGTAGCGAGTTACGGTTTTGGAGCTAGCGACTTAGGCCTAGCGACTAACAAGACAAGTAGTGGACTCTCCACTACGGTAGCGACTTGGTGTTAGCGACCGGGTGCAGAGCGAGTTGCTCTTTAGCGACTTGAATCTTTAGCGACTTGTCTGCTAATTCTTGCCAAAATTTTGCTAGCGACTTGAGGCTTAGCGAGTTACTACTTAGCGACTTGCATTTGTTTAGCGACTTGGGACTTTAGCGACTTGGTGGTATAGCGAATTAGGTGTTAGCGACTTGGTCATTATCTTCTAGCGACTTGGGTGAGTTTTTACGGTTTTCTCTTGATTTAGTAAAATCCGTGAAAGAATCTATTTCCGGTTTAATCATAGAGTTATAAAATCCCGTATAAACTGTTAACATGTCTACCAACGTTCCTACTATCATATCCATCGTTGCGAGAGGATGTTCAAGCTGGATCGACACTCGTCCATCCATGCTTGCAGAACCGACTATGACTCTTGGGCTCAACGAATCGATTATCTTGTCTTGGAAAGGAAAATGGTGTCAACATTCTCAAATCCATTGATGAAGGACCGTATCAAGTTGAGGCGACTAGAGATGTGCCAATCTTCTTTCAAGATGGAACTCGATTACGGAATGGATGGACCAAAGATGTATGATGAGCTTGATGATAAGGAGAAAAGAGATTCGATGTTGATATCGGGGCTTCTAACATTGTTCTTCAAGGTCTTTGCTAGATATAAGTTTTCACATACACATCAAACCATAACACAAAGTGGCGTATAGATGAACTTCTAGAGAGAGAAAGTTAGAGGTTTAGGGAACTTAGTGAGAGAAAGTGAAAATATTATTATGAGCTCCAACTCTACCTTGGAAGGTGAGAGTATTTATAGTCTTACATAAATCGCCACACATCAGTGTGGATCGGGCATACGATGGTAAAGACCGTCCGTCCTCCACGGTTTTACTAAACTAAATACTACTTAACACAATAACTATGACTACGAGCTTTCTAACGATTACATATACTTGAGGTGGCCGACTCTTTAATACTGGATTTTCTAATTCCTAACGGTCTTCCTAAAGACATCTACAAGTTGATCAATCACAACACGAAGCAAAGGCGGTATGGGATAATGTCAAGATGCTTTCTCGTGTTCGTAATTAACTATGGAAGGCAGAGAATCACAACTCTATGACGAATTTGAACATTTAAAGATGAAACCAGATGAGAGTTTCTATGAGTACTATGTGAGATTTCATAAGTTGGTGAATGATATGAGGAACATCAAAATGACTATGCCTAACATTCAGTTGAACTCTAAATTTGTGAACAACATGAATCCTGAATGGCACAAGTTTGTCACCTCCGTGAAGCTCACTAAAGGATTGAAGAATACAAACTATGAGCAACTCTATGCCTTCCTCCTTCGAATGAGAGACATGCCATGTTTGAAAAGAGGATTCTTGATCGGTTCAAAGGTCGGGGAGAAACAAGCTCTACAAATGATTCAACTGCCTTTTTCACAAATGATGGGATTACCACCAATGCTTCTCAAGTTGTACCCACAAAAGATGATAATCACAAACCCATTTCGATCCAAGGTTTAAGCAACTGATGCAAATCTTGTCATGGAACATTTCATCACTCAACCGACACTCATGGTTAAAGAGAACAGGACACTTTCACCTCACACCAACAAACTTCACACTGCAATGAGATCCGAACCGCCTCCAATCTTCACAACCATGCTTTGATCGAGATGGGAAAATTATGGGCGATCGGTTCAAGAAAGACAGTTTGATCAAGGAAGAGGTGGAGTGGTAGAGGTTATGTTGGTAATCGAATCGAGGAAGGAATGGTAATCAAGGTCAAGCTAAGCCGATCAAATGCTATAACCGTGGTGGTGAGGACACATTGCAAGGCGCACATCTCCAAAACGTCCACGAATCTCGATTACTTTAGGGATAAGATGTTGCTAGTACAAGCTCAAGACAATGGAGCAGCTTTGGATGAAGAAGAGTTACTATTTCTTCTTTGAAGGAAATGCCAAAACTTATGATGCCGATGTTGATGAGCAGTGATTCAAGAGATAGGTCATAATCATCGAATGCTTTTCAAGTGGTCGATCGTGATGCATACGATTCGATGTTGATGATGGACCCTACACAAACAATTTTCATGGCAAGCATTTCTCAATGGTCTCTCCTAAGGTCTCTTCCTCACCACCAACTGGACCATCCAAAGACAAAATCATTTCAGAGGTATTAAAACTATATGATGATATTGATGAGCAAAAGATGCATCATGAAGTACAATCTTTTGAGACTTACGACTCAGATATTGATAATATGAGTAATAGTAATGTTGTCTCACACGATCAATATGTGAATCAAAGTGAAATTAAGATTGTACCAAGTAATGCATCTTCTGCAGTCAATGATGACTATGTTGATGAGGATTTCACTGCATGTATCCTTGATGATTCTATTGTCTATGAACTTAATGCCTATAAAGAACGGGTTGCCATTTATGAACAACTTGCCAAGTTTGAGTTGACCACTCATGAGCAGGAAATGGATGACCAGGTGCATACAATCATTAGAAAAAGTAATTTTAGAGAAGAAGTTTTGAAACAAGAGTTAAATTCCTTGCAAGAAAAGCTTTCTAAAACAGCTAAACAAAAACAAGAACTTCAAGAAAATGTGAAAATGCTCGAGCAAGAATTTAATGCAAAAGAATCTAAACTCTTGAAAGATTTTTCTAATCGAAAACTTTGAAAACAAACTTGAAAAAATTGTACATACAAGGGAATACCATTCAGACTGCTCACATGATCACTAAACATAGAGTCTTAAGCAATAAACACAGCATTGCCCTTGTTGAGGAACCCAATCCTGAGGTCATTAAAAAGGCTAGAATTGCACATAAGGTAATTTATGATGGTAATGAAATCCTTAAACCGAGACAAAAACTTAGTTGCTTTGAGTGTTCAGAGGAAGATAAAAAATCAGATGAAATCACTAGGGAAAAGATGAACAAGAAACTAGCTGAACCGAAATGTAAAGAAAAGAAAGTAATCATCACACCCCATGATTACAAAAAGGAGAATTGAATGGCCTTAAACAAGTTTAAGCCTCAGACATTGTTGACTCCCGAACAAGTGTTCTGGAAAAAGGATTTAGATAAGCAGAAAGCTGAAAATATAGTTGAAACCAACCCCCCTCTTAGGAAAATGCCTAGAGCGACTGTGTATCCTCCTAATACACCAATGCATCTTGTTCTTAGAACAATTGCCACTAAAAGCAAGACCTTAATTAGCCAATATGTTATATTTCAACTATTTGTTGATTTTGAGAAAACTTGCAAGAAAAGGATCACACCCACGGTATAACGGAAGGAGAAAGGGTTTGAGCAAATGAAAGAATGTTATTTAAGCGAGGTCATGCCTTTCTTTAAACTTCTAAAAGATCACTTTGAGAGTCTTAAAATGGGATAGAAAGCGATATTAAGGAATGGAAAAGGAATTTGATGCAATGATAATTGAAGTTAGTGACTATGAGCGAGCACTAAAATATAATGAGATTGAGAGGAAGAACTTGCATACACTAAATGAGAACCCGATTTACGAATGTATTGCTCAAGATGTGTTTTTCATTGCTACAAATTGTTCCATTAATGCTTCCAAATTTCATGAATTATCGGTTGCCCTGAAAGTCTCCCATGATCGTGTCATTGAGCTTGAAAAACTAATTACGAACTAAACGAGAAAATTGAACCGGATGATCACGAAAATTTGGTTAAACATTTCTCTAAACTAGAAGTTGAGCATTATAATTTACAACTAAAATATCAACATCTTAAAGAAAATGTCAAAACTTTAAATATCAAGACATCCTCGGATGCTCGGAGTTTGATGCGGTTTTCAAATTAACAAAGCGTGATGAATGTGATTCAAGCTCGATTGCAACACGATCGAAAGTTGAAAGCCCAAATCTCTCAATTAAAGGGTCAAACGAACATTATGACAGCTCCCAAATGCCTCCTCCTTTAGATTCTCGAATTCTCAAACGTTTCATCTTCAAAACCTAGTAAATGCATTACAAAAGGAAAACAAAAGTTTTCTAGAAGAAAATGAAAAGGTTAACGTCATTTCAATGAGTTATTTGAATCAATAAAGGTCACTCGTAACAAAAATAACGAACAAATAGCTTCATTGCAAAAGGAAATTGAGAATCGAATAGTCGGGTAAAAGGGAAAATGCCAATGACCAATGGGAGAATGGTGTATCAAAGGTTCACTCTTGTAATAAATATGCTTTGTGCGTGAAATATGTCCTCCTCATCTTAGGAACAACAAACTTCTTTGTTTAAACATACTTCTCATCCCTTAAGGATTGCCTAGAATGTCTGCGTGAGATTGTTGAAGAGGATAAGTTAGAGAAACCTCATGATAATGCAATTGGACATGCATGCCTATATGCCAAATGATCTCAAGAAATCCTAGAATGCTTGATCACAATATGCCCAAAGTCCTAAGGTGAGAGAGTTAATCCTTTGATTCCATGTTCGATGCCCAATGTCTTGAATGTGAACCTTAGTGTGCCTTTAAGTAGTTCAGATTCCAGATCTGTCAATGCTATGAAAGAGAACTCAAGTGTGCCTTCTAGGAGTACAAATCCCAAGACTTCTAGTTTTAAGAAAGTGAACCTTAGTGTGCTGCATGTAGTTTAGATCGGCACATCTAAGCGGTGATGCAATGAATAGTAAAACCAACTAATGTTCCCATTCCTCTACAGAGTAATCGGTGACATTAAAGGGAGCATGTCAAAGTCTCAAGACAATACAAGGAATGATAGGACCTCGCAAGCTAAGAATGTGCACTTGGAAAGAGTTGAAGAACAATCTAGGAACTTTAAGTTTGAACCGAATAAACCGAATCGTGTTGATTCTAGTATTAGCCATAGGCGTCTTGAATTAATTCAATTCGATACTATTTGCAAACCTTGTATTGATGTCCGCTTGAACTCGTTTCTAATCATGAATGTGGTGTTAATGTTTTGCCTAAGGATGTTAATTGTCCGATTAATATTGTTAATGCTAAAATTCATGCTAAGAAGGCTAAAAGGCAAAAGCGAAAGAAATTAGAAAGCAGAGAAACCCCGGGAAGAACATTTAGTAAGATAGGCTATTATTGGTTACCGTTGGTCATAAGACTAATCGAGACAATGCCCACTAGAAAATGGATGCCTCTTGGTAGAACTATTCCTTAAGAAGTGAGCACACCGTGAACAGGCTATCTGAGACACTAGTATCGCATCTATTCACAATGATTCCATTGCCTTATTTTCGAGATATGAATGCTTCTATTTACGATGTGGGTGTTCCAACCATTGTTACTAACCAAATGGAACCCATTCTTGCATGGGGATCCCAATTATCGATTATACATTCTTATGCGTGTTCAACCGCAGATCGTTCAAATCGTTACGTGGTACGGACTCAGTTGTTCCAAGCATATGATGGCGACGGTCACGCTCATGAACCGTGAGCAAATTCATTAGACGATTAGATTCGGGAATGATCATTTTGGTGCTATCATGGGTTATGGAGACTATGTTGTTGGCAAAATTGTCATCTCCGTGGTTTACTATGTAGAAGGTCTTGGTCACAACTTGTTCTCTGTTGGTCATTCTGCGATTCGATATAGAAGTAGCCTTGAGAAAACATACCGCTTTGTTAGAGAACTTGATGGTAAGGAACTTTTAAGAGGATCACGTGGTTCAAATCTATACACCATCTCTATCGAAGATATGATGAAGTCTTCTCCAATTTGCTTGTTGTCAAAGGCTTCTAAAACAAAGTCATGGTTATGGCATCGTCGTCTCAATCACACGAACTTCGCACCATCAATGATCTCACCGGAAAGGACTTAGTTGTAGGTTTACCTAGACTCAAGTACGAAAAGGATCATCTTTGTTCGGCATGTCAATTGGGAAAAAGCAAGAAGTATGCCCATAAACCCAAACCTACTAAATCACATTATGAAGTTCTTCATATGATTCATATGGATTTATGTGGACCAATGAGGGTGCGAGAATATCTTTGGGAAGAAATATGTGTTAGTTGTGGTTGATGATTACTCTAGATTCACCAGGTCAAGTTCTTAAGGACAAAGGATGAAACTCACGATATCATCATCAAACTCATCAAACAAATGTGAGTTCGACTTAACAAAACCGTCGTAATTATCGAGCAGACAATGGAACGGAGTTTGTCAACAAACAACTTAGTGAATTTTATGAAAGCGTTGGAATCAGCCATCAAAGAAGTGTTCCACGAACTCCTCAACGAACGGTGTAGTTGAAAGACGAAATCGAACTCTTGTAGAAGCCGCTAGAACAATCTTGATTTACTCAAAGGTTCCAATGTTTCTGCGGGTCAAGCTATTGCCCTTGCATGCTACACATAAAATCGTTCACGATTCACTTTGTTCATGGAAAAAATCCATATGAACTTGTCCACAACAGAAAACCTAATATCTCTTTCCTTCGTGTGTTTGGTGCATTATGTTATCCAACTAATGAGGGTCAAGACTTAGGCAAACTTAGAACTAAAGCAGACATTGGTGTATTTGTAGGATATGAACCAAACAAAAAGGGATACCGAATCTACAACAGAAGAACCCGAAATATCATGGAAATAATTCACGTTATGTTTGATGAGCTGACCGGTCAAATGGCTCCTGGACAATCCAGTTCAGGACCCGCACTTCAAAACAGTCCCATTGGTTCATCCCTTGTTCCAAACTCTTCTCAAGAAACTCCATATGTACCTCCATAGAAGATGATTTAAAGAAATTGTTTGATCCTATGTTTGATGAACTTTATGATCCAAGTACTAATGAGGTGTCAATCCCTACAACAGAGGTCGCTCATATTCCTATGAATGAAGTCGGTCCCTCGGTCTCAATATCTTTAAGTCAAGAAGCGCCTCTGCGATCCTTGATCTCATCAACAAATCATCATTCTTCAAATGTACATCATGGGAATTTTCGGCATCAATGATGAAGTTAATCCCTTGCTACTCACGAAGATGCTCCATTTGAAAACATATTTGCTCTGAATCATCATCGAACCATCTTCTTGGAGACATCGACTGCTACCTCATCCCCGAACAAGCGCCACATGAACACCTTAGAAAATGGACTCATGATCATCCACTAGACAACATCATTGGAAATCCACAATAGTCTGTATCAACACGAAACAACTTGCTACCGATGCCTTATGGTGCTTCTTCAACTCCGTACTATCTAAGATCGAACCAAAAGATGTTAAAACCGCCATGAATGAAGATAATGGTTCAATGCCATGCAAGATGAAATTCATGAGTTTGATCGACTTGATGTATGGGAGTTAGTACCCGCTCAGGCGTAAGCTATGATTATTGCTCTTAAATTGATCTTCAAAGTGAAACTTGATGAGCATGGTGATGTGTTGAAGAACAAGGCTCGATTAGTTGCTAAAGGATACCGTCAAGAGGAGGTATTGACTTTGAAGAATCTTTTGCTCCGGTTGCTCGAATCGAGGCAATCGTAATCTTCACGCTAATCTGCTAGTAAGAACATGGTAGTTTATCAAATGGATGTAAAGACGGCATTTACGAGCGGAGATCTTAAAGAAGTCGTCTCGTCACCAACTGAAGGATTTGTAAATCAAGAGCATCCTACCACGTTTATCATTTGAAGAAGGCCCTTTACGGTTTAAAGCAAGCTCCAAGGGCATGGTATGATACTTGTCAAAGTTTCTTCTATCAACGGATTTAGCAAAGGAGCGATTGATCCAACATTGTTCACCGTGAAGTCGAGCAAACATTTAATTCATGTTCAAATTTATGTTGATGATATTATTTTGCCTCGGCAGACCCAATGGAATGTGATCATTTTCAAATTAAATGAGTTCAAAATTTCAAATGTCAATGATGGGACAAATGTCATTTTCTTAGGATTACAAATTTCGCAAAGTCCCGGAGGCCTTTTCATAAATCAATCTAAATATGCAACCGAGATCTTAAAGAAATTTGGATTTGATTCAAGTGACCTGCTGACACTCCCATGATTGATCGAACCAAACTAGATGAGGACCACTCGGGGATCATGATTGACCAAACAAAATATCGTAGTATGATTGGATCCACGATGTACCTCACGGCTAGTAGACCGGACATCTTGTTCATTTGTTTGCATGTGTGCTAGATACCGAGCTAAGCCTACTAAAAGCACCTTGAAGCGATTAAGCGGGTCTTCGGTATCTCCAAGGAACCATCAATATGGGTCTTTGGTACCGAAGGACACCGTCATGTCACTAACGACCTATCGGAATCTTGATCATGCAGGTGTCAAGATACTCGTCAAGTACATCCGGAGGTGCTTAGTTTTTGGGTGATAAGCTTGTGAGCTGGTCTTCAAAAAGCAAATGAGTACTTCTATTTCCTCTACAGAGGATGAATACATAGCCATGTCATCTTGTTGTGCTCAAATCTTATGGATGAGATCTCAATTATCGACTATGGCTTTGAATTCAACAAAATCCTCTCATTGTGATAATAAAGTGCTATTGCTCTCTCATGCAACAACGTTCAACACTCAAGAGCAAAGCATATCGACATTCGACATCATTTCATCGGGAACAAGTGGAAAAGGTGTGGTGGAACTCTATTTTGTGAGGTCTCGAATATCGGTTAGCGACATCTTCACCAAAGCTCTTCCAAGAGAGCGTTTTGAGTTTATTCTTCCACGTCTTGGCTTGAAAAGCCTTCAACCGAAACACTCAAACGTCTTGGAGGAAGGCGAGGAGTAAAGGTCTATCTTCATCTATCTCTTGTATATATCTATTCTAAAACCAAAATACAAAATTATAAAACCTTCAAAATCAAATAGAAAAATATAAAACCTTCAAAATCCATAAAAATCGAAAAATTAGAAAAATCTTCAAAAATATTGTCAATTTGTTATGCTTTTTCGGTTCGACAATATCTACGGTCTTTGTCTGTCATTCAAAGAATGACACGGGACTTTAGATGTTGTTCAATTCTTAAAAAAATGAGAGAAAGAGAAAAATGGTTTATTGTCATTTCGAACGATAACCGCTTTTCAAAGAAAGAACGAGCCATGCTTTTCATGTTTTCAAAATTTCATGCTCGATTCTATAAACAGATTATTGGTGAAAGCAGATTGTTTTGATAAATAACTTGGACTCTATTTTTGATAATCATCCGAACTTATTTGTCAAAATATCTATCTCTCAATCAACAACCTATGTCATTGATTGAGGGGGAGAATGATTTCAATTAAATTAAAATGTTATTTGTCATTCAATTGTTTTTCAAAAGATAATCATGCATGTTCAAACAATGGAGTTTAAAGTCTTAATATCCGATCCATATCAGTTAAAAAAATTTTTAATCAAGTTACAATTCTCCTTAAAAGCTTTCAAAATCAATTTAAATCTACAGAGATCACAAATCTCCAATTATTTGATATTTGTGATCGGGGGAGAATTTGTGATTTAAATTGGATCTATACTGATAAATCGGTAAATGGTTTTATAAGGATGTACAAGCCCTCCTTCCCACATGTGCCAAACGATTTTTATTTTTCATGCACATGTTAAGGGGGAGCATCTATCGTAAACCAAAATGAGTTGAAACATAATCATTTTTCTCAATGTGCAGGTTCCCTCTAGTATGTGCAATACTCTTTTCAAACCTAGAAGCACATATTGAGGGGGAGAAAAATTATGAAAACCTCATCCTTCCCCAAAATGCTCTATCTACTTGATTTGATTTGGGAAGTGATGTTGATATCTTTTAGAAAACGGTAATCAAAGAAGTTAATTCTTTCTCTTGCCTCCGTGTACAAAACAATTTCAAATACTTGATGCACATGTTGAGGGGGAGTTCTCGTTCTAAAATTATCAAAAACAATTCAGGTACAAAATGCTTTGATAATATATCATAAGTATCTGGATTGATTTTCAAATGGTTTTCAATTGGTTCTATATGGCAGATGAACAATGTTAGGAATTAGAAAATTCCATAGTGAAGTGTCGGTCACCCCAAATGTTATCTAGCATAAGTTAGCTCGTAGACTTGTAGTTATTTACGTTGTTTAGTAGTTTATTTGTTAGTTAGTAGCATAGTTTAGCGTAGTGTAACACCGTGGAGGAAGGACGGGTCTTTACCCATTGTGCACGATCCACGGGCCGATGGGAGGTCGTGTATTGTGTAAGTATAAATACCCTTCCATCCATGGAAGGGTGGTGCTTTTCAATCTAATATTCTACAATTTGTATAAACCTCTAGCAAGAACACCCTCTCTCTCTCTCTACTAACTCTCTAACTATGGCAAACATGTATTTTGATCATTCAAGACCACCCGAATCATCAACACAATAAAATATACGATCCTTCAATTGGTACCAGAGCCAAGGTTATTGTGTTGTGTTGATTCTTGTGGTATTGATACATGGTTTTTTTTAACTGGTTCGTGAATTTTTGTGGTTGGATTATTTTTTAAAACTGGTTTCAAACATGTTTTGATACTTTTGTGGTTTTGATACTTATTTGCTTAGTTGGCGGTTTTGATGTTTTGTGGTGAATACGTTTTGGGTAAACAGTTTATCATGTCTTGGTATTCTTCTTTTGGTCTATGGTCCTAATGGTTCAAACATTTGTCCAAGTTACATTTATATCGACTTTGTCCAAAATATGCATATATGGTCAATACATCGACTTTAGTGGTCTATGAGTCAAGCTGGGTCAAACCGCTATTTACGGGTTAATATGAAGAAATGGTCAAAAACATGGTCGGAAATAACTTGCGGAACAAGTCATATATCATGTTAGCGAGTTGTACACAAAGAGTCCAGATTCAATGTATCAAGTAGCGACTTATGCTAAATATAGCGACTTGACTATTGACTATTGAGTCAATAGCGATTTGTAATGAAAAGGATAGCGACTTTTCGGTTTTGACTCACTAGCGACTTGTCTTTACAAGTCGTAGCAACTGTGCTAGCGACTCAGCAGCGACTTGTGCTAGCGACTTGGGCTAGCGACTTATGTCATTGCTAGCGACTTGACTCAAAGAGTTAGCGACTTGCCATGAGTCTTTACTCATGGTAGCAACTTGGCTTAGCGAGTTGACTCTAAATCTTTGGCTAGCGACTTACAGAAAGGATGAAGAAGAAGTGACCACATGACACGACCACTATACAATATACCAAAACTAATTCAACCTCAGGATAACCATTATCAGTCCAAGATCAATCCGTCATCTACAAATCATCTACCAACAATTACACATAACTACATCTCAACCCAACATCAACCTCATATTTATCCCAACTCAACTCCAACATTATCTAAGACTCAAAATGAAAAATGATTCAAAGATCTCTGTTTTTTTTATCCGTGGTTCTCTAATGAAACATCAAGACTATCAAGTCTATAACATGAATCAAAAACTTCATCATTGATCTACTCTTGGAAATATACGAATGTTATCAAGATGAAACAAAGCCATATGCTTTATCTCTCTTCTCATTCGAGTCTTTGTTAAAAGAATAGATAAAATATTTTCAAAACAATTGTGAGATCTCACCTAAGTCTTTTCGTGGCATTCAAGATGCATCAAGAATTTCACATAAAAATCTCAACTCACGAAGACTTAAATCATCATTGATCAATACGGTTTTATTCGAATGTAAAGAAATGATGTCAACAATATTATTGAATCATTTCTTTGATTAGTCAAAGTTAATGATTATCTGAGTCAAGAAATGATTTTAACGATATTTGTTAAATCATTTTTCTTGAGGTCGTTTAAGAATGAACTAAATTAAAACCTACGTGAGCACATCTTAAGCGGATCAGAAGGCGAATCATATGTGGCTCGAGCCATCCACCTGGCAATACTATGTCCCTCGACTTCAATACCTTGAGCCATCTCTGTGGCTAGGATTTAAATGATTAGGGCTTGGTATGATTTGATGAGAGGAGCGTGTATTGGGACGGATTTATTTTCAGCTAGAATGAGATTATAAGGTTTGATGAAGAGGTATTATTTGTGATGATAGTAAAAAGGAGGCGTGTTTTTTTGGAGAGTTTTTAGGGTTTGAGGTGAGAGAGAGGCGGAGTGCTTGAGAAGTGGTTAGGGTTAATATGAGCAAAATATTAGGAAATCTCATCTTATATCCGGATACACAAATATTGGTGGATCAAGTTATATCATTTGATTGGATATGGGCTTTATTTAACCAAATATAGGTAGCTAATGGATCCGTTTGAAATGAAGATGTTATTACGAATTAACTATAGGATTTACCATTAAATTCATTGGATTGACAAGTTGAATTGCAAGGTTCACACATTGGATTGGATGTTATCGTTGAAATGGTTCTACAAAATTATGTTATCCGTATTTTTTTCTCACAAAAAAATTTAGGATACAAATTTTATATAATATGGTATGATGACTGGTATTTTGGTCATGATAATATTTCACAGAGGATACAAATTCACGGCTTGGGCTTAAATTTTTTTAAGAAAAGAAATTTATCATTACGGGCATATAAGTGATTGGATTTGAATGACGGTCAAATGGGCTTCTTAATATGAGATCGGATTTATGTGATTTAATGATGAGTTTGGTTGATGAGATTTATTGATATAATTTGGTGTGATGATGAGATTTGATGTGCTATGTGGCTTGATAGTTTGGTTTATGCATTTTCACAAAGTATATTTTATCACGGCTTGAATTAATTGATCAAAATCGACTACGGGGTTGTTTGGACGGTATTTCTTATTTGAATTTGAAGTGAGCTAGGTTTTTCGGGGCGCGTTTACTTATGTCGTCTTCTTTCTTTCTACCCTTTCGCGAAGATGACTTTTTTGGGCTGTTATAGTGTGTGATAAAGACTTGGCTATTTAGTTACGGTTGTGATACTTTCTCGATTTACCCACAGCGTAGCTATCACTTGGTGTCTCACGATTGAGGATATGTCAAGAGGTTTTGTACATTGGGTACACGTTTCTTCTTCACAAGGATTAGTACAAGTTTAAGTAACAAATCGGAAATTTTACTTCATGATCAAGTTTGACATATCGGGTTTACTTACCAAGTGTCACAAAGACAACGGTAAGCAGAATGAGTGAATGATGTGTTTACCAAAGTGTTTATTGGATGGTTGTTGATTTTGATGATGTTGGATAATGAACCGTTGATGAACGTTGCATGTTCCCTAAAACGAGATATTCACGAAACCAAAGTTGTCATAACTTACTCAAGCTGACATTGTTTACGGTTTTGTCTTGATTTTGTAAAATCCATGAAAGAACCTATTTCTCGGTTTAAACCATAGACTTGTAAAATCCGTGACAATGGAAACATCCTGTTAATTGTTGAGTGCATTTACGGATCTATCTTACGGTTTATTCTTGGCTTTGTAAAATCCATGAAAGTAACTATTTCTTGGTTTAAACCATAGAATTGTAAAATCCGTATTGATGGAACCATCACGGAGAAAGGAAGTGTAATTCGAATCGTGTCGATCTTGGTGCTCTGTTTACGCTTCAAAGAAGGGATAAAGGTGTATTTCATGAATTGGATGTGTGTTTGGATTATCGTCATGGCGGTTTGGTTATTACATGGTTTCTGAGGTTATGTGCTTTTAACCATGGTCGGGATGAAACCATTATCAAAGTTCATTTCTTGTCAAAGAAGGCTAGATTTGTACATTAATCGGAAGATGTGACAACGAAGTTAATTCACTATTATTTATTTGAGGTTGAAGTGGAATATCACGGGCGAGTGTACTTAGTATCTAAAGGTATCGGGGATGGTTGGATGAAGATTCTTTATGATCCTTGTTCGAGCTTATTATCAAAATCAAAGACTTGGAAATCTAGTTATTGTTGGGTGACTTTTACCTCTTCTTTTACCACTTGGGGGAATTGGGCTCTTATCACCTCAAAATAACTATCACTTAAAGGAGTTACGTTGTAGTGCTCAGTGTCACATTCAATTGTGGATTTTCAAGAGGTGATGTACGTCTTATACTTGATGGTTGGTTGGATGAAGAGTATAGAGTACTTAGAGATTCAATGGAGCATGAAGTCTCGGCACGCTCTTTGTTACATATGTGCAAGTTTAAGTCACGAGTTGGGTTAGCTTACTTGATCAAATTCATCATATTGGGTTTCTCCATTAGTTGTCACAACAAAGAGCCTCTGAGAATGATAATGGGGATGATTGCATGTTTTGCTAAGAGAGCGAAAAAGAGATATTATGACGTATGAACACAACAGTTCATGCCTCGTTCCCTAAAGAAAAGAAATGTATGCGCTTGGTCGCATTATCTTGGAAGAAGAGAAATCTTCTTATTTATGACCATTCTCATCAACATGCTTCATGCTTTTTTTCATCGCTAATTCTTCAAGTGAGCAGGATACCGTGATTGTTTTCTCATTCCACTTGCTCGATTATAATGAAGATGGCGACATCATGTGCTTATTTTGCGGAGAGAAGTGTGAATAGAACATTGGATGGATTTCACTTATTTAGTCGGGAATGGCATCTCCGTATGCAATTCTTGAGGGGAAAAAGTGTGAATTTTTGCGTTTTTGATTGATATTTGAGAATATAAATGGTCATACGGCTCTAAACTCATGTAAGAACCGAGCTTCTTCTTATCGGGTCATCTTCACATGGAGTTTTCTCTGCTAAAGCCGTTGGTTGACATCTTCACTCGGATTGATGAGTTTATCGACAAAGTGCTTACGGTTAATGCTTCACGTATAAATCAACATGATGATTCGAACAATCTCTGTTCTTGTTTGATGTGATTGGTAGTTTGGTGTTACCATCTTGTGTGTTCGTTCGGCCCCGATTGTTGATTTCCTTGATGAACATCTTTCATTCTTGTTTGATTGGGAGGATTTTAGTTAAGGGATTTGCAAGATGTAAGTTAATTGGGATGCTTTTGGTGGGATGCTTTTGGTGTGAGTTGAAGATGTTAATTATCTATTCCCAATGGACAATCTTGAAGAAGGTCGAGTCTGATCATTCTACATTTCTTGCTATATGTTAGAAGACCAAAGGCGAGTTGCATTTAATGATCTAAAGACTTCTTCTTAATCGGGCATTTATCAAAAGATTGTCGGTCTAGGGAGAGCACTAATTGGGGAATGTGATATGTCAAATTTAATCCCAATTAGACTTGCTCACATTATTGACATGTTGATTCTCACAAATACTTCAGCGATCTTCTCAACAAATTTCAAGTATTTGGGCTTACAATGAGTTCTTGATTACGAAGTGTCAAAACCGGAAAGGAAAGGAGACTCACATCTAAACACAAAGCGAGTAAACTTGATGAACTTAATTCTTCTAAGTTATTGAAGATATCCGGGAAGACAAATGTTATTACATGAGAGAAACTCAAGGTTTGACTCATGGCGAGTAAACTTGATGAACTTAACTCTTCTAATTGATTTGAAGATATCCGGGAAAACAAATGTCATGACCATGAGAGAAACTCAAGGTTTTACTCATCAAGGCTTTTGTGTTATTATTCCAACGTCGTAGGGAAGTGATGTTAGAAAGTTTACGAAGATAAAGAGGTACACTAGTATGTGGTGATTTCGATGGTATCGCAATGATCGGGAGAGAGATTGTGTACATTGGGGATGCTCATTTGTTTCACTTGAGTGCTTGTCGGTGATTCGGAGATATAATCACTTATTCCGGAGTTGACATCCATGATTGTCATCCGTAGAATAATCGATGACTTGGCTAGCTTCTTCAATGTTTCGATTATTCATTCCTTGTGTATTGGTATACTTGGATACTTGAGCTTCATACACGATCATCGGGGAAGAAAAATGTGAACATGGGAAGGTGTTTTCATTCCTCTCATGATGTGTATTCGGGAGAGTTCTTGGATATTGGTGTACCGGGTTCTTGAGCTTCATGCGTTCATCGGGAAGAAAAATGTGAACATGGGAAGGTGTTCTTCATTCCCTCATGAAGTGTATTCGGAGAGTTCTTGAGCATTATACTAAGAGGCGGACTGCATCAATTCAACTACTCGGGAAGTGGTCTCTTGACACCTTTTGGAATGGATTAAATCGGACTTGATGGTTATGAAATTTGAGAAGAATTTTAAAGAGTGGGATGATACGTTCTTTGTTCTTGTTGATGATATAACCCGACGGAGACTTACAATGATCCTTCTTATATGGGCGGCAAGATCGATGATATGGTGTGCGTTCTTGTGCATCGGCTAAGGCAAGCTTGAAAGAAAGCTTAGAATCGCTCAATAAGAAGATTTACGGTTTGGGGGAAGCTACCAAAGTCTCACTTCGAGATGGTTCTTTCAGATGGTTCAATTTCTTTCTTCAATGCAAGAGCCTCGGAAGCTTTGGTGGTGAAAGTTTTAGGGATGATGACTTCTATCTTATACAACGGGGCTGCTCGATATCCTTATCTCGGTACTCGTATCATCATCTTTTTAAATTATATCATCTACTCTATCTTTGTAAATAATTATTAAAAACCAAATACAAAATATAAAACCAACAAAGAAAATAGAAAATATAAAACCTTCAAAATCCATAAAAATCGAGAAAATTTCAAAAATACCAAAAATATGTTTTCTAAGACATGTCTTACGGTATCGATAACATCTACGGTCTTAGAAATGTCATTCAATAATGGCGGGACCATAGATGAAGTTCGACGGGAGGTGTAAATATTCTTTTCAAAACATGTCACAAACTATGGCTTGCGATTATTTTGATTGTGACCCGCGCTTAATCATGGCTTGCTATTATTTGAGATAGCAACCCGTTCTTCAAGAAAAGGAAAGTGTTGCGCTAAACCAATTTTCAAATATTTAGTGCACTTATCCTAAAAACAAAACAAGGAAAGTATGTCGAAGGACTGCTGTTCCTACACATATGTTTTTCCGTCTAAAATTCTTCAGAAAAATATTTGTTGTTTTCTAAAATGGTGGTAAATGAGTTGCTTGAAAATTAATCAGATTCGAGTTTTTTAGTAAAATTGAAAACTCAATCAATGACTTCAGCTTTTAAACCTTTTCGGAAAAATGAGTCATTGATTGAGGGAGAATGTTTTCAAATTTATATCATCTAACGGACTTTCTTAATTATCCTCGTGCTTAATTAAAATGATAATTTCACGTGTAGAAGGACTAGGAATTTAGGATATGATTGTTAGGATTAGATGATTATAGATTTGAAAGCATTATTCCATACATTATGATCGATTGATATGTTGAATTGACTTTTATTAGTCGATTGTTGTTTGGGTGATGTCGACCACCATATATCGTATGTGTGTTCACTAACGTATGCGGTATATTGGTATATAAGAATGTTCGATCCGGATCCCACTATTGAAGAAGATTGGATGCCAAAGGAAAGGCAACTATTTCTTGGGTTGACTAATGAAAGCGGAGCTTAATTGGACTTCTATGGAGAGTTGGCATAAATGCAGCGTAAGAGGTCTCCTTGCATCGCCAGATGGTTTTCTTCTAAGTGATTGAAGAAGCGGGCTTAATTTGACCTCGGTTGGCATTCAAAATGCAACGTGAAGAAGTCTCTTTGCATTAGCAGACGGTTTTCTTCCAAGCCCTCTGACAACATCAACAAAAGCGACTCAACCACCTAACGTATCTTTTGTGCGGATACCATTTTAAACAATTTTCTAAAACTTTGATTAAAATTGTTTTGAAAATGGAAAAATATTATTTTGAAAATAAATTGAACTTAATTTTGAAAATCACGGACTTCTTTTATCAAAACCTAAGTCACTCAATTATTGACACATCATGGATTGAGGGAGAGTGATTTAATTTAAAATATTTTCAAACAATATTTCTTCATAAAGTTCCGGTTTATACGTTAAAATGTGGTGATCTAAAGATTTAATGTTATGTCATGGTATGATTTTTCTTTAGAATCAAGGTCTTTCAAAATGAAATTTTTTTACATTCTTGTTTGATTGTGAAATTGTTTTGTTTTACTTAAAAGATCTCTTAAAACTATCATACGACACTAACAATCTTTAATGTCTTATAATGGTCCTTATCATCATCTTTCAAAATTGAATCTCGCCACGTCTTTCCCAAATCTTTTAAATGATTTAAATCAATTGGGATCACAAATCTCAAAGGTTTGAAATTTTGATCGGGGTAGAGATCGTGAGTTAAATCTCTTATCTGTTTAAATGGAATTGGTTTTAGTCCTTTAAAGGCACTCCTGCCTCCATGTGCCAAACGATTTCATACACAATGTACATGTTGAGGAGGAGGATTTATCCAAAACATGATGAGTATTTAAACCGGGCCATATTCTCCCATGTTTTCTAAACCTAATTAAATCATTGGGAGCCAAAATCTCAAAGGGTTTGATATTTTTGATCGGGGAGAATTTGTGATTTAATAATGAAATTTGATAAAGGTGATCGTTTTGATTTAATTGTGCATTGCTTTCGCTCGTATGTGCTAAGCGCTTTCGAATCTTGAAGCACATATTGAGGAGGAGCAAATAAACTATCGAGGTACGAGAAAGATTTTTAAAGTGATTTATAAAGTACCTTGATTGAGCTTTCAAATGGTTTCTTAATGGCTCTTGTGATTGTGGATGTGCTTCAAAAGAACTTGATGAATGTGCAAATACTCATCATTTTTGTACTGTTTAGAATGCCAAAACATTTGAAAACACTCAGAAATGCATCGAAATGATAAAAATATCACAAATAAGTGTTTTATGTGTTTTAAATGCAAAAATATCAAAATCAGATGAAAAACGTATCAAGTTTGCATAATTGGCAGTTTTAGTCCCCCAAGTTTCAAAAGTTGTCAAATTCAGTCCCTGGTAATTCAAAATAAAGAAAAATGTTATTTAAAGTCCCTAGGGATTCATGAGTTGTCAAATTTGATCTTTGAAATTTAAAATTGCAAAATTACAACTTTAGTCCCTAATCTTTGAAAAATGACATAAATGGTCCTTGGATATTTTAAAAATGAAAAATAATCAACTATGATCCTTGTACTATTCATATTTGGCAGGAATGGTCCTTGTGAGAACTTTGTAAAATGGACAGGTTTGGTCCCTCAAGTTTGCAGAATTTACAACATTAGTCCTTGTATTAAACAAACCAATTGGACCCCTTTTGTATTTTGATCCCCAGCCAAAACAAATAGAACCCCTGCCAAATATCCTTGAGCCCCCCATTTTGGACCCCCCTTTATTAATATCCTCTGGTCAAATATAGTCGACCCGAAACCACGAACCTTTATTCACCTTCCTCATCACACTGCAAACCAAAACCGGTGGTTTTCACCTTTCCACTTGCTTTTCCACCTTTCGGTGTATAACAACTCCCTCCACCTTCACAATACCCCAAACTTCTTTAAATGCATAAACACCTCTTGACTATTTTGGCGCCAAAACTCCACATGGACGAATATGATGACTTTGACCAATCCAATGGTTGAAATGAGGTGGGATTTGCTCAGAGATGTCGACAGAGCCTAAAAGATCTTTATAAAGAAAGAGTGAAGCAATGTAGCAAAAAAAACTAGTGTAATTTTAATTAGCTCATGTCGTTTTAGCTTAATTTTGAATTTCAGTGTATCTTTAAGCTTTTAAGCTTTGTATTTCAAGTTTTTATTGTATACTAAAGCTTTTCTGAACATCAATTTCAGTTTTAATTCAAGTTATCAGTTTATGCAAAAATTCCTATTTCAAAAATCTCATGAATGTTTGAATGTTGTTTGTTAGTTGTTGGTAAGGACTGAATAAGCCCATATAAGCTCCTAGAAAGCTTCTTCAAGCTTTTAGTAACCTTAAAGTCAGTTTAGAAGCAAAACTCAAGAAAATACCAAAAAATACAAATAAATCGGTCAAAATTCAAAATCCATGGAGATGGTGCAAGTGGTGAAGCGATGCGGTTATTGGATGGGAATGGGTTAGTGAACACGTGGAGATTCTATAGGAAGTATAATTTGGTCCTTGTTCTTGGTTATCGGTGACTTTCACTTGTAAGCCCTTTTAAGCTATTTTGGCATTTCACTTTTAAAGTCATTTGTTAACCTAAATCTTTGTATTTTATATTTCTTAGGCGTAGTTAAGTAAAATTATCCAATAAAATAGTTAGTTTGTTATTTAAAATTAGTAGTTGATATAAATTTTATTTTAACGGTCTTATTAGAATAATTGTCAATTACGAGTTTTATGTTGATATTGTTGTTGTTTTATGTTTAATTAGTCCTAATATATGATATAATAAGATTTTAATCAAGTTCATGGTCTTAATCATTAAAGTCTTTGAAAAATTTCAAAAGCAGTTTCATAAAGGGTGTTTGGATTAACTCAGTTACTAGAGTTAGAGGTTGTTTGAGTAGTTACTTGTGCTTGTTTCATGTCTCATTAGGCTATAATAACTCATTTCAATTTTAAAAATCAGTCCTTGTTTGAGAGAAAGTCAAAATCTTCCTTAATCTCTCCTTGATAAGTCACTGTTAGGATTTAAGTTGTAAAACTCATCATATTAGTTTAAAACTTGGTAACTTGGCTTAATTCAATCTTACTTTAGGTTAATATAACATAATCATTAAGTAGAATCAAATTAAAGTTCATATAAGTCAACTCATTTGGTTTTCTTAAAAAGTCAAAAACATGCCCTGTGCACAGATTTGCTAGCCTATTTCACAAGCTCTCACAGAGCTTATTAGTAAGCTTTAGCTTGTGCATCTTAGCTTTTTGAGAAGCTCACCTAGCTGACTCTCTAGTCCAAAGCTTGTTTTCCACTTTGTAGCTTATTTGATTAGCCTGCACATAGCTTTTAGTTTGTCCCATTTGACTCAGCATACACTGAGTCATTACTCAGTGGTTTTTCAGTTTTTTCTAAAGCTCACCATAAGCTCATTAGCCAACACCACAGTAAGAGCTTTAGCTTTTTGGATAGATTAACTGGTATACTTATTAGTTACAGTGCTTATTTTCATTTCTTAGCTTATTAAAGTGCATAAAATTTAGCTTTAAGGTGCCTAGAAAACCACATAGTGTCCTGTGCAAACAGTTAAGCTTATGCTTATTTTGGTTTGTTTAAGTGCTTATTTATAAGTTATTTTGCCTTCTCAGTTATCATTTTAGCTTATTACCATTTGTCTAGCTTGTTTTCAGTTTACCTTGGCTTATTCACTAGCTTATTAGCCATCTTGGCTAAAATCTTGTGCTTATTCATTTTTGTTGTCAACTGTTAAGTAAAAATAAGCTCAAACTAAGCTTATTGGTAGTTTTTATAAAAAGTTGTAGTTTTAAAATTTGCTTATCTAAGTATACTTAATAAGTTTGTAAAAGAAAATTCAAAAAAAATAGTTTGCAAAAAGGCGGTCTTTGGGATTAGAACACAGCACTGACTCACACACACACACCATACCAAGCGCCCTTGGGTCTTTGGTTGGTTATGGTTTACACAACTTAATACTTAACCCTTTTGTTCTATTTAGCTTATTCGTATTATTTAGCTTATTTCCGACTTATTCAAACAAGCTTTTTCAACTTTTGTATTTTCCTAGCTTTGTATTAGTATAAAGTATTTTACAAAAAAAGTTTGATTTTTACGAATAGTTTTAGTATTTTTAATCATTTAATTAGTTTAAAATAGTATTTAATTCATAATAAAAATATAAAAGTAAAAAATATAAATCTTTTTCTAAAATTTTCTTTTGTCATATATTAAGTAAGAAAATTGTTTTACACTTATGGGACTTTTATTTCAAAATTTTACGTTTTTACTTGCGCTCGCGTAATTTTTATACATAACATACGTTTTCATTTTAAGTCACGTTTTAGATAATTTAAGTTTACGTTTTAATTAAAATAGTTTATTTAAGTTATTTTGTTTTATAAATCAAGAATAACATCATTGTAAAAATAGTGATAGCGTTTATTTAATATAATTTAGCTTTTTAATTTTCTTTAATTTGCATTTAAGACCCTGTAATTTACAAAACTTTTTCTTTAGGTATAAATATTCCAAAATCCTTACTGATCACTATCCTTAGTGATTATTCGACATCTGAATTTGTTCGAACACCATTCATCCTCCATGGGACTTAACGACCGGGAATCCACTATATTCTCGGATCTTAATTGCATTTGGTTCTAGGCTGTTTGGCTTTTTATTACGGTTGACCATTCACAAGTGGTTAGCTTGTGTGATAAAACATTGTCTGGAGCTCAATCAAATTTTAGGCCTTCTTGGGGAGGTATGGCGTGTTTTAAGCGATTTCAGACCGTACTTGCACATATACCACGGTTTGTAAGCAGATTTTTTGTAAAATTATCATAAATCAAAAGTTCATTAACACTTTTCCTAAAGTGTTAACAACACCAAACAAAATATAAAACAACAAAACAATCGTAACGTTTTCTAGCTTGTGTTTCTTTTAAGGTGATTCTTAAAGAGATACGATTTGGTTAAGCGAGGCGATTCCAAAAATATTGTCCAAAGTTTTAAACCCTTTGCACATATCCATACCTCGTCTTTTTAGTGGTACTTAAATACATAAAATCAACCACCGCAAATCAAGGCGGTACACCTACCAAGCTGGGGTGTGAACATTAATAAGTTCCCGAACAAAGATTTAAAACTTGCCTTTGTGTCCTTGTGATTTGGTGTACCTTTTCAAAAAGCCATTTCATTTGTGATTATTGGTTTAAGTTCACTTGTCGTTTTGCCTCGCATTTGTTTTGGCGATTTTTATACTTAGTGCATGCTTTTCGTTCTTCGAGTTCTACAAGTCCACTTTACGAGCTTGCAAATATTCCTCGTGAGCGTAGAGGACATTACGCTCCTTGACCGTGGTGAGGCGTCTACCACCACCACCCCCATCGTAATGGCGGAAAACAAACCGATGAATGAGCTTCTCCAAGCACCCATCGAGGGTTCGGAGATGCCATTATTGTCCCGACCATCGTGGGCGATACCTTTGAGCTCAAAACCGGGTTGCTTAATCGGTAACCCAAAGCCAATTTTATGGTTTTGGCGGGATGATCCTCATGCACACATTCGATGGTTTAACAAGATTGCATCTACCATCAAATACAAGAATGTCCCATGAAGCAATTAAACTTACATTCCCATTCTCTAGAGGACAAGCCGGAATTGGCTTGAGAAACAACCCCTCGTTCCATTGAGACATGGGAAGATTTAGTCACCAAGTTAGTTAACGAATTCTATCCTCCATCCGAACTACAAGTCTTAAGAATGAGATAATGAAATTCTCAAAGATTTGATGAATCATTCGGGAGGCATGGGATCGTTACAAAGAATTGCTCATGAAGTGTCGCATCATGGTTTTACCGAGTTAATGCAAATGGATACTTTCTATAATGGTGCGAGACAAGGTGACCAAGACTCTTTGAATGCCTCCGGAGGTAATTTCTTGAGCAAGACCACAAAGAAGCCTTGCAAATCATTGAAAACAAGTCCCGGTCCGCCTTTACGCACAAAGACATATCGGTCTCGGTCTAATCTTGGACCTTCTACTTCATCTCCGTGAGTACATCTAGCACCGATGCTAAGATTGACAAACTCACGGATATTGTTCGAGCTTTGGTTCTTGCTAACCAAAGAAAGTCACTTTCACGAGACACCATCACATGGTGAAGTGAAGAAAGTTGAAGTACATGTTACTTGTGGTGGTCCTCATGCATACTACAAGCTGTCGCCACCGATGGTAGTCCATTTGAAGCCAATGCTATAGCGGTACTTCACATCGGGGAGGTAATCAATACCGTCCTCAAAATGAACCAAACTACCGTCTAACACTTATCGGGCACCACCGGTTTTAACCAAAATCCTAACATACAAAACGAATCGAGAACCAACCTAGAATGAACCAAGGTTATCAAAACCAAGGTAATTTCTATCCGGACCCAATCAAGGTTTCCAACATCAAGGAAACCTTAATCAAAACTAATTTCAATCGAGGACTCAATTTCAAGGAATTTTCAACAACAAGGTCATAATCAAAACATACGACCTCAAAATTTCCTCCACATCCTCGATACCATCATCGATGAGTTGTTGAAGCAATTCATGAAATCCCAAGATGAAATGAGCAGGTTGTTGGTCGGTCGGATCGATCTAAAGAAGTCTTTAAATGATCAACCCTCGGGCTCGGGAAAACTTCCGAGCAACACGATCGCTAACCCGAGGGGCGATGCAAAGGCGATCACGACCAGAAGTGGTGTTTCATACAATGTGTTAGAAGCAAACACACAGACCTTGATAGATCTTAAGCACTCGGAGATCGTTAGTGTTGCCTATGTAATCACAAGCAAACTAATAGAAGATCTCTACAACTTAGTATTGTAGCGGAAAATAAATACAAGTTATAATAACTAAGAACACTTTTGATCCTCTATGGATCTTTGATTATAGAAACTCTATGTTTGGATAGAATACAAGACTTTAGAAACTTGAGAAAACTTATCTATTACAAACTAAGATGGTTTCTTATATAGGCAAGAAACCCTAATAGCGTTGACAATTTACGCTTCTACTACTAAACTAGACTAAGCATGCAACTAGACAAGCATGCAACTAATCATATTGTTTTGTTAATCATATTGTTTATTACGATAAGCTCTACATGTCTGGCCAACCTATACATACAGTGACTTTTAACTCTAAAGCGAGCTTATCTCTCCTACGTGGTTCCCACTTTCGTGACAACACAAATCGCATTAACACTTCTGTTGAAGTATAACCCGCGAGAATCCTTTCTTCTTCGGCGAGAATCTCTTGATTGAAGCTTGGCGAGAATCGATGGTTATGCTTGGCGAATCGTGGATTACCTTAATTCCCAACAATCCTCCCTAAGCGGAATTTGACTAGGTTAAGTTCCGGTTTCCTTGATAGATCGATAATCTTTGTTGAGGATTGTAGGATCGGCAACCAAGAGTCGAATGAGAACATCGGATGATGGTGAATTGTAAAGTACCGGATCTTTGCGACAACATATGACATCTTGTACATCAAAACATATAGGTTCAATACTATTCTCATCACTTCCGGTGTGTTAACTCCGTGGAGGTGAATCATTGAAATTAATGGATTTGATGTCTCTTTACCAATAGCCATTACTCTTTGGAGTAGCCACATGTTTGAGTTCGAAAATATGGTACATTGATAACCATCGATTTGTTGGCGAACCGGCAACCATATAAGCGGTTTGACTTGTCTTTACACTGTAGCCGTTTGCTCGGGACTAGTCAATTCTTAGGATTGGTGAATTGAGCACCAAATATGGATTCGATTGTCTTTACCACATGCCATATACATGTGGACTAGCCAATTCTTGGATTCAGGAGGAATAGACCATGGTGAATTGATGACCATACAACTCTCGACAATGAAGCATGGGTGGTTGCATACCCTATGATTTTGAGCAAACCATGACTGACTATCAATGATTTGATATGTCTTTACCAAAAGCTGTACCCTTTGGACTAGCTAACCCTTTAACATCGCAATGTACATTAGGTGAGTTAAAACCATCGATTGGTGCAACCAAACTGTATAAAAGATAGTTTTTTTTTTTTTTTTTTTTTTTTAACTAAGAAAAAATTTTATAAAGCGAGAAAATTTGAATAATAAGTTGAAAAGGAAAATATAAAACCTAATTTTTATTAAATAAACGCTATCACTATTTGTAAAATGATGTTTTTGTGTATTAGTGAAAGTCGTTTACTTTGTAAAAAAATTTGGACAAAAATTGGCAAATAACACAAGAAACTCAGACTAAAATGAACAAAACAAAGTAGTGCAGAGAGTACCAATTGTCCTGATATGGAAGAAGAAGAGGCTTATTGCGGTTGTTGAAGTTGAGTTTTGATCAATCCACAGATGTTAAGCAGATTGTCTTTCATTTCCCACAGGATGCGGAGGATTTCCAATTTCGACTCAACATCTTTTCCATAAGTCTTTTAGAGAGGATATTTTCTTCGGACAACGAGGCATCTGGTGATTCCACCCTTGGTTTCAAGCACATGCACACGAGGAGAGGATAGAATCTCCGGGATGTGAGCTTCCACCGATGTGAGTTTTCCCAATTGAAGAGGCTTTGCTCACAGGGAATGTGGGAGTTTAACAAGATTTGAAAATCTCTGGCGGGAACATCCCGAACCTTGAGGTTCTTTGTTGCAATAATGGGTGGAAACTTGAGTAAGCGGAGAAAGTAATGCTGCTCTGTCTATCAGTGTAAATTTCCTTGAGAAAGGTGAATTCCTTTGAAGTAGAGTCCTACGAAGAAGAACATTCATCGATCTTCCTTCAATGTCAGGCTATCCCATCTTACGAGTTTCCATCGGGAAAATCGTGAAGAACCTTCTATGATAAAAGATGAGTCATCGACTTCAAGATCCAAAGGAGAAATTTTGGCCTTAGTCTTCTTTCTCCTCCGGTGAGATAGATCTCTGAGGGGAGCATTTTCATCTTGTGCATCTGTAGTGGGACTTGTATCGTGAGATGGGCGGGTTGAAGTGTGGAGTGCTTTCATCCTATGGAATATCCTTATTGCCCTCTGTTTTAGTTTACGTGAGATCGGCTTCCTTTACTTGAGAATCTTCGGTGTGACAAGGTGCCGAGGGAGAGGGGGCGATGCTTGAGTGCCGGGAGGAATGAAAGATGATTCGGAGTTGACCCTTGGCGGAAGATGAGGCAACCCGAAGTTGCTTGACGAGGAATATTGGAGAGGATTCCTTGGTTGGAGCATCATCGACCTTGAGTCTTTGGCTTCTCGCGCTTCATTCTCGAAATCCTCTTTAGGTTGAGAGACTTAGCTAAAGATAATGATCTTTCCTCCATGATTTGGTTATATTTTCGATCTGAGGACATGATCGGGAAAGGCCTTGACTTGTTTCATTGTTAGGCGAGTTGGGCGGTGGTATTGGTTTTCACCACCCTTCTCATTTCATCTTTAGTGGGAGGTTTGTTTTGACCTTACGAGCTTGGATGGCCCTCTTTTGTGCAAGTGCTTCTTGCTTCCTTTGTCTTCCACAGAGCCCTCATTCGCTCCACATAGTTGTCACTAAGAAAATCTCCACCTAGAATACTTTGAGCTAGAAGGTCTTGAAATGACATCTTGAGTTAGAACATCCCATTGTGTGCGAGCATCTGAACCCTCAATTCATCTAGTTCTTTTCTTACATATTAACTTGGTGAGAATCAAATTGTATGCTTGATATTTTGATATCGGAAGAAACAAGTAACATTCTTCGACTATCGACCATGTACAAATGAGCCACTCTTGATGAATTTGATCTTGATCATCGATATACAAGCGCAATCCGGATAAGGAGCAGACAAAATGCGATCTGAGACAAGCGCAAAGCAGACAGAAAAACATACACAAAACAAACAAACTAGAAATATTAGAAGTTAGTGCTAATAAACAAACTAATATATAAAACTATGCGAGTTTGCACAAATCCTCCCACAGGCATATGCCTCCCACGAGACCTATGCCTCCCTTAAACTATGCGATTAAGGGTTTAGCATGCCAATATTGACCACGAGGTGTTGAAACCTTGGTCCATCAAGCGCCTTTGTTAATAAGTGCGCCACATTATTATCGGTATGGATTTTAGCCACTTTTATCAAATGTTTTCATAAGCATCTCTTATAAAGTGGTGCTGATTTCAATGTGTTTGGTTCATTGTGAAAAAGCTGGATTTTGACTATCACGGATGGTACTTTGATTATCTATATGAATTGTAGTGTTCATAAAGTTGTACCCATAGTCCGACAATTGGTTACGAATCAAAGGACTTGACCACGACAATTTGCGAAGCTCGTACTACTGCTTGATGGTTGAGGTGGCCGCGATGGTTTGTTTCTTGCATCACCAAGAAATCAACCTTTGCCTAGAAATTGGCGACCTCGGTTGTGGATCTTCTATCGGTTGCACCGGCATAATCACTTTGTCACTATATGCTTCCAACTTGAAAGGAGATTCTTTTGGGTACCAAAGGCCTAAAGAGGTTGGCCTTTGAGGTACCAAAGATCTTCTTATGACATTGAGATGGGAAGCTAGTGGGTGACTTGATGTCGAGAACAAACACTCACGACAAAAGTTATATCGGTCTTGAAGCCGTTAGATACATCAATGAACCAATCATGGACTGTCTGGATGAACATTGATAGGTAGATCGGGTTCATTATTTGCTTTAGCCTTTGGGGCTTCATAAGGTGTTGTGGCGATCAGAACACCTTCCATACCAAACTTCTTGAATGTCCTTCACATACTTATCTTGGTGATAAAGATGCCATCTTGTTTCTGCTTGAACTTGGAGACCTAAAAAGTAAGCTCTCCCATGCACTCATTTGAAATTCACCCTTCATCGGTTCCTCAAATTCCACCCAAGCTTCATTTGTGGAACCAAAGATAATGTCGTCCACATAAACTTGCACGAATGATATCGGAGTAATTCTTCTTGAGAGCGAGTTTTATCAATAGCACCTCTCCTATAGCCATGCTTGGTGGGAATGATGGCCGAGCATACCAAGCTCTTGGAGCTTGATGTAAGCCATAGAGAGCTTTAACAACTTTGTAAACATGATTTGGGTGATACGGATCTTCAAAGCCCTTGGGTTGAGTGACATAGACTTCTCTTCAATCTCACCATCTGAGAAAAGCGCCTTGACATCCATCGATACACCATGAAACCCATGTATGAAGCATATGCCAAGAAAATGCGAATTGCTTCAACTACGCAAGCAGTGCAAATACTTCATCATAATCAATCCCTTCCTCTTATGCAAGCCTTGAGCTACCGGCCTTGCTTTGTTTTTATCACAACACCTCTAGCATCTCTCTTATTCTTGAGCCCATTTTGTTCCAATGGCATATTTGCCATCGAGTGGAACCAAAATCCAAACCTGCTTGATTGTGGCTGTTGCATTTCTTCTTGCATTGCTTCAAGCCGACTTGAATCGTTGAGAGCTTGAGAAACACTAGTTGGTTCCACTTGAGAGAAAACAAGCAAGCAGACAATGCTTGAAGTTTGTGTGATTGTCTCTCTTTGGTTGGAGACATAAGAGAGAAAGCAATCTCTCAAGCGAGGACTGGTGATAGCCCTTCTAGTTCTAACAGGGCGAAGATCACCAATAATGTTGGATTGAGGATGAGCTATGTTGATCCTATGAGTAGCGATGGGGTTGACTTCAATGGATGAATCAAGATTAGTGATGGTTGGTTCAAATTGACATCATAAGAGGGTGAGGTGAAGATGCCGACTTTGGGTTGATGATTTCCAAGATCGAAGGTTTTGGAAGCGTGTATAGGGTTCACCAAAGTGCGAAGATACTTGAGAAGGAACGACATAGCCTTGATTTGGGGAGGTAGGTGTGGCGAGTCAACCCGGTGAAATATGGTTTCCACAGACTCCTTCATTAGCAACCTCTCCATTCGGTTTCTGCTTCAAGCTTAGCGCAAATTCTTGAGTCGAAGCCTAGCAAGGTCCTCGGCATAATGAGAATCATCTTCATCACTCGAATCGGTGACATCCTTGGAGGTGGTACTGCAATATTGTTAGGGAGAAAGAAGGCACAAGTATGGGTTGCTCATCATCTTCAAACTCATTTTCGAGTCATCGACTAAGGGACTGCATTGTTAGTTGGAGACTCGGATGACACTACATTTTAGTTAGCCAAATGTGCGGTATAACCAAATGTCGATTAAGTAATCAAGATCAAAGGACCACGAATGACCTTGTCCTTGAACATTAGGCTTATCTTCCAAAATCTCGGGTTCAATGTCTCCTCTACTTTCTTTGCTTGCGGGTTGTACACCACATGCCTTACTATGGTGAGTAACCCACAATATAGCCATCATCGACCTTTTCATCAAACTTTCCCAATGGATCCTTTGGTGTTGGAATGGTCACTTGACAACCAAATGGTTTTAGGTAGTGAATAGCGGGAACCTTCCCAAAAGAAGTTCATATGGGGTCTTGAGTTGTGAGTGCAGTAATGGATACCTGTTTAGCACATAGCAAGCGGTGCCATGACTTGATCCGAACATAGTGGGCGGTTTAGAGTGCAAGCATGGATCTAGCGACCTCTATTAAGGTTCTATTCTTTCTTTCGGCCACCCCATTTTGTTGTGGGGTTCTTGGATTACTATAGTCCTTTTAATGCCTTTTGACCCTGAGTTCAATAAGAACGGCATTTTAAACTCGTCCCATTATCACACCTAATTCCTTAACCTTTTTATTCAAGCGATTTTCAAGAGTGATGAATTGATCGACGCTTGAGATGTTTCACCTTTGGTTACGAGAAAGAAAACCCAACAAAATCTGCTATAGCCATCGGTGATTACTAAGCGAAGAACTTATGATCAATGCTTCGACTTGAGTTGGACCAAGCAGATCCATGTGAAACAGCGAAGAGGTTGGAAATGATGCTCATAGCATTGATAGCTTTGTAGGAAGCTACGTGTTGTTTTCCTTTGTTGCAAGCGACACAATTATGATCATTTGTGAATACTTTGGTGGGAAGACCTTCAACAAGACCCATTTTAGAAAGCTTGTTAATGGTCTTGAAATTCACATCGCCATTCTCTATGCCACTTTGTGGACTCATCTAGAGATGCTTTAGCCACCAAGCGGTGAGGTCACCACTGGTTGAACTTCATTAAGGTTGAATGTGTATAAGTTGTGAGTTCGAGGAACCTTCGGTAGATTGAAGTTTCTTACGGGAGTGTGAAGTCTTTAGGCGACACAAGACATTCATTCTCGATGAAAAGAACTTTATTCTTAGTATCACAAATTTGTGAAGCAGAGAATAAGTTGAAATCTTTGAAGTTCCTTAACATAGTACACATTTTCAAAATCTAAATGAGGTGTCTTTATGGTGCCTTTCACTGTGATACTACCATCACTTCCTCCAAAGTCACATTGCCTCCTCCTACTATAGGGACAAAATTGTGCATCATATCTACGTTCCCAAACATGTACGGAACAACCACTATCAACAATACCGATATTCTTATGCTTAAGAGGATGATCCTACAAACAACAACAAAAATATATACAAGCAGTTAGTATTCGGTGGAGGTTCAAGTCATTCTTGACTTGAACACCTATGGATCATAGGTTTAGGGCATGAAGTATTAGAGGATCCACCATTGTTCTTGGTCCTCCAGCGATAATTTGGTCCTTGTTGGTCCAAGAACAACTTTGAGGGCTTCACGGTGCTCCATATCCATCCCGGCATACATAGAGTCAACATATGTAGGCCAATAACCATGTTTAAAGAATGGGCTAGTTGGTTGGACATTAGGTGCATGGTGAACTTCTCCAATGAGTCGGTATGATTTGCTTGTGGGACATAAGGTGGAATATTAGCAACATTGGTCCACTTAGATTTGTGTATCTGGGGAGTAGCACATGCACCCAATCTTTGTTCATAAAAATCACAATCCTTAATCAAATGAAATTTACTTCCACATACAAAACATGTCTTCTTCTTAGAAGATTTATTAAAACACATAGATGTTTGATTACATGAAGAAGTACTGAAATTAGGAACATCTAAGGAATTGTTTTTAACAGACTGATTATTCAAATATTTAAAAGATAAGTCTTCAGGAGAAACTGTCTTGGAAGTTGATTCTCGTGACTTCCCTAGAAGGCTCATAAGTAGGCTGGGGTGCAAGCTTTGGTGTTGGCTCGGTCTTGGGAAGGTCGAGACTTCTCATTTGAATCACGACTTTCATAGGAAGTAGACCCTTGATCCGATGAATTGTCCTTTGTCGAGCAAGAGACAAAATCATTAGATGAGGAATCGAGTGCAGCAAGTCTTTTGACTTTTGCCATATAAATGATGTGATCCATCAAAGTCAGCGATGATGGATAGGTGCATGGGCATAAATTCACCTCTAATGGGACCGAGTCTGACATGCATTTCACCTTCTTTTACAAAATTTGCTAACTTAGTGGTGTAGATTCGACCATCATACTTAACCTGCTCCTACATATTTTGAAAACCTAATCCTAAGCCGGAGGTTCTTGTTTGGTATTATAGAGTTCTTTGGCGATTATCACACGAAATTAACCATTGTTTATGCCTAGCTATTTCCTCGGCCGATTTTTCTTTAAGTTCTAGGTTCTCGAGACCGACTTCATCCTTTGCTTTCTCGAGACAGTTTTAAGTAATTATTTGCAACTTCTAGATCAAGCTGTAACACTTTTATCTTTCCTTCATAAGCTATTTGATTCTTTTGAAACCACACTTTTTGTCTTTCTCTGATTTTTAATGCAAGTTTATGAGCTTCATTATCAATATAGCATGCATCAAACTTAGGTTTCATAGCATCAAATTCTTCTTTAAGTTCATTGTATCTAAGACTACGACCAAATATACAATTGTGTACACGAGATAGTCCCATCAAGGCAATCGATCATGCCTTTCATCGAAGTGCACCTTGCAAGCGGTCCAAGCTTGTCGATATCATGAGCTTCCTCATTAACGAGGTTCATGTGTAGTCAGTTGACTGTTCATCCATGGTGAGGAGGCTGCTGAGCTCCGACTTCTGTTGTTTCTACGCGATAGGAAGATACTTGGCTCCATCTCCATTCTTTACGTCCTTGCATTCTCTTGAGAAATGCCCCATCGATGACAAGTGTAGCACTTGACTTTCCTCCTATCAAAGCGGTGGTTCCTTTCCTTGAAAACAAACTTCCTTCGACCTTTTCTTCAAACCTTTTGATGTCCTTGATAGCAATGCCACTGCATTTTGACTTCATTTCCTCCATTTCAAGAGGTCCACACGATCAAAGTCTTCATATGCAAGATCTTGTTGAGTATCATAGTCGGCAACAAGCGAATGAAGAACATCCTCCATCACACTGCTAGTCTTAGGTTGTGAAGATTGTGGAGTGGGGCGAGTGTTATGTGGTGGAGTGGGAGGCGAGGATCTTGGAAAGTAGTTGGAACTAGGAGATGATGGAAAATAGTTGGAGTGGGAGCTTGTACCATCATGTTGGAATGAGATGTCCCAACAAAAGCTGCATGGTTAGAAGAAGATATACGGTGGGAGTCGACATACGGTTCAAGAGTTACGAGTGCATTGTATAGCTCATCAAAGTGAGCATGTCCAACCCTCCTTTAGCCTTGAGTGCAATACTAATATGCAACCATGATGGTGGTAAGGACCATAAAAACTTTGAGTTGCAATCTTCATTATCGGTTTAGCATTGGTGATTCGGTGACTCAAGATCTATGGAACTGTCATTATCCCTTGTGGATACCTTCTTCTTCGATATGTTGAAGTCACGAAATTTTGTCTTAGCATGGACTTCCTCATTCTCTTTGATTCTTCATTTCCACGAACCTTGCTTTGAGAGTCATCCATATGTCTTTAGCATCATCCATATGGTGAAAATCACATAGATGATCTTCGGTATGGCTTGAGCGAATAGTCTTCACTTTATGCTCTCTGCATGGCGGGACTTCTTCGCGAGTCTTTGGTGGAGCCATGATAAACTTCCATCCACTGTCGGGAATCATCTTCTTTAAGCGTTGCCTTTCTTCACCACCTCCCAGATTCCAATCAATATTGGAAATCAGTTTTCCATCTTCATAGTCAAAGATCATATTCTTCCCTTTTCAAATAAGGAAATTTGCCATTACTATTTGAGAGACTAAGGTTGTTGCATGGAAGTGGTGTTGGTGTTGTTTGAGTTGGTGACTTCGGTTTCATTATCGGATCGGGCATGGTGAATGAATGAGTGTTTGATAGTATGGGGGTGAGAATGGTTCTTAGCAATGTAGAGACTTCAGAGGCTCACGATACCACTTGTTGAAACAAACACAAGACCTTGATAGATCTAAACACTCGGAGATCGTTAGTGTTGCCTATGTAATCACAAGCAAACTAATAGAAGATCTCTACAACTTAGTATTGTGCGGAAAATAAATACAAGTTATAATAACTAAGAACACTTTTGATCCTCTATGGATCTTTGATTATAGAAACTCTATGTTTGAATAGAATACAAGACTTTAGAAACTTGAGAAAAGCTTATTTATTACAAACTAAGATGGTTTCTTATATAGGCAAGAAACCCTAATAGCGTTGACAATTTACGCTTCTACTACTAAACTAGACTAAGCATGCAACTAGACAAGCATGCAACTAATCATATTGTTTTGTTAATCATATTGTTTATTACGATAAGCTCTACATGTCTGGCCAACCTATACATACGGTGACTTTTTACTCTAATGAGCTTATCTCTCTCGTGGTTCCCACTTTCGGTGACAACTGCTATGCGCATTAACACCTGTTGAGTATAACCCGGCGAGAATCCTTTCTTCTTTGAGAATCTCTTGTTGAAGCTTTGAGAATCAATGGTTTATGCTTGGCGAGAATCGGTAGATTACCTTAATTCCCAACACAATGGACCGCTATTCCTACTACCTCTTCTTCTCTCCCGAAGGTAGTGGAAAGTGAACTGAGGCAACAAAGGACAAGGAACTTCCTACTAATAACGGAGGTACCAGCGATGTCCATCCTCGAGTTGTCCGAAACCAAATCCAATCCGGGAGTTGTTATTGAACCACCGGTAACTCCGTTGAAAATCCCAAATCAAAACTTCTATTCCTTATCCATCACGTTTGAATGAGCAAAGCTCCGCGAAAAAGCAAGTCATCAAATGGACAAATTTTTCAAATTTTCCAAGAACTACATTTGACATAAGCTGCGGATGCTATCATCTTGATGCCCAAGTTTGCATCAACTCTCAAACACATGTTAAGCAACAAGGAAAAGTTGTTTGAAATGGCAAAACTCCTCGAGCGAGGCTCTGCGGTTATCTTGAAAAGCTTCGAAAAGCTTGGAGATCTGGAAAATTTCTCTTACCTTGTGTATTTCTAGGAATGGTTGAATGCTTTGCCTTAGCGATCTTGGTGCAAGCATCAATCGATGCCTTATTGATATGGAAGAAACTTTCTCTTTGGAACTTACTCCTACATGCATGACTCTCGAGCTTGCGGATCGTACAATATCCCATCCTCTTGGCATTCTTGAGGGCGTATTTGTGAAAGTAGGAAAGTTCCATTTTCGGTGACTTTGTGGTTGTTGATTTCGATGCCGATCATCGGGTTCCTCTCATTGTTGGACGAGGATTCTTGAGAGCGGGTCGTGCTCTCATTGATGTATTTGAGCAAGAAATCACATTACGTGTTGGTAATGAAGTGTCACCTTTAACCTTGATCAAACTTGAGGTACTCCATGAACTATGATTACGAGTCGGTTAACGAATAGATATCATTGATGTTGCTTCGAGAGTACTCTCAATAAATTCTTGGTTATGATCATAATTCTTTGGTGATAATATCATTATTCATCTCAACCCATCATTGCCAATTCTCTCCTTCTCTCACTCCATTTGAGGAAAGTGACTTCATCTTGGAAGAGATTGAAGCATACTTGTCTAGTGATTACATTCCATGGGAAATTGATCACGCTCCCATCGACATTGAGGGGACATACTTCTCATTGAGAAGTTACTTAATGATGATCCATCATCACTCCTCCCGTCGAGCTTCATAACAAGCAAGTCAAGTCGGTTGAGAAAAGCGAAGAATTTCTGAAGTCGAACTTAGGACTTACCACATCATCTCAGTATGCATTTCTTGAGGGTGATGATAAATTACCGATCATTATTTCTCGAGATTTGAGTAAAGATGAAAAGGCTGCTCATAAAGGTCTTGAAGTCGCACAAGCAAGCAATTGCTTGAAACTCTCAGACATTAAGGGTATCAACCACAGGTTTTGTACTACAAAATATTGATGGAGGATGACTTCAAACCAGTTCAACATCAAAGAAGAGTAAATCAAAAATCCATGATGTTATCAAGCGGAGGTTATCAAACTTCTTGATGCGGGATTAATTTACGATCTCGGATAGTTCTTAGGTTAGCCGATTCACGGTGTTCCTAAAAGGGTGGCATATTGTTGTCACAAATGAAGATAACGAGTTAATTCCAACTCGATTGGTTACGGGATGGCATGTTTGCATTGACTATCGTAAGTTGAATAGCGCCACCGTAAAGACCATTTTCCTCTACCCTTCATGGACCAAATGCTTGAGAGATTAGCGGGGAATGAATACTATTGTTTCCTTGATGGTTTCTCGGGTTATTTTCAGATCCCATTGATCCACGGGATCAGAGAAAACCCATTCACGCCCATACGGAAATTTTGCCTCTGAGGCGTATGCCTTCGGCCTATGTAATGCTCACAGCGCGTTCAACGATGTATGATGGCCATTTTCCACGGCGGGATCGGAAACAATGGAGGTGTTTATGGATGACTTTTCGGTCATTGAGGACTCGTTTCAAACATGTCTCTCCCATTTAGATAAAATGCTAAAGCGGTGTGAAGACACCAATCTTTGTCTAAATTGGGAGAAGAGCCACTTTATGGTCGAAGAAGGCATAGTCCTTGGCCATAAAATTTCAAAAGCAGGATTGAGGTAGATAGAGCAAAAGTCGATGTTATTGCTAAATTACCTCATCCTACTACCGTCAAAGGTATTAGGAGTTTTTAGGTCATGCCGGTTTCTATCGTGATTCATACAATATTTTCTAAAATCGCCTGACCTATGACTCATCTTCTTGAAAAGATGCTCCTTTTATCTTCTCACCGAGTGCATGAAACTTTTGAAACATTAAAGAAAAATCTTCTTGAAGCACCCATTCTCGTTGCTCCCGTGGGACTTGCCTTTTGAGCTCATATGCGATGCAAGTGATTTTGCTATCGGTGCATTCTTAGGGCAGCGTAGATCCAAGCATTTTCGGCTATTCACTACATAAGTAAGACTATGGTGAAGCTCGAACCCATTACACCACCACGAGAAAAAGAGCTATTAGCCGTGGTGTATGCATTTGAGAAGTTTTCGGCCGTGTAATCTTGACCAAATGTGTGGTGTATCGGATCACTCGACTCTCAAATATCTCTTTGCAAAACAAGATGCAAAGCGAGATTGCTCGTTGGGTTCTCCTTCTCCGAATTTGATATCATTATCGTGATAAAAAGGAGAGAACACAGGTCGCTAATTATCATCCGTCTAGAAAACCCTCACCAAGATGTTTTAGAAAAAGGAAATTAATGAAACATTTCCTCTCGAGACACTCAATGCGGTTTCTTTTAGTGGAAACTCTTCTACCCATGGTTTCTTGACCGCAAATTACCATGCGGGTAACTTCATAGTGAAAGGGATGTCGACCCAGCGGAAGAACAAATTCTTCAAGGATGTTAAACATTACTTAGGGACGACCCTACTTATTCAAAATCATGCGGATCAAGTCATCCAAGCGGTGTGTTTATGGACGAAGCTATGGACATTCTCAAGCTTGCCATCTTGGACCCACGGAGACATCATAGTCAAATTACTTTGCCAAAAGGTGTTTGACTCGGGTTTTATTGGCCCACTATCTATAAGGATGCCCGAATTTGTCAAAGCTGTGCGCTTGTCAGCGTCATGGAAATATATCTCAAAGAAATGAAATGCATAAGCGCCATTCAAGTGTGTAAGATATTTGACATACGGGCATTGACTTTATGGGGCCATTTCCATCTTCTCGAGAAACAAATACATACTCGTGGTATTGACTATTTGTCAAAATGGGTTGAGCGAAAGCTTTACCTACTAACGATGCCGAGTTGTTGTAAAATTCTTAAAATCTCTTTTGCTAGGTTTGGAACTCCATGAGCTATAATCGGTGATCGTGGTACACATTTACGCAATGACCAATTTGATCGTGTCATGCAAAAATATGGTGTAACTCACCGTCTCTCTACGCATACCACCCAAACAAGTGGGCAAGTGGAAGTTTCAACCGTGGTATAAAAGAATTCTTAAAAGGACGATGGCGAAAATCGTGCATCTGGTCGGATAAAGCGGATGGCGCGCACTGGGCCTTCCGTGCGACTTACAAAACACCCATCGGGTGTACTCCATACAAGCTAGTGTGCGGAAGGCATGTCATCTTCAATTGAGCTCGAGCACAAAGCATCTTGGGCCTTAAAACATGCAAACTTCGATATTCAGACGGTGGTGATCACGAGAAAAGTTCAAATGAATGAATTAAATGAACTCCGTGATCAAGCATCGAGAACTCTTTGATCTACAAACAAAGACAAAGAAGATTCATGACTCTAAAATCAAGAACCGCGTTTTCAACGTTGGTGATCGAGTCCTTCTTTTCAATTCGAGATTGAAGATATTCTCGGAAAGCTCAAGTCCCGTTAGTGCGGTCCATTTACTATTACTAAGGTTTATCCTTATGGTACCATTGAGTTATCTCGGCTGATGTTCCAAATTTTAAAGTAAATGGTCATCGATTGAAGCATTATTTTGGAGAGGACATTCCACACAGTGATTGTCACGGATCTACAAACTTTCCCATGAACCAATGAATGCGGGGATCGAGTCAAGCTAGTGACTCGGGAATCAAAAATAGTAGCACACCACATGGGTTTTCACCGTGAGTATCACCACTAGTGTGGGGAGTTACCCCATTGTATATAAACTTCTCTCATTAAAAAATGTGTATATATCAAAAACAAAATAATGGCGTAATATTTCCTTTTCGTTCTATGTTTGGCATAACCGCGGTACTTTGAATATTGAGGGCAATATTCATTTCTAAGTGTGGGGGAATTCTCACGAATTTTATCATATAATTATTCCACCCAATTCCCCATTTTGGCCAAAATTTTTTGAGTAAGTGTTTTCACTTACTCGACAAATGTGTCGATCGCCATGTCTAACCCACATAAGGATTGGCTAATCCGAGGAGCAAGCGGCTCTTGGTAAAGATATCTCAAATCCGTTTATGGCTTGCAATTTGCCCAAAATTGTATGGTGTTATTCACCATATCTTTAATTAGTGAAGAGTTGGCTAGCCCATAAGTTTATGGCTTGTGGTAAAGGCGGTTGGAAAACCATAATTGGGAATCGACTCACCAAAGATAATATTGATAATTTGTCTAGAGTTGGCTAGTCCGAGCAAGCGGCTTACGGTAAAGACAAATCAAAACCGTTGAAAGTGGTGATTTGCTCAAAATCATTTGGTTATCATTGTACCAAAGTTCTTACTTGAACTAAAACAATTGGCTACTCCGAGTGATGGATTTTGGTAAAGATTGAAATCCATTAATTTTCTCAAAACATTGCTAGGGACTAGCAAGATCTTAGTGTGGGGATTGATGAGTGTGCGAAATACTCATCGTTTTATCTTGTTTAGAATGCCAAAACATACGAAAACACTCGAAATGCATCAAAATGATAAAAATATCACAAATAAGTGTTTTATGTGTTTTAAATGCAAAATATCAAAATCGGATGAAAAGCGTATCAAGTTTGCATAATTGGCAGTTTTAGTCCCCCAAGTTTCAAAAGTTGTCAAATTCAGTCCCTGGTAATTCAAAATAAAGAAAAATGTTATTTAAAGTCCCTAGGGATTCATGAGTTGTCAAATTTGATCTTTGAAATTTAAAATTGCAAAATTACAACTTTAGTCCCTAATCTTTGAAAAATGACATAAATGGTCCTTGGATATTTTAAAATGAAAATAATCAACTATGATCCTTGTACTATTCATATTTGGCAGGAATGGTCCTTGTGAGAACTTTGTAAAATGGACGGGTTTGGTCCTCGAGTTTGCGAAATTTACAACATTAGTCCTTGTATTAAACAAACCAATTGGACCCTTTTGTATTTTGATCTGACCAAAACAAATAGAACCCACGCTAAATATCCTTGAGCCCCCATTTTGGACCCCCTTTATTAATATCCTCTCGTGAAATATAGTCGACCCATGAAACCACGAAACACTGTTCACTTCCTCTCCATCGCTGCAAACCAAAACCGGTGGTTTTCCACCTTTCACTTGCTTTTCCACCTTTCCAGCTGTATAACAACTCCCCTCCACCTTCACAATACCCCAAACTTCTTTAAATGCATAAACCTGCTCTTGACTATTTTGGCGCCAAAACTCCACATGGACGAATATGATGACTTTGACCAATCCAATGGTTGAAATGAGGTGGGATTTGCTCAGAGATGTCGACAGAGCCTAAAAGATCTTTATAAAGCAAGAGTGAAGCAATGTAGCAAAAAAAACTAGTGTAATTTTAATTAGCTCATGTCGTTTTAGCTTAATTTTGAATTTCTGTGTATCTTTAAGCTTTTAAGCTTTGTATTTCAAGTTTTATTGTATACTAAAGCTTTTACGAACATCAATTTCGGTTTAATTCAAGTTATCGGTTTATGCAAAATTCCTATTTCAAAATCTCATGAATGTTTGAATGTTGTTTGTTAGTTGTTGGTAAGGACTGAATAAGACCATATAAGCTCCTAGAAAGCTTCTTCAAGCTTTTAGTAACCTTAAAATCAGTTTAGAAGCAAAACTCAAGAAAATACCAAAAAATACAAATAAATCAGTCAAAATTCAAAAATCCATGGAGATGGTGCAAGTAAGCTGAAGCAGTCTGGTTATTGGATGGGAATGGGTTAGTGAACCTGTGGAGGTTCTATAGGAAGTATAATTTGGTCCTTGTTCTTGGTTATCGGTGACTTTCCTTGTAAGCCCTTTTAAGCTATTTTGGCATTTCACTTTTAAAGTCATTTGTTAACCTAAATCTTTGTATTTTATATTTCTTAGATGTAGTTAAGTAAAATTATCCAATAAAATAGTTAGTTTGTTATTTAAAATTAGTAGTTGATATAAATTTTATTTTAACAGTCTTATTAGAATAATTGTCAATTCTGAGTTTTATGTTGATATTGCTGTTGTTTTATGTTTAATTAGTCCTAATATATGATATAATAAGATTTTTAATCAAGTTCATGGTCTTAATCTGTTAAAGTCTTTGAAAAATTTCAAAAACAGTTTCATAAAGGGTGTTTGGATTAACTCAGTTACTAGAGTTAGAGGTTGTTTGAGTAGTTACTTGTGCTTGTTTCATGTCTCATTAGGCTATAATAACTCATTTCAATTTTAAAAATCAGTCCTTGTTTGAGAGAAAGTCAAAATCTTCCTTAATCTCTCCTTGATAAGTCACTGTTAGGATTTAAGTTGTAAAACTCATCATATTAGTTTAAAACTTGGTAACTTAGCTTAATTCAATCTTACTTTAGGTTAATATAACATAATCATTAAGTAGAATCAAATTAAAGTTCATATAAGTCAACTCATTTGGTTTTCTTAAAAGTCAAAACATGCCACATGCCTGCATTTGCTAGCCTATTTCACAAGCTCTCCGAGCTTATTAGTAAGCTTTAGCTTGTGCATCTTAGCTTTTGAGAAGCTCGCTAGTGACTCTCTAGTCAAAGCTTGTTTTCCACTTTGTAGCTTATTTGATTAGCTGCACATAGCTTTTAGTTTGTCCCATTTGATTCGGCATACTTGAGTCATTACTCGATCAGTTTTCGGTTTTTCTAAAGCTCACCATAAGCTCATTAGCCAACACACAAGAAGAGCTTTAGCTTTTGGATAACTTAATGGTATACTTATTAGTTCTGATGCTTATTTTCATTTCTTAGCTTATTAAAGTGCTTAAAATTTAGCTTTAAGGTGCCTAGAAAACCACATAGTGTCTGTGCAAGCAGTTAAGCTTATCTTATTTTGGTTTGTTTAAGTGCTTATTTATAAGTTATTTTGCCTTCTCGGTTATCATTTTAGCTTATTACCATTTGTCTAGCTTGTTTTCGGTTTACCTTGGCTTATTCACTAGCTTATTAGCCATCTTGGCTAAAATCTTGTGCTTATTCATTTTTTATGTCAACTGTTAAGTAAAAATAAGCTCAAACTAAGCTTATTGGTAGTTTTATAAAAGCGTTGTAGTTTTAAAATTTGCTTATCTAAGTATACTTAATAAGTTTGTAAAGAAAAATCCAAAAAAAAAATAGTTTGCAAAAAGGCGGTCTTTGGGATTGAACTTTGCCACCCTGACTCTACCACACACACCATACCAAGCTGCCACAGGGTCTTTGGTGGTTATGGTTTACACAACTTAATACTTAACCCTTTTGTTCTATTTAGCTTATTCAGTATTATTTAGCTTATTTCCACTTATTCAAACAAGCTTTTGAACTTTTATATTTTCCTAGCTTTGTATTAGTATAAAGTATTTTACAAAAAGTTTGATTTTTACGAATAGTTTTAGTATTTTTAATCATTTAATTAGTTTAAAATAGTATTTAATTCATAATAAAAATATAAAAGTAAAAAAATATAAATCTTTTTCTAAAATTTTCTTTTGTCATATATTAAGTAAGAAAATTGTTTTTACACTTATAGGACTTTTATTTCAAAAATTTCGTTTTACTTGCGTCTCGCGTAATTTTTATACATACGCACATTTTCATTTTAAGTCACGTTTTAGATAATTTAAGTTTACATTTTAATTAAAATAGTTTATTTAAGTTATTTTGTTTTATAAATCAAGAAAAACATCATTGTAAAAATAGTGATAGCGTTTATTTAATGTAATTTAGCTTTTTAATTTTCTTTAATTTGCATTTAAGCCCTGTAATTTACAAAACTTTTCTTTAGGTATAAATATTCCAAAATCCTTCTCGATCACTATCCTTAGTGATTATTCGACATCTGAATTTGTTCAAACACCATTCATCCTCCGTGGGACTTAACGACCCGGGAATCCACTATATTCTCCGGATCTTAATTGCATTTGGTTCTAAATTGTTTGGCTTTTTATTACGGTTGACCATTCACAAGTGGTTAGCTTGTGTGATAAAACCCACCGTATGCGGAGCTCAATCGAGAACTCTTGCCTCTATGTGATAAAATGATTTCACTTATCCTATGCGCATATTGAGGGAGAATTTTACCATGAAAATCAAATGGTTTTTCATTATGAAAATTGTGATCAAAGAAAATATTTCAAAGTCCTCTTGCCTCCTTGTGCTAAACAATTTCTAAATCATACGCACATGTTGAGGGAGGTTTTCTAAATGATCAAAACTATTAAGGTACAAAATGCTTTGATCTCGTATCACAAGTACCTTGATTGGTTTTCGAATGATTTTTCAATTGGTTTTGAGAAGAAATGAACAATACCAAAAAACCGACCAAATTTACTTTATGCATGGTGTTATAAGGATGGTTAGGTTAGGTATTTGTTCCCACGATCCGCCAAACCGGAGGATCTACCGAGGACAATCCACTAGATAGTGTAGAGTCCTTAGGTATGATGAAAAAGGAGAAAAATGAGAAATGGGAAGAGTGCGGATGAGGCCGAGCTAGTCTTGGAATAAACCCAACAAGGTTCTAGTAATGAAGTCTCGGTAAGCCTGAAGGGTTGAAGAATGAAAAGAATTGAATGTAAAGGGTGAAAAGAAATAGCCCTCAACAATTCAACCTTAGGAAGTAACCGGGTTCAATACATATACTCTTGGTGTTTACTAAGGTAACATCGGTATTGAAGACAAGGCGTCATGGACCCGATGGACGCCTTGCACTACAACTTCCCAAACCACTCAAGTTCCTCTTAAAGGGCTTGTTTCATTCTCACGGGAACCGACATTATCTATCGACTTTCTCTTAGAGATTGTTGATATTGAAGAGAGACCCTCTCCCAGTCTCAAACAGAGAACCAAATGTGCACTATTGAGTCTAGAGCCAAGAGATCATCCACAATATCTCGTTAGGACACAAAATTAATGAAAACTTCTTTGTTTCACACAATGTGGAAAGTAAGAATATATTGAGAGTCCTCGCATTATCCTTGTGGTTTTGCGAACATCGAGTGGTATGTAAAAGTATTCACGATGAAGATGGAAATCCTTCAGAGCCAACATCAAACAAGCTCTTGGTGGGTGACATGTGAGATCTTTTCAAAGATCAAACTTGTGACAAGCTGGATAGAAAGCGATGGGCGATTCACTTGAATCAACCTTGGTCCGGGAATGGAATTGTGAATACTTTTGGAAAAACCGTTCGATGTGCAAACCTTCTTTCTCTAGCACATCGAATGTGTACTTATGTTTTCAAATTCAAAAGTATCTCTGATTGAAAATACTTTTAGAAAAACCATTCGATGTGCGAATCTCCTCTTTTCGCTAGCACGTCGAATGTGTACTCATTCTCTAATACAAAAGTATTTTGTTTGAAAATTGATCTTTCTCATAAAACCTTTGTCGTGTGCAAAACTCTTTCTTTCAAGCAATACGTGATTGTTTTCAAATCATTTTCATCAATCGGTGAATCTCAATTATTGGTTCACTCACTCCGTGTTGTCTTCTTTGAGGCGTTCGGTTTGAGAAACGACTAGAAGCATTGCGAAACCTGTCAAGGAGATTCTTAGGAATCCTACGATCGCGAGCGATACTTGTCTTGATCAGCGGGAACCGTGGGTCGTGTACCTCAATTCAGCGAAAGTGATCAAAGACACTTTCGTGTGTTTTATTGATAATTGTTGTTTGCGGTACATTTGGGCGGTTGCGGTGATCGAATTGGCGGTCAATCCAAAGCCGCATGCTCGGCATCCACACTTAATTGAAGAAATCATGGTGGTGCATATCTACATAACACGGTTATGATATTTTTATACTATGCTACCTTTCTGTTGCTTCAAATATCATGAACGATGAAAGCTTCCGCTACTCGATGAAAGATGTCATGATCCGAAAGTGTTAGCATGTCGGTCCGAAAGTCACAACTTCACGCGTTGGCAACACAATAAAGGGTGATCGAGATTTCTGTGGTGATGATCTCAGAAAGCTCGAAGATCATCAAAGATGTGGATCGGTTTAAGGCCTCCACTAAAAGTACAAATCGGTCACGGACTTTGAAGAATCACTACTAAAGCACAAAGATTGTTGAAATGAAGAATTGAAGTCTGAGCTCAAGAACAAAGACAAGAATAGAATGCTAGGATTCAAAATGTAAAACATGGGGTGACCTCCCTTAGGGAGATTGTTAGAATTAGAAAATTCCATAGTGAAGTGTCGGTCACCCCAAATGTTATCTAGCATAAGTTAGCTCGTGAGACTTGTAGTTATTCGTTGTTTAGTAGTTTATTTGTTAGTTAGTAGCATAGTTTAGCGTAGTGTAACACCGTGGAGGAAGGACGGTCTTTACCCATGTATACACGATCCACGGGCCGATGGGAGGTCGTGTATTGTGTAAGTATAAATACCCTTCCATCCATGGAAGGGGTGGTGCTTTCAATCTAATATTCTACAATTTGTGTAAACCTCTAGCAAGAACACCCTCTCTCTCTACTAACTCTCTAACTATGGCAAACATGTATTTTGATCTTCCAGACCACCGAATCATCAACACAATAAAATATCGATCCTTCAAACAATACCAAAAGACCAGACCAAATTTACTTTATGTATGGTGATATAAGGATGATAAGGTTAGGTATTTGTTCCCATGATCCGCCGAACCGGAGGGATCTACCGAGGATTATCCACTAGTTAGTGTAGAGTTCTTAGGTATAACGATAAAAGGAGAAAAATGAGATAAGGGAAGAGTGCGGATGAGGCGAGCTAGTACCTGGAATAAACCCAACAAGGTTCTAGCTATGAGGTCTTGGTAAGCCTTGAAGGGTTGAAGAATTAAAAAGAATTGAATGTGAAAATGGTGAAAACAAATAGCCCTCCATTGATTCAACCTTAGCGTAAACCGGGTTCAATTCATTTGCTCTTGGTACATTACCAAGGTAACACGGTATTGAAGACAAGGCGTCATGGACCCGATGGCCTTTGCACTAAAACTTCCCAAACTACTCAAGTTCCTCTTAAAAGGTTGTTTCATTCTCACGGGGAACCGACATTATCTATCGACTTTCTCTTAGAGTTGTTGATATTGAAGAAGGAGACCCTCTCCTAGTCTCGATATAGGATCCAAATTATGCACAAATTGAGTCTAGAGCCTCGAGATCATCAATAAATCTCATTAGGACACTTACAATGAGACTCTCTTTTCACACAATGTGGAAAGAGATTATATCTTGAGTCCCTCGCATTATCCTTGTGGTATTGCGGAACATCTTAGTGATATGATTACATATTCACAATGAAGATGGAAAGCCTTAAAAGCCAACATCAAACAAGCTCTGGTAGGTGGCATGTGAGATCTAATCATTAGATCAACCATGTGACAAGCGAGCGAAACAATGGGGCAATTCAATTCTTGAATCAATCACGGTTCGAGTTATGGATTGTGGATACCTTTGAAAACGGTCTTTGTGCTTAAAACTCTTTTCTTTAGCACTTAGGGGCGTGTACAAATATTTCAAATCAAAAGCGTTTATGATTGATACTTGATTTTCACTAAAACCTTCGTTGTATTGCAAAACAATTTCTATTGAGCAATACGATTTTTTCAAATCTCATTTCATCAATCGGTGAATCTCTATTCATTGGTTCACTCACTCCGTGTTGTCTTCTTTGAGGCGCTCGGTTTGAGAACGACTAGAGCATTGCGAAACCACATCAAGAAATTCTTGAATTATACACGATCACGAGCGGTACTTGTCTTGATCAGCGGGGAACCGTGGGCGTGTACCTCAATTCAACGAAAGTGATCAAAGACACTTTAAATGCGCTTTATTGCTAAATGTTTTATGCATGTACTCCCTACGTTTGCGGTGATCGAATGAAGCGGTCAATTCATAGCGCATGCTCACTCTACACATTCATCTCGAAGAAAGCATGACTAAGGCATCAATGACTCGATATTTTCACTCCATGCTTACCTTTCTGCTGCGCCAATATCATGAATCAACAAAAGCACGCTACTCGATAAGAAGATGTCATGATCCGAATGTGAGCATGTCGGTCCGAAAGTCACATCATCACATAATACCAACACCACAATGGATGTCTCGAGATTTTTGTTGGCGATGATCTCATATCGGCTCAAAATTTTTATCACGTGGATCGGTAAAGACCTCCACTTGGACTATCCTAACATGCAATTAGAAGAATTAATGTCTCGAGCTTGAGCAAAGTACTACATCAAGAATGCAAGAACTATTTTAATGAAATATCGGTTGTATTCAATGTAACTTTTGTACATGATTGAGGTGACCTCCATAGGGAGATTGTTAGGAATTAGAAATTCCGGTATTAAAGTCGGTCACCTCAAGTATATGTAATCGTTAAAGCTCATAGTCGTAGTTCATTTAAGTTAAGTAGTATTTAGTTAAGTAACACCGTGGAGGACGGATGGTCTTTACCCATTGTATGCACGATCCACGCCCGTTGTGTGGCGTTTTATTGTAAGACTATAAATACTCTCTACCTTCAAGGTAGAGTTGGAACTCATAATAAAATTTTCTTTCTCTCACTAAAGTTCCTAAACCTCTAACTTTCTCTCTAGAATTCCACTTATCGCCACCTTGTTGTTATGGTTTGATGTGTATGTGAAAATTAATATCTTACAAAGAAAGCACAAACAAAAGCCTCTTTAGTCACGACAAATCGCTAAAGAACTTAGAAACCATGATTGGCGCACTTAGCAATGAGGTACAAAGAAGAAGAATCATTGGTGCAAAGCAATGCCATATTATTAACGGGTGGTCCAGTGATACAAACCTGTGCCCTCAATCCCCATCCAAGAGGAAGAATCACTGGTGCAAAGCAATACCAGTGGATAATGGTGAGTGGTACGATCTATGGGCCTCATGCAACCCTTATAACAAAATTTGTGATGGAGGAGATGATAAAGAGGGTTAAGAATAACAAATACATGTGGTGCGCATTTAATGATGATGAAAGGTTGGCAAAGTTCTCAATCGAAGAAGAGGATGAACCACCTATTAAGTATTCTTGCAATCCTATAATGATCACGGAAGGCGAGTCCACACGAGCATAGCCTACATGCAATCCTTTCCATGAATATTGCAATGGAGTGGTAATATGGAGGCGAAGAATGGACATGCCCTCATGAGCTCGAAGACATGGCGTTAACCCGAAGATCTAACCTTTGATGATTGGTATTTGAGTGCGATTTGGGGATGCTATAATTAATCCAAATCTTCTAGAAAAGCTCAAGCTTGACTATGAAGAACATTGTCTCCAAAAAGAGTCCATGAATGAAGAACCAATCAAAGATGATACATACTGCATAGAGGTTCCCTCAAGCGACACCAATGATAAAATTGCTCGAAAGCATTGGTGTGAGAAGATAAAGACCGTTGGCGAAGTTGTTTGGGCGTCATGTAACCCCTTTGATGATGAATGTAACGGGGGAAGTAGCATTGTGAGAGTTAGAGATGATGATTTTTTGTGGACCTCAACCAATGATGAGGAGAGGACAAAATTACCTTGGCTAGACAAATTAGGATTTGACGATTGGGTCAAAATCAAATATGAAAAGGTAGATGCTTTGACTAAGGAGAAGATTTGAAAAGGATGTATGAGTGAAGAAGACCCGAGTGAAGAAACCCCGAACGATATAAGTGAAGTGATGGATGAAGCTATCAAAGATACGCCGGGTAATGAGAAAGAAGAATGGAAGCGTTTGCTTGTGGAAGACTTACTTGACGATAAGTGGTTTAAGGGTACTGAGTCCGATGATGATGACATCGAGGGAATATTGGACTACCTTGAACTACAAGGTGAAGAAGGGTTCACTGACCCCGATGATGAAGCATATGAGCAAAGAAGGTGTAAACTTCTTGGTATTCCGTATAAGAGGCCACCACCGATTATAGCTGAAAAATATGAATTTACAAGATACCACTTGGGGCCGGACGAAAAGTTTTGCAAAATCCGGAAGATCGAGACAAAGGAATATCTCATACGACTCGAATGTTGCTTGGGTTAGACATAACTTGATGAAGGATATGGAGGAAGTTGGTCAAGTTCGTAGGCCAGCGTAAAAGCCCCTTGGCTTTGAGTCTAACTTAAAGACTCATTAATAAAGAAAAGTGCTCTTTCGGGAGACAATCCGAATTATCCTTTTTCTTTCTTTTATTTTCATTTCTGTTGGGTTTTGTGTTTTTAACCATTTTTGCATGAATTGGAGAAGATTGCATCAGCAGCTTAAGCGGGGACAAGGTCTGTCCATCAGTTACGACGTAATCCATCCCAATGGTTATGCCGTAACACATCTCCAGTAGCAATCCTCTCTAAGAGCATTACCGATTACGGCGTAATCTCATGCTATGGTTACGCTATAGCTACCCTCCAGTAGCGTCTGCTAGGTTTTGCCATAGTTATGGCGTAACTCCTTCAAGGATTTACGACATAACCATCCTCCAGTTTTAATTATTTCTATTTAAACACAATAACCTTGTATTAGTTTTTAAATAAACTTTGTGGGTGTGTCCTTGTAAGCCCTCACGAGACTACACTCGTCACTTGGGACACCAAGTGGTTTAAAAGGCTTGTTGCATCGCTAAATGCAACCGTGATTCCTCTGAAAGTGAGTTAGATTTCTTTCGTTTTATTTTTATTTTTAGAATTATGCTTGTTGGTAGTGTGATTTAGGGAATGAAATTTGCTCGTGGATGCTTAGCGAAGGCACGATTCTTTTCATGGGCCTTCTTTCTTTTGGAGCAAATTTGGGGAAGTTCTCGCTCTAATTCTACCTTCTCTTCACCTTTATTTAACGTTTAGTACAAAAGGGACTTTGTGCATTTCAAATGGGGGCGGGAGTAAATTATATCTTGAACTTTATTTTGCCCTCATTTTTCTAGTTTATTTTGAAAAATTATGTCATTTTAAAATTTTGACATGTTTTCTTAACCTAACTAGATTAGACCTTAGCGAGAACATTATAACCCTTGATATTATATGGTGAGATTAGCCTTATCCGTTTCCAAATATTTACCAAATCCACCAAATTATGAGTGTGCGGTAGCTTGTAAACTTTAGAACTTGGCCTTTGCATCATTTGAGACCATAGATGGCGTATGTTGAGTTGGCTCGATGTATTTGGACTATTCAGTTTAAGAAGGCAATGTTATAGGATTATCACACAAACAGCCTATCCTTGTATGTCTATCAATTAGTCACCTCGACTTTTCGACCCCCATGTTAAACTCTTTTTTTGCACTCATCTTTAGTGCAAGATACCCCTATATACACTCATCTGAACCATTCCTTTCATTTTTTCACCCAATATATATGTTTCGACACAACCATTCACCTTAGCCTACCGTGTAGTCTTAACTTGTGATCAGGAAGTCATTGTTTTCGTAAGTTCAAGGTTCAAGTAGAAAAGTTCGGAAATCACGCTTTCGTCAAAGACATATATTTGAAGATCATTGAAGACCCCTAAATTCTCATATTATGTTCATCTCAAGTGGGGGATGTTATGTTTAGTTTTTAAAAAAATAGTTATAGTTATTTGTTGATTGTAAAGTGCAATGTTATAAACACTATGTTTAGAGCTCATCAAAGACTTAGTATCGAGGAGGCCACCTCGGTCACAATTGAAGAATGAAGTTGATAATATTGCGCCAACAGTTGAAGAACAAGTAATGTGCCCATCATGACGTCCTCTAATGGCACATATACTTGACATATCATGATCCGGTTTATTAGCCTTGAAACTTGAACTTTGGATGAACGGTAAGTGGTGATGACTTGGTTATAGGTTTAGACTATTTGCTTCGATATTTTTACTTTACACCAATTATATCCCATGTCTTATCCTACCATTTAGTCATGAAGCATGTCTAGGTGATGAAGCGAGCAATCTTTGGTGTCTTGGCCATAGATTTGGTCATGTATCATTGATTTTTTCCACCTTGTCGTGACATGTTAGTAATGACAACTCACCCTTAACCCATGTCTTGTCCACCCATATTGTCTTAAAGAATTGTTTAGTCCTTAACTCTAGTGGTGGAGATTTGTGTAACCGCCAAGCTTATGATAGAATACAGCTATGGTGTGCTTTGGTGATCACCCGAAATTGACACTTAGACTAGTTGAGAGACTTTGAGTGTTTTGTTCCTATTTAGGTGAGGTGTTCGACTTTGTTTTATTCTAGCATAAGGGATTTTTAAACTTATATTTTCCAGGTAATGGGAGATATCTTTTTAAAAATTTATCTAATAAGGTCTACTTGAGGGCAAGTAGAGTTCAAGTGGGGGGATATTTGATAACATCAAATTATCCGTTATCAAATATCCCTGAATATTAAGTGTCAATTTTCCCCGATAATGCTCGTATTTTATATCATTTATATGGATTTACGCTTGTTTTCCTTTATATTTCACTTTCAGGTAAATTACGAGCATTGGAGCTAAAGACAAGAGAATTTGGAGACTTTATAAGAGATTTATGATAGTATGCCCATTGTGATGAAGTTACGGCATAACTCTTCTCTCACATTACGCAGTAACTAATGCATGACTCAGAAGGCCAACTCAGCAGCAGATTAAGGCGTAACTCCATCTCAGGATTACTTGTAACCCATTAGGTCAAAAGATGTTCCACGCGGTGCAAAGCTCGCGTAACTCCTTCCAACGATTACGCGTAATCATGTCATTGTAACATGTATTGAAGATACGGCGTAACTCATCCTTGTGTTACGCGTAACCCGCTTACAAGAGCTTTATTATGGAAATATTAAGGTTCTGGCGTAACTCTTAACTTTAATTCTGTAGTAACTAGATCTACCTATAAATACCACCTAATTTTGCATTTCACATCATTCACTCCACACCAAAAGCGAGAGAGCGTGAGTAGGGGATCAAAGCGGATCTTGATTAGCATACGAGCCATCTCGAAGGAAATCACTCCCTAACGATAAGCATTAGCTATTATCTTTTCTTTTACTTTCAATTCATGCATTTCAATATGTTAAACATTGAATTGGTTGTTTCATTTAAAATGATCGGCTAAGCACCTGTGGTGCTAGCCTAGTTATGATTCCCTAATTGTTGTGTTTACGTTTATATTGCTTCCGTATAATTGTTTCTATTGTATGCATGCATAGTTCGTTGGTATCCACCCTAGCTGCGGTAGTTTTGAATGGCGGTAGTGTCTAGTTGCTTAGGAGAATTGACCAGTGACCTAAGTAAGTAGGCGAGTGGGAAGGGTAAGAATTGACCAACCGATGACCCTTCTTGCATGCGACCCGACCAAATGATCACCGCCGTTTGGATGAACTTAAGTAGTTAGGGATGAGTGTCTAAGATGCTAGTGCCCGAGCACTCATTGTTGTGAATCTTGCATGTAGCGGAACTTAATAACTTGGCTTAGGGGACTAAAAACAACTGGATTTTCAAGGGTAGTAGCTTGATCTCCGGTGGAAGCCTTTGCTGATAGGCTAGGACGAACTGACCAAATGCCGTCCTAGCGACTTTAAACCTCACTTGAATCAATTTGAAGTAATTAGACGTGAACATAGCATGATAGGAGGAGTAACTAGGTTAGCATACTTTACCCCTATTGATCACAACCTCAACCTTTATTTCTTGTTAATTAGTTTATTAATCATTTCAATCTTAAAACTAATTAAAACCAGTGACACACATAACTTTTGGGACGACCTCGGTTTACCAATTACCACACTACTACGATAAGATTTTGCTGCCGTTAGTGCATAAGGTGGACCATAAGTAAGCGAGACTTTATAAATATTAAAACTGGTTTGAAAACTGCATCACTAAACTAGCCAACAATAATCCATTATAACCGAAACAAACATAATCGTGATTACCAAATACCAATCGATACTAATACCAATGCAAATACAAAACAAAAACTATTAAAGCGTGATCACAAACAAAACAAAACCGGGTTTCAAACAAATAAAATTGAACCATTAGCAGTACAAATCCGAAAGTCGAGCGACAAACCAAACATTCATTTAATCGGTACCTTAATATTCTCATGGTTCATGGATATCGATCCTATTACTCACACCGACCCAATATAATGTTCATCATCCAACCAAAGTAGCCACTCAAAATTTATATGAACTCGCACCAAACCAAATGTAACAAAATAACCATAACGAGTTGAGATCTATAACAAACACGTGGTATCTAAAGAACAAACTACATGATCCCAACCATCGATTCTTCTTTCATCCAACGGCGAGATCAAATCGAAAATAACAAACAAGGTCAAATTAGTAATTCCACCTCTTCTTAAAAGCAAAAATATCTTCATATCATTCCATCTCTCAAAAAACACACGGACATTCTCTCATCACAAACAACCACCGGAAAATCACAGGAAAATAACAATAAAACCACGCGCTTAAAAACCATCGTCGGTCGCGCAGAATCACGGAAAAATCACGTATATGTTGTTCCATGACAATCTATTGTTCGCCCGTGATGTGTCGATTAAGTAGTCCTCCGCCATCCGCCATCCTTGTTGACGATCTATTGTTCGCTAGCTTAGTGATTTTATTATAAATTCGATTTATTGCCTTTATCTCATAAATTTATGACTCGTAAAGATGAAGATTATGAACACCACCTAGCTACTTTTATGTGTTGTTAGTGTTTTCTTGCTAATTGCGTGGTAAGTTCGAGTGAATTTGACTACTGTTAGTGGTAGTGGTGTGAATGTGAAAGTTTATCTGAATTATAGATAGGTTGAAGGAGCAAGTTGTGAGTGATTATAATGAGCTCAAGAGTTTTGGTTCTAGTGATGATAAGGAGATTGAATTGTGGTTTTGGTGGCTTTGGGGCTCATTTGCTATCGTTGAGCCATACGAGTTAGCGGTAGTCAAGTTGGTTATCTTTTGAAAGAGGTCTTCGACCTTTATCGACAACTTCATTTCAAATAAACTTCCATTTCCATCGTTAGGTACCTCAAATTATTTTTAAGGTAAATCATGTGGTGTACACATAAATCACATGTGATTTACATCTGAATCACATGTGATTTACACGAATCACAAAAAAAAAAAAAAAAAGGAATCACGTGTGATTTACTTCTTGTTTGTGTTTGGCCCTTGCGTTTTGTATTGTTTTTTAGTTTGCAATACCCAAATTGCGGGGGTCTTTGGTTTTTTTTGTTCGTGTATCTTATACGTTAATCCGCTTGATTGAGGAGTTGGGATGCCATCATGTGTAATAGTTTGCTCGTAGTGGTAAAAAAATCTTGTTCCCTTTAAAAAAAAATTGGTTTTGAATAGATGATAAATAATTTATTATTATTATTTTTTTAGTTAAAATATGTTGTATTAAACACTTTACCTTTTTTACAAAGTGGTCCAACTATAGCCTAGTGAACAAGACAATGACGTGCCTTGGAGATGATAAACAATGCAATTGGAAGTAGATCAGATGTGATTCTGTTTTGAAGGTAAGCGATTTATTTTTGTTGAATTATTTCTAGATCCATCAAACGGCCGGAAACAAAGGTGGTGTGAAAGGAAAAACATAATGGAAGATAGAAGCCGCTTGAAGTTAGGGTGAAGCCGAAAAAGAAACATGGAATAGTAGAGAGAAAACAAAGACACATGCAAAATAAATTTTAATTTGAATTTATTTTTCATTTTTTTTATGCAGTGCTTTATACATGTTGTAAATTGAATTTATGAAATTCTCGGTTACATAAATACGATCCTAACATAAATACATGTTGTAAAAAGAAACATTGAATTTATGAAATTATCAAATCAAGTATAAATCGCATGCAAATCACATGTGATTAGTGTGTAAATCACATGTGATTAGTATCTTAACCACATGTGATTCACCTTACAAAATAATTTGAGGTAAAATCACATGTGATTTGAGATAAATCACATGTGATTTGCTTACAAAATAATAAGTGAATCACGTGTGATTCTGTTATTATTTTTTTCTCTGTTATGAAAAATGTAAATTACGTGCGATTTATTATTTGATGTTATAAACTGAAACATGTGATTCAATTTTAATCTAAAAAATAAGTAAATCACATGTGATTCACTTTCAAAAAATAATTTACGGTATAATCACATGTGATTTGCGGTAAATCACATGTGATTCGTGTGTAAATCACATGTGATTCGTGTGATTCTATTTTAATCTAGAAATGTGTATAATCAATTGTGTTTTTTTATTGTGATTCGTGTGTAAATCACACGTGATTTGTAAAATCACATGTGATTCCTTTAATGAATCACATTTGATTCTTTAATGAATCACATGTGATTTACCATAAATCACATGTGATTAGTAAAATCACATGTGATTCTTTTAATGAATCACATGTGATTTCTGAAATCACATGTGATTTATTAAATACTTACTTGTTATTCGTGAAGGTTGCGCCAAATGATACTATGTCTCCAAACATAACAAAAACATTTAAAAAAAAATTGCTTTAATCAGAGCACAATACTTGTTTTACTCATGTTTTCTAAGCTATTTGCCAAAAAGAACCGCAAATTGCTTGTTTTACATTGCACGAATCCACCATTTACAACTTATCACACATAAACAAATACGCAATACTTGACTAAAGCATTAAATCAGTAGCTTTACTTGACACCATTGAGTCAAGATCTAATCTAACATTGCATACTATACTAAATGGTACTATTATAATATTGCATACCACTAAATGGTACTATTATAATATTGCATACTACTAAATGGGATCTTTAGTATTTGTAAGCATTGTGTCGAGTCTACAAATAATATTGCATACTACTAAATGGGATCTTTAGTATTTGTAAGCATTGTGTTGAGTATACAAAGAATGACCCAAAATTCACCAAACAGATAATCAAAAGCTATGGAAAAACAGAATCTAGAGCCATCCCCACTGATGAGTTATTTTTCATCCCTATTCGTGAAATATTTGGTTTAATAGAAATCTTCCGGTGAAATAAAGATTTAGAAAAAATTTCTTCAACATTTCCCTTTTAAATATAACTCAGGTTCTCTTTGTATTCACTAACAAATCGAATACAAGGAATGAAGAAGACCAATCATCAATGGCCGAGCACGCAAATGATGTAACTAAAGCGGTATATCGATCACTATTTCTTTCACACCTCATTTTCCGTGAATCACCGTCACGAAACCACCGTCGCGTCATCGATGGCGCAATGTAGATCTGTGGATTCTTCAGTGAATCCCTATCACCAAACCACAAAAAGTCAAAATATTTAGTAAAGATTTAGTTATTATTGGTTGGAAAAAGTTTAGATGTGAATATTTTATTTATCATATTTTTGTGATGAAGATTGAATGTTTTAGGTGAGAGAGAGTGTGTGTGTGAATGACACTGATGTGTGAGTAAAATGAGAGAGTAGATTAAATAAGTAGGACAAACCTACCCCTATATGTAATTAAATGGGATGGATGAAACACAGATGCAACCTTTGGATCAAACTGATATGGATGGCTAGGATGGAGCGATTTGTTCTTTGGTTTTTTTATGTTCCGTATTGATCTTTTGTCAACCATAACAATCGGTGTATTAGGTAACATGAATGTTTTATAATATTTCAACCGACCCACCAATTCAATATACGATTCTAAGGGTGTGTTTGATTGCTACTTAATGGTGTCATTCAGTGCTGAATTTAAAAACTTAATCGGTAAGTATGTTTGATAATTATTAAAGTTGCCACTAAATGAAATTTAATGCGCTGAGCGATTTTGCATCATGAGGTATGCTAAACGATTCAGTAGGTTGTATATTTACTAAATTACCTTTAACATCTCAGTGGGGCTATCTATTAAAATAACCTTTTGATCATTTATCCTCTATATATTAAAACAACCTTTGATCTGGGCTATGTATTTGATTATATAAATTCGGTGGTAAAGTATTATGAAGTTATTTAATAGTTAAAATATATGCATGATAAAATTAATTTTATTTATGTTAACTTCTTTGTTCATATCCATTTTGTAACGAGTTTTATAAATAAAAATAATTTATAAATCAACATATTTTGATTAGTATGTAATAATATTGAGGTTAAAATGGTAATTTTCTTTTATTCAAAAGCACACTCAAATATTTATCAAACAATAATTTTCGTTCGAAACATTTTACTCGGCGTCTTTGAATTATTCAAAGATATTTGATTAATAAGTATTAAATAATGATTTTATCAAACAATATCTAAATTTTCTTTCAATGAATTGATCTTGACGGCGGATAATTCGACAACAAGTCTATGTAAGCAAGATTTTTATCTTCATAACTCAAACACAAAACAAAGCGGTGGGATCCCTCCGGTCCACCTACAATTAGCCGGTGACCAGAGAATAACAATATTTCGATGACTTGTATCAAAGACTCTAATACCATGTAGAAACTAAAATAATACTGAAAAAATATATTGATAATGATTCACTAAATAATGAAGTTTACAAGTATTAAATAAACTACAAACTAATCAAAACCCTTGCAACTAAACGACCAAACCCAAGAGGCTGGGCGTAGGCCTTTATTATTAAACACTTATTATTAGTTTGTGCATTATGTTTTCATCCTATAAAAACAACCTAGTCAAAGTTAAACAAGTGTGTTCACAGCAATGCTTCAAATAAAATGTTCCGGCCTGGGTTATATGAAACACACCTAACCTTGTCTCAAAAATACCAATTTTATATTTAACTTTGTTTTCATTAGCATGTAAAACGACGCACGACATTCTTGTGGATTTTAGTGGCCATGTGTAGACCCCAATAAACACGAAATATACAATGAATTGAAAGAAATTTTATGCCAGCCCTACATCTAATCCAGTATAGTGACTTCATTATATGTGCATCGTAAAAGCTAGTCGATCGAGGATATGTTAATGAGCTATAAGATATACGATTTCTACATTAGATTAATTGAAGTAACGACTGACATCAAATTTAGCTAATGAGCTATTAGTGATTCCTATGCGTATCAATTTTTTTACGCGTGTCAAGTTTCAGTGGTACTTTCTATATATGCCGCGAAAAATATTTCATGAACTCTCCCATCTCCGACATTTGCCTAACAGCCGAACGTAGAACCCATTGTCGAAGAAGGCAACTCTCGTCTAGGAACTCAAATGGAAGTCAATTTCCAGTATATAGTGTCAACAATATCTACAAACATACAACTATATATATATTCATCATATGATGACCTACATTTATATTTATATATATCGAAAAACCTCAAAAAGAACGAGTCATGAAAATGAAATCTTCAACATCCTAATAATTAACAAAGCACATAATTAACTAAGTGAAGTTAAAAACGTCACGTTAATAACTTCGGTGCATTTATTTATTTAGCTTAGTCAAACCCCAAGTGAATTTGTGGCATCATATGACTTATTCAATGTGACATCATATATTATAGGTATTAACTAATAACTAACATATTATTGCTTTCTTGGAAAACTTAAATTTGACGAGGCCCATTGGCTGATTGCATAAAGAGATTTGTATTCGTTAGAGTATGCGTAATAGATGGTCGTGATTGTGGTCTTCGCTGTCACTTTGGCATGCAAGATCGTCTTATTATCGACCATGATCATAGAATAACAAGTCTTATATTATCACGACCACGATCATAGACTAATAAGGGAGAACTCGGTTGACTGCGATCAAGTTTTGAGTGTGTGTATTTTTATCTACTAGTATTATTTATTTATTTATTTATTTGCTTTGGTGTGTTAGTGTATGTGTTTTGGTGGGCGTATATTTGTTTAAGTCGAGTATATTTTAGTGGTATTGCGGTTATCTTTTCGCTAACTTATTGTAAAGTTGATTATAACGTTAAAAAGCGGTTGTGATGGCGTGGCGTGTGATAATGACCGCGATCGTGTCTCTTTTATTACACTTAGTCAACTATTCATTGTATATCTTGTGTCAATTATTTATTTATTCATTTATTTATTTTTACATGTAAAATCAATTATTCTAATTGTATTTCTTGTGTCAATTTTCTTTTGTTTCTTTTTCACTTTGGACTGTTATATGTAAACGTATTTCATTTTATTACATTTTGTGGGTATCGTTTTCCATTTGACAAATGACGTTAACATGTTAAACGGTTGTGTTATATGAGTAAACTTATCGTAAATTCATGCTACATTGGCGTTAAACTTTTCGTGATGGGCGTTAGGCTCGGCGTTGATGGAAGCGTTGTCATGGCAGGAGGAAGGATTTAAAAATAATAATAATAAAAAAAATCACCCGCCCCTTAAAATAAGAGTAAATTGCAAAAATCGTCCTTGTGGTTTGGCCAATTGCATATCTCGTCTTTGTGGTTCATTAAGTCAAAATCGTCCTTATTTTGCCTTTATTTGGAATCATTTTGGTCCTTGGCACTAACTTTTAGAAACCACACGGACGATTTTGCAATGCGAAGGACTAAAATGAATCAACGGTGCAAAATAAGGACGATTTTGCACTTAATGAACCACAAGGACGAAACATGCAACTTGGCCAAACCACAAGGACGATTTTGCAATTTACTCTTAAAATAAAAATAAAATAAAAATAAAACATCCTTTATAAACACCCACATTACATATTATTTTTACATTTTCATACATTACCCAAATCACAATTTCAATATAAATTTTTTCCTAAAACCATGGCTTGTAATCTCTCACATCATCAAAGAAGTCAATGACTGGCATTCGTAAAGCGATTAACGGCAATAGCTTGTTGAGGAAAACTTTACAAGGTTTCAAGATGTTTAGCAATGCAAGCAACTTGAAAGATGATATGAGAAAATAGTATGCAATTGCAATGACATTTCGCTTGAAAGGCGTGCTATCATTCGAGAATTTTGTGAGAGGAATGTTGGAAAGATTCCGACATCAAGAAAACGTTGGAAATGTGTGTCACAAATAGGCTATAACACAAGTCACAAAATCCGTTGGATGCATACGGAAAACACTATGGGTGGTTCGTCATTACAACAAGCAAGGCACGAACCTATGTCTCCCATTTCTTTATTTCCACCAGTGAGTAACACATTAATGAGAGCAGATTGACTCGGACACAACTATATAATCTTATGCGTGATGAAGAAGCATTAAGAGAAGTAGAGGAAGAGCAAGCAATTGTTGATGCGAGAAAGGCAAAGCGTCAACAAGAGTTTTATGTGGATTATCCTGCATATGCTTTGTCTCTTGATTATGATTTTCTTATGCGTGATGAAGAAGCATTAAGAGAAGTAGAGGAAGAGCAAGCAATTGTTGATGCGAGAAAAGGCAAAGCGTCAACAAGAGTTTTATGGATTATCTGCATATGCTTTGTCTCTTGATTATGATTTTCTTCCACGCATGGAGTCTCTTGAATATGATTTTGCATGCGGGGAGCATTGATTAATCGTATTGTATTTTATTTCGTACATTATTTTAGTATTATATTTCGTATTGTGTCGTATTGTATTTTAGTATTTGTATTTCGTAACTTTTTTTATTATTGTAATATTTATGTTATGTTTATGTAATATTTATGTAATGTTTTGTTTTGTAACTTTTCTATAAATTTGTGTTAGGTGATTGGAAGTTTTGCGTTTAGAATTGAAAGTTCGTTTGGTATTTTATGTTTATTAATATAATTTTAGGTTATTTTTAAATGAAGTATTAGTTTAGGGTTGAATTTGTAATTTTAATTTTATTTCGTATAATGTCGTATTGTATTTTAGTATTTGTATTTTGTAACTTTTTTTCGTATTGTAATATTTATGTTATGTTTATATAGTATTTAGGTAATGTTTTGTTTTGTAACTTTTCTATAAATTGTGTTAGGTGATTGGAAGTTTCGTTTAGAATTGAAAGTTCGTTTGGTATTTTATGTTTAATAATATAATTTTAGGTTATTTTTAAATGAAGTATTAGTTTAGGGGTTGAATTTGTAATTTTAATTTTATTTCGTATTGTGTCGTATTGTATTTTAGTATTTGTATTTTGTAACTTTTTTTTCGTATTGTAATATTTATGTTATGTTTATGTAGTATTTAGGTAATGTTTTGTTTTTGTAACTTTTTCTATAGCTGTGTTAGGTGATTGGAAGTTTTGCGTTTAGAATTGAAAGTTCGTTTGGTATTTTTATGTTTATTAATATAATTTTAAGTTATTTTTTAAATGAAGTATTAGTTTAGGGGTTGAATTTGTAATTTTAATTTTATTTCGTATTGTGTCGTATTGTATTTTAGTATTTGTATTTTGTAACTTTTTTTTCCGTATTGTAATATTTATGTTATGTTTATGTAGTATTTAGGCAATGTTTTGTTTTAGTAACTTTTTCTATAGCCGTATTAGGTAATTGGAAGTTTTCGTTTAGAATTGAAAGTTTTTTGGTATTTTTATGTTTATTAATATAATTTTAGGGTTATTTATTAAATAAAGTATTAGTTTAGGGGTTGAATTTGTAATTTTAATTTTATTAAAAAAAAAAAAAAAGGCCCAAAATATAGTGTTGAGATGGTGTATAAGGAATCTTTTTATATTAATGTTAAAATGTTAAATCTGATGTGACCCTAACGTGTGTGTGATATTATTCCATAACTTGAGTTATTACACCTTATGCTAATCACATACTCACATAGTAATTTCTAATACAACTAGTTTTGATGATAATGATGCATTTTATTCACGTTGGTTTTTAATGAAGGCAAATACGCCCTTTCACTCTTGATGCATTTTATCATATTTTAAACAAACATTTATGTTAAACTTTGTTAGACAACGGTTATTTTTATCAAACATTTTAATTCTTTACTTTTATCAAACATTTTACTTCTTTCATCCCAAAATTTTATATTAGTGTTACAAAATTTAGATAAATACAAAAAATTGATTTTGACTTCCTTTCGCCTTATAAAATGTTTTCATTAGGTGTAACTTAAGATGAATACTTATTTAAAACAAACTATAGATGATAAGCTGGACACTTGTTTTAAAATAATAAAATAACCACAAACTATTTGAAAACAGGTATATTATATAAAAGTACAATCACCTTAAATGGAAGCATTTTAGTTCAAACAAACCTTAATAATACTCTCACTCATAAGTGTTATAACATTATTTTACCTTTCATTACAGCGCCATATCAACTTGTTATTTTATCTCACTGCCTCTCACTTTCACCTCAAATAGTTATCACTTTCTCACATTTTATTAAAATATTCGCTTTTATACAAACATATTCCACTAAATACCGCACACACATAATTAAAAGACTAAAATACACCGTTGGTCCCTGAACTTGGCTCGACGGATCGCGACGAGACGAAACTGGCCATATTCATCGTTGGGGGTCCCTATTTCAAGGTTTTCACTCGCTACAAGTCCTTTGACCATTTTGCCGTTAGTCAAGGACATCTCAAGGCGTTACATTTGTCTTTAGTCCAAGGGCAATTTTGACATTTCCATATTTCAATTAAAAATTTCTTAATTATTGCCGCATGTAATGTAACCCTCTTCCCGCCCCAATAAACACATAGTCTGTATTATCATTCATCCCAGAACTTTCGTTACAAGAATTATCAGAATTCACAAACCCTAATTGCATGTCACAAAACCCATGTTTATCAATCATAAAACCGAAACATGGACTTTACCCTATGGAAAGTAAGAAGACAATCAGGTTATCCAGTTGATGATACCGTCCTATACGACTCCGCTAAGAAGAAATACTGATCTTTTTTTTTTGTTGATTCTGATCATTGGAATTTGTAATTGTGGTATTTATTGTTTCCAATTAAGTTTATAGAATGCTTTAAACATATATTGACATGTTTTCGGTGGTAGATTTAATATGTTTAGTATGAGGGTTCATCACAATGGTGTCTTTAAATATTGGCTGGTAGAATATCGTTGGAGGTATGAAAAGTTTAGTTGATTTGGTTGATGTTGATAGTGTGTCGGTTGAAGAGTTGGATGTGCCTATGTATGAATTGGGTTATGAGCTCGGTTCAAAAATTACTATTACTTTGTTAAGCACGGTAGTAATTTAGATGATGGTTTGTATAGCTTAAGTGAGAGTGCTAATTTAGAAATATTGAAAGATCTTGTTGATGACCATAAGATGATAGAGGTTTATGTTGAAAATGGTAAGACAACATTGGACATTGATCAAATGTCACCAAAGTCTATTAGGGATGATTATTGATGATGTGGATGCAACAAAGAAAAAGGCGACTCTTGCTATTGTTCCATATTGCTCAAAGAAATTGTTCTTAGAAAACATTGTTAATAAGTGCGTGGTAGAGGACTTATGTGAGGTTCTGAATCAACCTTTGAAGTCAATACTTTGGTACAATCTAGTCGGATGCCGAAACACAACCTTTGTTTCGGTGTAGAGGTCTCATCATCGAAGATGTTGCGGTGATGTCAACTAGCATATAGATAAACATATTGAGCATATCCAAATAGATAGTCTGAAGAGGTATCTCAAAATGATCAAGAGTTTGGTCATCATGAGGAGGAAACATGTAATCCATGGATCATATCCAAAAGGTAAATCATGCGAGTTAGTGAAATCGATGAAGGCGTAAGTGATGACAATGTGGTGAGGCGGACACTTATAAGGTGGCGATGATGATATTGAGAACAATGGTGATGGAAACACAATTGTCGATGAGGCTAATACTTTTGAGGGCTGATTTTGATGTTAATCTATTCAAAGTGACCGAGACTACTGATTTACCATCTATAGGTACCTGACCGACTACCGCATGATTTTTTAAGAAAATGAGTTGGATACATTAGATGATAATGATTTTGCAAGTGGTTACGAGAATGAGGATGAGTATGTTATTAGGAGGAACAAATTGAGGGCATATAAGAAACAAAAAGTTAAGTGAGGCGGCACAAGCAGAGAACGAAATATATTTTTATGTGGTCAAAGTTTTGTAGCGCAAAAGAAGTGAAAGATAGGATCTACATGCTTTCAATAAAGACTAGGAGGAAATTGCAACTAATTAAGAATGACAAGCAGAGAATTAGGGTTAGGTGTCTCGGACAAATACTTTGTGGAATAACAGAAGGTTCGGTGAGGAAAGTCCCAAAGAGGAAAAATGGTCCGATAACTAGAGGCCTCGGTAGGGATGTGTGTTTGCGAAAAGCGCAAGGAGCAAGCAACAGAGTGTCCATGGTTGTTATATGTCGCCAAAAATACGAGATAAAGATGTATGGATTATTCGAACTTTCAAGGATGAACATGATGTTTGCAATCAAGAGACATTAAAGCTTGTGACTACAAGTTTCTTTGAAGCAAATAGTTGACCAAGTTCAAGTCAATCCGGATATTCCAATCGGGATGTTCAAGATCATTTCGATAAGCAGTTTGAAGTTCGGTGTCTATGCAAAAAGCATTAGGGCAAAAACAAAGCGAGAAAATGAGATTAGGGGTGATCATAAGCGCGATACACCTTTTAAGAGACTATGTTGAAGAGTTGCGAAAACTAACCCAGATACAGCAGTTAGGATAAGTGTACAAACCGCAGCAGATGCAACAAGTCCAACCGAGTTTTCAAGAGAATGTATGTATGCTTAGGCGCTTTGAAGGAAGGATACAAAGCTTGTCAAAAGAGTTGTTGGGGTTAGATGGTGCTTTTATGAGGGTCCTTTTCTGGCGACTTCTTACAACGATCGGTATAGACAAACAACAATGGAATATACCACAGCAGCATCTGTGATTCTGTTTAAAGCAAAGACTCGTGGTTGGTTTCTTGAATGTCTAAGAGATGATCTTGACTTGCAACGAAACTCAAACTACACTTTTATCGGTGACATGCAAAGGTGATTTTACCATTTAGTTGATTAGAATCACTTGTATTTTAGTTAAATGTAAATTGTATTAGTAAGGAATTGATGTTTATTTGTGCAGGTGTCATTCCGGTTAGCGAAGTATTCTAGTCTTGAACACATATATTGTTTGAAGCACATCCATGATAATATGAAATTGCAATGGAATGCTAAAGCATACAAGGAACATTTATGGAGATGTGCGTGACAACAACCGTCCAACAATTTGAGGCGACCATCGGCATTCAAGAGTTTTAGCGAACCCGCCCATGCTTGGTTAAGTAAGATACCACCAACTCATTGGTCAAGGTCGCATTTTTCGTGTACCTAACCAAATCTATGTCTACTTGTACATCTTTTGTTGTACAACATTTTAAGGAACCTAACCAAAAAGTTGTAGGGAGGGCTCATTCGATGTGCTACTTAATAACATGTGTGAGGTGTTCAATGGGAAACTAGTGGGAGGTAGGCACCAACCGATCATTCTTGCTTTGGAATACATTAGAGAGTCTTGTATGAAAAGAATAGTGAGCGTTTTGAATGTGATTCAAAAGTGTGCGGACCATTAACACCAAAGGCAACACTCGTGTTAGATGCAATCAAGAAAGAGGCTTATAAGTACACCGCTACGGGTTGAAGGAGAAAAGTATGAGGTCAATGGATGGGAGACAAGTGTATTGTGAATGTTGAAGCTAGGGCTTGTACATGTAGAAGATGGGAGCTTCTGGTATGCCATGTAAACATGATGTTGCTACCCACGGTGTATGAGGTTGAATGGAATGCAAATAGGATTTGTTGAATCATGGGTTCATCCATGTTACTTGCTTAAGACTTGGGAAGAAACTTACAAACACCACATCCGACCAATAAGCGGTTATGAGCATTGGTATAAGTCACAGTGCCTACAACCATTCTTCCACCTAAACATCATAAACCATTAGGTAGGCCACGAAAGAAAAGAACCAGGCTTTTCTTGAAAATGATAATTGTGAAAAACCAATAACTTGTCATAGTCTCGGTAAGAGTGTGGTTTGTGGTATTTGTGGCAATCTTGGTCACAACAAGAAAACATGTCTTGGGCAAGGAGGTGTTACGAAGTCAAGGCACTACACAATGTCTCAAAAAGCGAGTTCATCGGCCAAAAGTTACATCAAAGAAGAAGGCAAAGGTTATAGGTGACAACTATGCGGTAATGATCAACCAAGTGTGGTCCAGTCTCAATCAACTGAAGTCAAGTTGATGTTGCTTACGGTGGGTCTCCAAAGCAATTTTGGACTAAGACCAAGATTATAGCGACAAAGCTTTCTTCACCACAAAAATGCTAGTTAAGCATATGAAAGCCAATGTTATCCATCGAATATGTATTCCCCTAAACAATATTTGTTGTGTTTAAACAATGTATGTTTCGAACTTTGTAGACTCCAAAATGTTATGCATTTGGAAATATATCCATTGCGTTATGTATGAAATCATGTAATTTTAGTGTATGGGTTTAATTGTGTTTTATAGTATTATTTTAGAGTCTTCATACATACGTGTTTTGAGTTGGTTCTTGTTGTTGTATTATCACAAACACTAATGAAGGATCAAAGATGGATGAACAACACCATATCAAGTTTATGTTGATACTCGTAAATGGTGTCATTCATCCATCATCGATCATTCATCCATCTTTGATACTGGATCTGCGTTTCAAGTTGGATACGGTTATTCTATCATGACAAACAGAATGAAGGATGAAAGATGGATGAACAACACCATATCAAGTTTATGTTGATACTCGAAAGTGGTGTCATTCATCCATCTCTTATCATTCATCCATCTTTGATACTTGTAGCTTTGTTATGAGTTTGATCATTTTACTAAGGTGTGGTTTGACTTACATAATATTTGTGTGGCAACCGAGGTGGGTTTGATCATTTATAAGGGTAGGAGAAAGTATTAAAGGCATAACACTCAAAAGGACTAAAGGATAAAAGTAAAACTACGAATCTTGTAGAAGGACCAAACTACATAAAAATTTAACTTTTCAAAAGTCAACCATCGCCACACTTCTACTTACACATCGCCACACGCCTACTTACACGCACCATACATACCACCGTGAAAAGGCAAAAACCACCTACATTGCTAACCCACTAGATAAACCAAATATGTACGGCAATGATGAGTATCCGGGAGAAAACACGAAGTTCCTCGATCGCCGAGTTTCTCCTTCTCAAGGAGGAGTTCGGCTAGGGTATCGGCTTGAGTAGCCTCTAGCTCATTTGCCACAGCGACTACATCTATAGTATCCATGGTCTCGTGATGAGGGCTTGTTGGCATTCTTGCAACACCGCCTCATTCTGTTGGATATGCCTTTGCAAGTAGAGGAACACCTCCTTGCGGTGGTATGTGGTGGATCCAACCACCCATTTATGGGACACACGGATCCTTAAAAATCGAAAATAAGCGTTTGAACACACTTAAAAGCGACTCAAGATGAAATTATTAACTAAACATGTTAAATTAAAAAATACAAGCATTATTATGTAGAATACTAGCCAACATAAGCAGGGACATGCATAGTATCGCTCACGGCGTTGACATTATTCCAAGAAGTTTAACTACGCTAGCCTACCACAAGCACAACGAACTGATAGGTCACTAGATTTACAACACAAGCTTAATAGAAAGAGATAAAGGCGATTGAACAAGTATCAACACACACACACGATATAAAGGAAAGCAGGTTATGCGTAGAGTGAGTGAAAGGAATAACTTGAACAACCAACCCTCAGTGAGGTTATTACATAGTATTTATAGGCAAGGAGCTAGGGCAACACTCTACTCATTCCCTTTTCCTTATTGGACATGGGCCTAAGCTTATGGGCCTTCTACATAAGCTAGTCCTTAAACAAACATAAAGGCCATAATAAGCTACCTATTACATATGAGTAACAAACACTTGAATTAAGGTTTGGAGTGATTCCAACAATCTCCCCTAAAGTGTTGGTGATGAAAAAGCGTGAAAGCGTTGATGTAATAGTAGCTTTGACGTCTTCGACATTCTTCTTTCTTGTGAGAAGGAATGCCTTGATTCGAACAATCTCCCAAAGGTAGAGATAGTTTTCTTTGAGCAGTTATGTTTTGGCGTCATCATTAACTTTGTTCTTTGACCATTGTTCTTTGTGATGAAAGTGATAGTATGTTGTTGTGCGTATCAAGTGCGCTTCAGTTCGCCGCGGCATCACAAGGTGTCTCCACGTCATTCTTCAACATGCTCACACGCTCTTTGGCGTTGGAATCTGAGACGATGAAGTTCATTAAGTCTTTAACTTTGTAGATTCTTTGATTTGACGAAGAATCATTACGATTGTTGTGTTGCTTTTGGATAGAACTTCCATTAGTGATGATGTTGGCGTGAGCATGAGAAGAATCGACGATTATCCCGCTCCCGAGCTTCCATAAGAAAACATTTAAAGCGGTTAGTAATAAGCGGTTCCGGCACTCACAAGTTTGAACTCGAGAGTGTTAACAACATAGTGTGAAAACACAACTCTAATTCTCACAAAGGCCGTTCTGAACCGGAGTCCCACAAGTGAGATAACGCGATGTACCGAAGTACATCTACAGTTCGAGATAGTCGTTGAGGTACATCGAGCATCACCTCACGATCGTAGACCGCTTGAGACACACTAAGCGTAATCCACGAGGAGTTACCGGTGACTCTTTGTCGTGGTGTTTGATGTTGACCACGGCGGAGTTTCCATTCAATCACCGAGGATCACGGTTGTGAACCTCTCATAAATGTTCTCGACAGTTGCTAAGATCCGTGAAGGACTCGATAACGTATCACCGATGTTCTAATTGTTGAACATCGGTGATGAAATGTCAAGTGTACCTAAGAGATCTTTTGATGAATCTCGTGGCTCTAGACTCAATAGTGCATTTGGTTTTCTGGCGGAGACTAGGAGATGGTCTCCTTCTTCAATACCGGCGATCTCAAAGAAAGCCAATAGTTTACGAAGGTTCCCTGTGAGAATGAAACAAGCTTCTTTTGAGAGATACTTGAGTGGCTAAGAAGGTATAGTGCATGCGTCCTTTGGGTCCATGACGACCTTTAATCTTCAATACCGGTGACACTAAGTGACAACCAAGAGTATATGAATTGAACCCTTGTATACGCCCTAAGTTGAATAATTTGGAGGGCTATTTCTTTTCACCCTTTTCTTTGCATTTCTTTTAATTCTTCAACTCCTTCTTTCTCCGATTCTCATTTTCTCCTTTTATAATCGTACCTAAGGACTTCTAAGTACTAACTATTTGTGATGTCCTTGGGTAGATCCCTCCAACTCTGGCGGATCATAGACAGTTATTCTAACCTTAGTCACCTTATCACCCATGACTAACCTATATTGCCATAAAACCAATTTTCAAGAAAATCTCTCAAAGGGTTTGTAAATGAAAAACATGTTTGAACCGGTGTGAGAGTTTTATCTTTTAAATACTCCCTCCACATGTGCTTTAGAGTTTTGACGGAAATATGCTTTGTGTGGGAAAAAGCAGACTTTTGAATTTATCAACTCAAGATAGACAATCCCATGAGACACGGTTCGTTGCATAGTTAAAGAGATACATTGTCGGTTTTAGGTGACAAGCGGCTCTAATAACTACCTTGAAGGTGTAGACAAGGCTCGAAGGTTGTCATACCCATCGAGTTCATGTCTACCAAGAATTTCTCGAATGGTACTTTCTACTTGGACAAGTACTGCGAGACACGCTTACATTACTAGCGAACTAGCTTGAAATTATTACCGTCCGGACAAGTCTTTTCGAGTTACTAACGGTTTAGTATCGTCAATTCGTTGGTTAAGTCTATTACACAAAGATTCATTTGCATTTACACAACATATTTCTTATCACATAATTTTTCCCCTCAAAATGGCATATAAAATGTTATTTTGAAAAGTTGAGAATAAATATGACCATTTCGAGTGTTCGGGAAGATGACCAATATGAACAATTTGTGAACAAAGTTTTAACTCAAGTACTCCCCTCAACAAGTGATATAAGCGGTTGAGGTTTTGAAAATCATACGGAAGTACTTGTCCTTTTGAGCAAAACTTTGAAAAATGAAAGGTTTGATAGGTTTTACTCAAGGTAAGAAGCTTTCGCTCCTTTTATAAGGATTGTGCATCAAGCGCACCACGTGGTCCTTTCTTGACAATTACGGGTTGTACAATCAGAATGTGTGCACAAGCCATTCACATATATAATCACACATCCAAATTTATAATGAAAAAGCGATTCAAGGGTACCAGAAGTCGGTGATGTTACCAGAGTGCGAGCAGGCGTTGATAGCCGATGATGTTAATCTGGGTCGACCACCAACAAAGCTTTCCAATGTTCTAAACCGATCCTTCTATACAACCTTGCATCAATCATTTGATGATCCTCCTCACATCCTTGATCTGAGATTTCCATCGCTAGGAGACCCAATCTTTTGACATATATCCTTCAACCTATAAGCGATCCGTCACTAACCATCTTCAAAGTGTGATCCCCAAACTTGTGAAGATCACTACACGCCATTAAGCAATTTCGTTTGAAGTTCACTGCGGTAAGCGACGCCAATGGTTTGGTGATGAGTGTATATTTGAGAGCTGGTTGATGTTGGGAAGATCAGGTCGAGGTGGAGTGAAGTTAACACGAGTGCGATATGATTCAACCGCAAGTTGGAGATCTTCTACACGTTCTTTGATGACTATGCGTCGATGAAGATGAGCAGTGACTTGATGAATTCACGTTGTACTTCAGCTTGAAAATTGCCTCATGCGACCACGTACTTTGGCAAGGTACATGTCTTCAATGTCGTTGATAGAAAAATTCTCAAAGTCGACTTCAGAGAATGCATAATCCGTTCATCTTGCCTTTTGACCACAATCTTCTTGAGAAAAGTGTAGCCCCATTTGGTCGAAAGATCAACGTGTTTGATGGCAACGATATTCTTAGTCTTGAACACCGCATGTTGAGACTTGAACTGGCGCTTCGTAGTAGATTCTTGGCGTTCGACCAATGATGAATCCAGTAAATTGCATCTCGGTCGTATGCTTCCACTTTGTTGGAGAACAAGTGATTAGCTCTTTCCTCGATGGCTATGCGGTTTGAGTATATGGTCTTTGGGAATGGAAGTGTCAAAGATGTAGCGTATTTCCTTGATCCATCGCCACCGTGTAGAAGAAATTCCAAGTCTTTGTTGAAGAAATGTCGAATGGAATCCTAGGTTCATCTGGTTGTCACAATTGTTGGTAGTGGTTTTGACGGTCGGTGTAATATGGAGGGTTGTCCCGTTTGGTGAAGTCGATGTTTGTACGGGTTGAGCCAATCTATGTTGTTAGACATGGCTCGAGCAATGTTTTCAAGGTGATATTAGAGCCTCGATGGCACTTTCGAGCTATCTTTCCACAGTTGAAAAGCTTCATTCTTGATTCGCCTCAACTCGGATTTCGTCATCTTCTTCACATGGAACTTTTCTTGCGGAATCTTAGCATGCTCCAATGTATTACCGTCTACCGATCTTGACCTTCTTCAGGTAGGTGATGAGTGCTTATTCACTCATCATTTTGGTCAATCTGAATCGCAAAACATCTAAAACACTCCAAATGCGTCAAAATCTGAAAATATCTCAAAATTGTGTTTTATATGTTTAAGATGCAAAATTATTGAAAACAAATGAAAAGCGAACAAAGTTTGCATAATTGGCGGTTTAGGTCCCCAACTTTCAAAATGGCAACTTTAGTCCACGAAATTTCAAAATTGATGAAATTACCCGGGACATTTTAATTTGAAAATTATTATTTTTGGTCCTTGGGAAAATTAAACTTGTCATAATAGGTCATTTGATAAATTTTGGAAAAGTGCGATTTGATCCACAGAGTTTGAAAATGACAAAATGGTCCTTTTATTATTTGAGATTGTCAAATATGACCCTTGGATTACTTTTCAAAAGTTACATGAATGGTCCCTACAATTTGATTTTACGTTTGGCTTTGAAATTTCATTTGGCTTCAAAACTAATCCTAAGTCCAAAGTAAGATATCAAGCCCATTTTACAATACCCAACCCAACACAAATAACCCACGCCCAAAGTTAACCCGACCCACACCTCTCCTCTTTTCCTCCCAAATCATTCCCCTCTCGCTTTACCCATTGAAGCATCACAACTCTTTACCCAAAGAATCCCACCATCCCAAAACACTCAACCTCACCACAACCCTTTTACCCAGTCCACCCCAAATCCCAAACCCACTCACTCATCCTCTCCTTCTCCCAAGATGTCCAAGTCATCAATCCTTGGCTTAGCCTCACCCCATGGACGGCTCAGATTATCTCTCCTTTGTACCTAATTGTTGGATGGTGGAGATCAATGGAAGAAAGCACAAGAGAAGGTATTTGGTTGTTTCATCTCACACAACAAACACTTTGGAGCGAGAAAACAAGAAGAGGGATGAATTCAAGACACTTTTTATCTTCTTGTATAAATAGGAGATAGTGAAAATTGGAAAAGTTAGTCTAGAATTTCAGTGGTTCTAGCTCCATTTTATTTTATTGTCATTTAATTTTCATGTAACCTTTAAATTTCCAATGCAATTTCAATTCAGTTTTAATTCAGCTGTTTAAGTTTATGCAATTTGTATGTTTTTGTAGTCTTGATGTTTTGATTTCTGTCATTTGTGTTTCAAAAGAATTTGCTCAAGTGTGCTAAAGTACTGTTTGGGATAGGGTAGAAGAGAGTCAAAATCAAGTTTTTACCCATTTGACTTTTCAGGGTCAGACTCAGTCTAGCTAACTAATCAGTTTTACAAGTTTGAGTTTAGCTTGAAATAGTATTATGGGAATCAAGCTTAGATAGAATCAAATTGTTTTCTGTTTTTCTGCATTGCACAGGACATCAGCTTGAGCTGCTGTTCTTGGGCTCTTTTCTCAGCTTATTTGATATTTTAAGTGTGCAAATTTGTTTTTTATTAAGTCCTTGTGTACCCATCCCACTCTAGTTTCAGCTTTATGCATTTAGATTCGCACTAGCATAGTTAATTTAAAGTTGAAATCCATCATTTGTCTGTTTTTTTTTGTTACAGATCGAACAAATAGCCCAAGAGAAGTCATTAATGACTTATATTTTATTGTTGTTGGCCTTTTCTTGCCCTCCAAAGCATTTTTTTAAAGTCACCTATGTTAACATTATTTTTGTAGTTTTACCTTTCTTGGAATCTCATTGTTCAGCTTATTAATAAGCTCAAATCAGGTCCTTCCAAGTCGTTTTTTCAAAGATGCTGATTCAATGACTCAGACTGCTCCTTGAAGTGCTTATCAGGTTTTTGGTTTTGGTTATCTAGATCTTTTAAGTGCCCTTTAGCTTGATTGGATTTAGATAGGTTAACCTTAGCTTAATTTAGCTTGTTTAGTGCTCAGTTGCATGTTTCGTGATTGCTTATTTCTAATCTTTTTAGTTTTAGGAACCCTTAGTATAGAGAATATGCCAACTGCTTATCCCTTCTCTTTCAGCTTACTTTGCTTAGATTTAGTCTCGTTTCAATATTCAATGCTTGCTCTTTCATTAAAATGCTTGATAAACTGTTTTTAAGCTTATTTGGTGTTTAAAAACTGCCTAAGGGGTGTTTGGTTAGCTTAACTGTCCAAAACTGAAAACAATAAGCAGTCTTAACTGCTTATTGCTAGCTTTTTACAAGTTGAGTTTTTGCAAAAAGTACTTGTTTCCATCCCATATTCAAGTTTCAAAGAAAATTCCAAAAAAATATATATTTTGCAAAAGTGCCAAGCCGATTCGAACTCGGTCTCTTGGCTCAAACCCTAACACACACACCAATCACCAAGCGCCTAGGGTCTTTGTTCGTTAGAATCTTGCACAATTTACCTCTTAAGTACATATTCAGTTTTAAGCTTACTAGCTTATTAGGCTTTTTAAGTGCTTATTTCGTAAAGCAGTACCACAGTTTTTTATTTTTCTCAAAATCAGTTAGGTTTAAAGTAATTTCTGTGAAAATTTCAGATTTTTCTAAAATAGTTTAGTATTTTTTATAATTAAATTAGATTAAATTAGTTTTTAAATCATAATAAATAATTTAAAAGTCGAAAAAATACCCGGCTTTTTCCTAAAATTATTTTTAGTCAATTAGAATGTAGGAAAATTAGTTTTACACCCATATCCCTTAAATTGCATATTTTTCACTTTCGGGGCTCGGTGTGTTCCCGGTTCTTAGCGTTTTTGCATCATAGCACCCTAGGTTGTAGTTTAGCTTTGTTTTATTGCTTCTTAGGCTTAGTAGTAGTTTATTTAGAGTTTAAATTGTTTTACATGCTTTATTTTCATTTCCGTTCTTTATTTTGTAGAATCGTAATCACAATTCCAAAAATTGTTTAACGATTCAAGTCCATAATCACGAAACTCAACGACACCGTCAATTTCACACCTCGTTGGGACACGACCGGAAATCACTTACCGGTATCACTTTATCACACCCGTGAGATTTGTACGTTAACCCTTTTCCTAAAAGTTAATTTGTCGGGTTTCACGGTTAATTTGATATTTTGATATTTGTGTTTATTTTAACGAATCAAATTTTGGCGCCACGGGAGGTGTGTTGCGACAATATCGTGATTTTTGCGATTAGTGACTTGAAGAACCTTCCTCGTGAAGTTACCGTTTTTGAAAAATACAAAAAAAATACTCTTCTCATTCCTCTTATCCGTATGATTCTATTTCTCTTACCCTCTCATATCGTTTGATTCTACTCTTCTTTAACCTCAAAACCGTTTAATTCTATCTCTTTAACCCTCTATATGTTTAATTCTTATGTCGACAATCATCAACATCATCGTTACAAGTGTGTGTGAGCGGTGTGGAAGGCCTAGTTCAAGCGAATTTTGCAATTTGTGCGAATCATCCATCAAAAATTCTTTTCAAAGTTATTTTGACCACCGCCACAACCCGAAATACGTTCTAATGTTGACAAACCCGTTCAAACGTCGGAGTTACCTCAAGCACCTACCGAGGGTTACGAGGACGATTTCTTTGAATTTAGAGCCCGTAATCTAATTGAAAAAATTCAAGCCAATGAAAAAAGGTCGAGAATTAAAATTGATTACGATGAACCCGTTCAAACGCCGGAGATCATAACGGAAGTGGTGGAAATTGCTAGCTCTAAGAGCACACCACTTGTCCCACCTCGGAATCTTACGAGCGTTTACCCGACGATTTCTTTAGGGTCGAAATGACATGATTCAAAACTTCTTAATTGAACTTCGTCAAGATTCAACTTGGAAATAACCTACCTCCATTTTGTGATGTTGTTGAACCCTCGATTCCTATTTCCGAGCCCGAAATACCTTTGTTTGATCAAAATTATTGCTACGGTTGTGGAGACTTGTTACCACAAGGTTTTCGTTATTACAAATGTATGTGCAGTGGTGTGGAAACTATCTTGTCAATGGATGTTGTTCGATTTGTTGAGAATTCATTTGCTTATGATTCTAACCGGAATCTTCATTATCCTCAAAACAATTTCAATTACCCTCCACAAAATTCATACGAACCGAACCGTATTTTCATCATTTCAATGATCAAGCGTCATTTCAAAATTTCTCTCCCAATACCCTCATTGTGCTAAGTGTGGGGTCCTCATGATGATTATCAATGTCAATCGTGGACTTAGGAATTGACAAAGTCCAACCCCACAACTTCCGTCATTGATCCATTTCCTCATATGATTCTTGAGGAACTTTCAGAGGAACAAGTCGTCATAGCGAAGATTACTAGGCGATGAGCGAGCTCAGCTTCTCCTCTTTAACGAAGCTTGCCGTCTCAATAGCGAGGATGAGGAGGATTGGGAGATGATAAAGGACAAGGTGCATACCTCAAGCCCACAAAGTACCGCACATGTCCACTCTCCGACCTTATCTACCGTAGAACCTTCGGATAACCTTTTAATGGGGCGAAAATCTTAGCACTAATGCGGAAGCGGAATCGTCTTGTCTTGAGAACCTTGTCCCAACCTCAGTGAATCCGAGGTTATCTCCGATAATATGTTTGATAAGCCTCTTCATGATGATTCCTCTCCTCCCTAGACATTCCAAGCGATCATGTCGAGATGTTCTCCGATTCGACAACGATTGTACTTCGTTTGACGATTCTTTATCTTATGGAGACATCGATTATCGAGGAGTTACCTTCGAGCTAGTTAGCTTAGAGGAAGTGAGAGATTCGATGATCCGAAATTGAGGACGAGATACTTCGTGAAAAATTGTTCAATGTAAATCTCCTCGTTTCTAAGATCGAATCATTTTGTGCTAAACCGACTTGACTCCTATCCCCATTGAGGATAGTGACTCTATCTTGGAAAAGCCGAACCATTTTACGAGCTTGAGGCTTTTCCAATGATTCTCTTCGAATTTGATGTATTCCGCTTTGATGACGATCATCTTGAAAAGGAGAGTAGTGGAATTCCACTTTTCATATTCTCTTCACGAGTATGAGTCGTCCACATTTGAATTGCCTCCTCCTTCCGAAAGGAGTAGACTTCTCCATGAGGAGTTCGCCGGTGAACTCGCTCGCATCAATCCTCTTCCTCCGGGAATTGAGGATGAGCTTTTGAGCAAAATGCTCTACACCCTTTCCTCCATGAGTAACTCATCCACCGCGAGGATTTTACCATGGTTGATACTTGCGTTCATTCCTCTCCGAGGACAAAGTTTTCAAACCCGGTATCTTACCTTTCAAGGAGTTCACTCTCGGATATTTCTTAAGTCCAACACGGATGTTGTGACTTCTAAAGTGGTGGATAAGATTTACGAACATTAGTTAATGTTCCTCAAACTAATCTTTGCCCACCTATCCCACCCGCTGTCAAGTAATTGACACTTTGCCTTCTCCTCCCATTTCTTCTCCATGTCTTAACTCCTACGAGTGAAGATACCAACTTTGATCCGGCATTTCTCATTCTTTTGAGCGGTTTTATCTCATCGGAGGAACTTTCATCACATTCAATGTTTATCAAACTATTTGAATGAAAGTCCGATGGAGATTGTTTCTTCCACTTTGCTTCCCATGAACCAATGAATGCGGGTCGAGTCAAGCTAGCGACTCGAGGAACAAAAACGATAGCACACTATATGGGTTTTCACCCGTATTTCGACTTCTTTCTACTTTCTACCACCCTAGTGTGGGGAGTTGCACCCATTGTTGTATAAAAGTTTTCAAAAAAAAATAATAATAATAAAAAAAATAATAAATTTCAAATAATGGCAGTAGTATTTTCCTTTACGTTCTCGGTTTCGGCATAACGTAGGTACTTTGAATATTGAGGCAATATTCATTTCTAGTGTGGGGAATTCTCACGAATTTTATCATATGTATTACCATCTTATTCCCCATTTTGGCCAAAATTTTTTTGGAGTAAGTGTTTGCACTTACTCGATTTATGATTATCGATCCGCCATGTCTAATAAACAAAAGGATTGGCTAATCCGAGCAAAGCGGCTCTTGGTAAAGATATTTCAAATCCGTTGATGGCTTGCAATTTGCCCAAAATTGTATGGTGTTCAAATTTCACCATATCTTTAATTAGTGAAGAGTTGGCTAGCCCGCAAGTTTATGGCTTGTGGTAAGGCGGTTGGAAAACCATAATTGGTAATCGACTCACCAAAGATATTTTATCTAAGAGTTGGCTAGTCCGAAGCAAACGGCTCGGTAAAGACAAATCAAAACCGTTGAAAGTCGGTGATTTGCTCAAAATCATATGGTTATCGATGTACCATAGTTCTTACTGAGCTGAAACATTTGGCTACTCCGAGTAATGGCTTTTGGTAAAGAGATTCAAATCCATTAAGTTTTCTCAAAAGATTGCTAGGGACTAGCAATGTTTTAGTATGGGGATTTGATGAGTGCTTATTTTCATCATGTTTGGTCAATCTGAGCGCAAAACATCTAAACACACTCAAATCGTCAAAATCGAAAATATCTCAAAATTGTGTTTTATATGTTTAAGATGCAAAATTATTGAAAACAAATGAAAACGAACAAAGTTTGCATAATTGGCGGTTTAGGTCCCCAACTTTCAAAATTGCAACTTTAGTCCACGAAATTTCAAAATTGATGAAATTACCCGGGACATTTTAATTTGAAAATTATTATTTTTGGTCCTTGGGAAAATTAAACTTGTCATAATAGGTCATTTGATAAATTTTGGAAAAGTGCAGGTTTGATCCCTGGAGTTTCAGAAAATGACAAAAATGGTCCTTTTATTATTTGAGATTGTCAAATATGACCCTTGGATTACTTTTGAAGTTACATGAATGGTCCCTACAATTTCGATTTTACGTTTGGCCCTTGAAATTTCATTTGGCTTCAAAACTAATCCTAAGTCCAGTAAGATATCAAGCCCATTTTACAATACCCAACCCAACACAAATAACCCACGCCCAAAGTTAACCCGACCCACACCCTCTCCTCTTTACCCTCCCAAATCATTCCCCTTTCCTGCTTTACCCATAACCCAGAAGCATCACAACTCTTTTACCCAGCAATCCCACCATCCCAAAACACTCAACCTCACCACAACCCTTTTACCCAGTCCACCCCAAATCCCAAACCCACTCACTCATCCTCTCTTTCTCCCAATATGTCCAAGTCATCAATCCTTGGCTTAGCCTCACCCCATGGACGGCTCAGATTATCTCTCCTTTGTACCTAATTGTTGGATGGTGGAGATCAATGGAAGAAAGCACAAGAGAAGGTATTTGGTTGTTTCATCTCACACAACAAACACTGGATCAGAAAACAAGATAGAGGACTGAATTCAAGACACTTTTTTATCTTCTTGTATAAATAGGAGATAGTGAAAATTGGAAAAGTTAGTCTAGAATTTCAGTGGTTCTAGCTCCATTTTATTTTATTGTCATTTAATTTTCATGTAACCTTTAAATTTCCAATGCAATTTCAATTCAGTTTTAATTCAGCTGTTTAAGTTTATGCAATTTGTATGTTTTTGTAGTCTTGATGTTTTGATTTCTGTCATTTGTGTTTCAAAAGAATTTGCTCAAGTGTGCTAAAATCTTGTTTGGGATAGGGTAGAAGAGAGTCAAAATCAAGTTTTTACCCATTTGACTTTTCGTGGTCGACTCGATCTAGCTAACTAATCGGTTTACAAGTTTGAGTTTAGCTTGAAATAGTTTTATGGGAATCAAGCTTAGATAGAATCAAATTGTTTTCTGCTTTTTCAGATTGCAGGACATCGACTTGGCTGCTTTGTTCTTGGGCTCTTTCTCACTTATTTGATATTTTAAGTGTGCAAATTTGTTTTTATTAAGTCCTGTGTACCCATCCCACTCTAGTTTCAGCTTTATGCATTTAGATTCGCACTAGCATAGTTAATTTAAAGTTGAAATCCATCATTTGTCTGTTTTTTTTTTGGTTCTGTATCAGCAACAAATAGCCCAAGAGAAGCTGTTAACAGCTTATATTTTAGATGTTGTTGGCCTTTTCTTGCCCTCCAAAGCATTTTTTTAAAGTCACCGATGTTAACATTATTTTTGTAGTTTTACCTTTCTTGGAATCTCATTGTTCAGCTTATTAATAAGCTCAAATCAGGTCCTTCCAAGCTGTTTTTCAGCATGCAATTCAGCAGCTCAGACTGCTCCTTGAAGTGCTTATCAGGTTTTTGTTTTTGGTTATCTAGATCTTTTAAGTGCCCTTTAGCTTGATTGGATTTAGATAGGTTAACCTTAGCTTAATTTAGCTTGTTTAGTGCTCAGTTGCATGTTTCGTGATTGCTTATTTCTAATCTTTTTAGTTTTAGGAACCCTTTGTATAGAGAATATGCCAACTGCTTATCCCTTCTCTTTCAGCTTACTTTGCTTAGATTTAGTCTCGTTTCAATATTCAATGCTTGCTCTTTCATTAAAATGCTTGATAAACTGTTTTTAAGCTTATTTGGTGTTTAAAAACTGCCTAAGGGGTGTTTGGTTAGCTTAACTGTCCAAAACTGAAAACAATAAGCAGTCTTAACTGCTTATTGCTAGCTTTTTACAAGTTGAGTTTTTGCAAAAAGTACTTGTTTCCATCCCATATTCAAGCTTCAAAAGAAAAATCCAAAAAAAAAATATATTTTTGCAAAAGTGCCAAGCCAGATTCGAACTCTGGTCTCTTGGCTCAAACCCTAACACACACACCAATCACCAACTGCCCTAGGGTCTTTGTTCGTTAGAATCTTGCACAATTTACCTCTTAAGTACATATTCAGTTTTAAGCTTACTAGCTTATTAGGCTTTTTAAGTGCTTATTTCGTAAAGCAGTACCACAGTTTTTTATTTTTCTCAAAATCAGTTAGGTTTAAAGTAATTTCTGTGAAAATTTCAGATTTTTCTAAAATAGTTTAGTATTTTTTATAATTAAATTAGATTAAATTAGTTTTTAAATCATAATAAATAATTTAAAAGTCGAAAAAATACCCGGCTTTTTCCTAAAATTATTTTTCGTCATTTAGAATGTAGGAAAATTGGTTTTACACCCATATCCCTTAAATTGCATATTTTTCACTTTCGGGGCTCGGTGTGTTCCCGGTTCTTAGCGTTTTTGCATCATAGCACCATAGGTTGTAGTTTAGCTTTGTTTTATTGCTTCTTAGGCTTAGTAGTAGTTTATTTAGAGTTTAAATTGTTTTACATGCTTTATTTTCATTTCCGTTCTTTATTTTGTAGAATACGTAATCACAATTCCAAAAATTCGTTTAACCAATTCAAGTCCATAATCACGAAACTCAACGACACCGTCAATTTCACACCTCGTTGTGACACGACCCGGGGAAATCACTTACCCGGTATCACTTTTATCACACCCGTGAGATTTGGCACGTTAACCCTTTTCCTAAAAAGTTAATTTGTCGGGTTTTACGGTTAATTTGATATTTTGATATTTGTGTTTATTTTAACGAATCAGTAGGGAGTAGAATTGACAAGTGTAGAAAACCATTCAAATTCCTACATTTTATCGTCATCTAGCCATGATACGGCGCCAACCATGGGCGCCTTCTTCTTCGCTTCTTAGGCCTAGATGAGGATTCCGTATCCGAACTTGTTTGGGACGGTGGGTTGTTGTGAGGGCTCACGGACTACTTCATCGTCACCACCCGTATACTCAAAGTGATCACCGGTTTCGAGTCTCGGGTGGTAATTCGAGAAGAATCTCGAGGTTTATCAAGAAGAACGAGGAGTGACCTTTGTTGTGCAGAGTCCGTTGTGGTGGAGGTTGCATCGAATCTTGAATAGAGGATGAATCATCGACTTCTTTGTGCTTTTGGGCTCTTTATCCTTATCCCGATCTTTGTCTTCATCATCTCTTGAACGTTTGGGCCTATGACTTCTTCTCGGAATGAGGACTGAGTTGGTATTCCAATAGAGCTTCAAGCAGTTTAGCTTCGTGTGAGGCAAACGTTGCGCAGCGTTTCGACATTCTGGCGCTTACTAGCGGTTCACCAATTCATCATCCGAGAAGATCAGATTCAACTGGATTGATGCTTAAATTCATCGGAGTTGATTTCATGGCTTGTTTGGCTAGATGCAAGAGATTTGGATCTGATTGTTCGTTATACATCTCTTTTGTCGGTTTTAACGACCTCCATAAGGAATTGGTGAGTGTATCCTATGATCATTTCGTCCATTTTCCGCGAAGATCATCTTTCATGAGCTTGGACATACTCCCTTTCATCTTGCATCTTGTCGAGATCATCATGAATATATTGTATCGATCGGTAGAAATTCATCTTCCCGTAGTGTATGTCTTTCTTTCGACTTGTTTGACAAAGATTCCCAATTCTTTTATGAGCATGAGATATCCAAGATCGAGTTGGCTACTTCACCGATTTGGATGTTGATTTGGTTGATCTTTTAGATGGTGGTGGTGAAGAGTGAGATGATGAATCGATGAGGAGGAGACATGAGGAGGATCGGGGTCCTTAGGGGTTCAAGTTTCATCCTTAGACATAGCCTTGTCATCGATCTTTGTTTCATCGCAGTATTTCCTCGGTCTTTTCTTTTGTTGGTTCCTCAATCTCATAATCAATAGAATCCTCCAAAAGTTGTTGTTGTTGCGAGAAGAGTGGTGGCACCGGCTCCCTTATCGGGTCGATTAACCGCATCGGAAGATGGTTTGAGTGGCAAAGACCACTGAACCTCAAGGCCACCCATTTGATCCTTTGCAAATTCCTTCGCAACATGTTGGAGTCTAATGATTTTGAACTTCTTCTGTATGAATTATCCAGGTTGCTCTTCTTCATCATCGAGCTTTCTTCATAAGGCACAAGTACTGAGTCTTCCCTTTCCATGTTAAATTTGGAGGACTAGGAGGTTTTGCTCTTGGGGAGGTGGTTCGGTTGCGATTCGAGTAGTGGACCTCCTCATCCGATTGTGTATCTTGAGCTTCGTCCGAGAGCTTTCTTGGTGGTTCGGTGTAGGAATAGGAGCACTTCACGAGAGGAACTTTCTTCTTTGGGCAGTTTCTCTTTGGGACATTCCTTTGACTCTCGTGCTTCTGACTTCCCGCACTTCCTCTCTCCGGTTCTCCGAGTAGGTGTTCGAAGGTTTTCATCGAGATGACCAACTTTGCCTTCTCACCGCTACCCGATACCTTTTGTACGTTTCAAGCTTCTTGATTTCGTCATCGATGGGTGATCGGGTAACCTGACTGTTTCTTTGTAGACGATTCCTTGATTCTCGGCGATAGGGTAGGCTCGATCAACATATCGTGATTATGCGGGTCATTGAGCCTTTGTGGAATATCGGGATGAAGTCCAAGTGCTCTGGATCATCAATTTTGTGATATCGACATAGGAATCTTTGAGCCAAGTTTCTTGTGAAATGACACCATGTCTTCCTATATGATGCGATTTGATGTCCTTTTGTTGATTAATGACCGGAAGATTTGTAGTTCCATGAGCTTGGGATGCTCAAAGCCACCGTCGCGACCGTAGGCGATTTGGTGATGATGATGTAGAGGGTTCTCCACGGTTGAGGAATGTTCTTAAGCTCCACATGAGAATGCTTAGAGATAACTCTGAAGCTTCATCATAGCCAATATCAATCAGAATCAAGAACTGTCTCCTCGATGGGTGTGGCAAAGAAGTCGGTTGGCTCGATTTCAGAATGAGAAGAAACGACCGTAAGTCCGCATGAGTGATGGTGACTTGTTTGTGATTGAGAGTTACTGATCATTTGCACTTTGACCCTTGATCCTTTGCATTGAATTCGAATTGTTGCATGTAGATCTCGATGCAGATGGTGAGTGTGAGAGCATGTTCGGTAGGGATGATTCTTTAGAATATCCACGGCAATGAGACAAGAAGATTACGAGCATGTGAGGGTTTCAAAGTCAACCATAAGGTTGTTCTTTCCAATCTTTCTAGGATAGCCATTAGGGAAGATGTCAAGAATTGTGAGAACTTGGTGCATCACATTTATTCGAGCTGACCATGTCGTGATCGAAATAACATTAGCCAATGAGAACCAACATATCGAAGACATAATGTTAGTCAACAAAAGGTTTTATTGTCTAACTATTGAATATCTGATGTCAAAGATTATTCTGAGTCCAAAGTCACTTGTTTGTTCAATAGTCCAATGTCGTCGTGATAAGTTTCGTGAGCTAGTTAACTTTAAGTTTTAAAGTTTATGTTATCACTTATTTAACACAACATTTTAAGCGATTAAGTTTATTAGTGACATTATTGGTTTCGTGACGTTATGATTCATTTATTTACAAGTTTGTACACGTAACAATTCATAATGAAGGTCAATCATGGCTTAGGCGTAGATTTGGCAAAGTTACGCGTGGCGGGAGTGATATCTGGCGTAGATGAAAGCTTGTCGTGGGATCCTAACTACGCGTGAAGAAATGTTGCAGCGTGGGAAAAGGGACCTTATGCGTAGAGCTTACGGCAGGGCGTATAAACACCTTACAGCGTAAGGCTTACCGTGAAGAGTAGACCTTATGCGTGAGGTCATTGCCACGCATATCCTTCACGGGATACGCGTGGTCCCATTGTAGAACCTTACGGCGTAATAGTCGCGCGTGGATTTCTCTTACGCGATAGCGCTCTGCGCGTGGGTGATCCTTATCGTAGAGTAACAAAGACCTTGATTCGAGTTTTACGAGTAGCAAGCACGAAATAAAATCATCATATCATCAATCTTAACACATATGTTCATTCTAAAGCAGTTATGGCATGAAAGCTTATTAAATGTTTTACTGGCAGAGAAAGTCATACGCGTAAGTCAAAACCCTAAAGTTTATGAATTACGATAAGATTTCTAACCATAGGATTTGCACCAAACATTTTACGGTAGGTCTTAGGTGTTGTGAGGTCTATAAACCAAGTTTTAACATCCAATTAAGTGGTGAATCAAAAATACCCAAACTCAAGAACATTAAACCCTAATTTTCAATTTTAATCAATTAGTGTTTCGGGTTATTATAGGGCCTGGAAATCTTTAATTCAACATGATATAAACAATTCACAACAATCTTTTTGACCAAAAACCTTCACATTTGAAAACACCCAATTCGACTTAAGAACCCTTATTTTGAAAAACCTTCAATACGTGTTTCTGGGTGGATTTAGAGGATAAAATTAGTGTCATTGATGTTAAATACATGTTTTGACACAATCCTTTTAACCACAAACACCCATTCTTGATTATGAGTTCATACGCTTATGCGTAGAACACAAAAACAATCATAGACAAAAATTTGACCGTTGGATTCGTGTAAAAATCAAAACCTATGTTTGTAAACATGTTAAGATCATGAAACAACTTACAAATTGATGATCGAAACTGATTTGAAGAACAATTTCGTGCGTAGGATTGGTTAGGTTTATGAGTAATAAATGTGATAAATATGTTAGGTGGAGTGTTTTTATTAAAAGTAACTTTAAACTTTTGGCGCTTTGGTCCCTCCACCTTTTTCATTTTCATACAAAGCCATTTAACTTCCATTTTGGTTACCAAACAAAGATTGTTAAGAAAGAAACTTGACGACACTACCCCTCGACTTAGGTAAATAATGAAAGGTTATAAATTTTAGTCAGGAGTGTCATTGAACCGAAAAAATTTACCACCATTGATAAAAGAAACAAGCGGGATGTGATAACATGCAAGTACAGATGTTTTGAAGCAGTTAAGTGATTATTTTCCCTCAACACTTGATCGGAAAGATCTTGAATTTTGAAAGATTAAAGTGTTGACGAAAGAAATGTACTTGCCATGTTGAAAGAAAAATAGATTAGAAGAATATTTTTGTTGTTTTATCGGGTTTTATATTTTTGTATTTTGTTTTTGAAAATGTATTTACAAAAGATATTTTGGTGTTTGTGTGTTTTAAATCTGTTTTAAGAGGTCATCCAATTCCTCTTGAGTCAAACACCTCATACCAATCCGGTGGACCAACTCATTAAACCTAGCGAGGCAAGGCTTTGGTGAGAAGATCCGCGATTGGTATTCTGTACCATGATATAATTTAAGCTGTACCACATTCACGTGGTCTTTGATGAAATGATAGCGTGATCGATGTGCTTTGATTTGAGTCTTCGAATCGAGTTGCACGAGATCGCAATGGCACTCCGATTGTCGCATGAGACATCGGATTCTCATTAAATACGTAACCATAGTCTTTGAGTTGTGTTCTCATCGGATGACTTGAGCACAACACGCGGACATGGCTACATATTACGCCGGTTGATGACAATGATGTACAATCTTGCTTCTTTGATTGCCAAGACACCGGTTTATCACCAAGAAATTGTAGTGCTCTCAAGTTCTTTTCCTCGAGTCTAAGCATCCTGCGTGGTCGTCAAAAAGCGATTAGTTCAAAACCGAATCCCCGGATACGGATCCCCAAGTTAATGGTTCCCTTGATGTAGCGGAGGATTCTTTTAGCCTCGCAGAGAGGTGGGTTTCGGTTGGTCGCGACGATAGCGGGAGCATAGATAAAGCAGAATACAATATCAGTCCGCTCAATGTTAGATACATGAGAGACCTAATAATACTTGGTATTTGGTAGGGTCCACTAATTTCCCATGTAAATGGGTGTCTAGCTTCTTGGTATGAGTCATTGGTGTGGCGTAAGTGTGTGTTTTCATTCCAAATTTGTTTAACAATTCAAGGGCATATTTGGGTGACTCAAGAAAATACCACGGGGTGATTGATGAACTTGCAGTCCTAGAAAGAACATGAGTTCACCCATCATGGACATTTCAAAATTTTTCTTCATTAGTTTTGCAAAAGCGATTGAAAACGTTTTATGTGTAGAACCAAAATGATGTCATCCATGTAAATTTGAACAATTAAGATATGTGCCCGTGATATTGTATAAAAGAGTTGGGTCAACCGAACCTTTGGTGAAATTATTAGCAATGAGGAAAGATGATAGCTTATCATTACCATGCCCGAGGGCTTGTTTGAGACCATAAAGAGCTTTGTTGGGTTTGTAGACATGGTTCGGGAACTCGGGATCAACGAATCCTACGGTTGGTCGACATAAGCTGCTTTTCGTTCACCGTTGAGAAATGCGGTTTGACATCCATCCGAAAGACCGTCATATTCATATGAGCATGCGACGCGAGAAATATCCGAACGACCTCAAGACGAGCAACGGAGCAAAAGATTATTCAAAGTCTATACCTCTTACGAAGATAACCCTTAGCAACTAGACGTGATTTGTTTGGGATGACGTTCCTTGACATCAATTTGTTTTTCCAAATCCATTTTAGACCAATAGCGTAGACCCTCGTTGGTCTTTCAACCGATTCCATACTTCAAGACGTTTGAATTGGTTGAGTTCTTCTTGCATGGATTCAATCCGGTTGTCTTTTTCATTGCGTCTTTAATGTTTTAGGCTCAGTTGGCGGACATTGAGTGCATAAATGCAATGTTCACCATCGTGTGAAGACGTTGTTTCGTAACTTGGTTGATTCAGGTTGCCAATAATATTTGCCGAGGATGATCTTTTGTCCATCGATGTGTGTAGGGTTGATGTTGGTATACATTGTGCGGATTCGGGGTTCAAATGGTTTGTTGATGATTTAGCGACATCAAGTGCGGTAGTGTCATTAGCAAACGGGTTAAAGAACGCATTTGAATAAAAATCTGCGGTGGGGTACTTCATTAAGAATATCATCACCGGTTCATCATTGTTGGAAGCGGTTTGTTCAAGCTGTTGTGGTGGAGTCAATGGTGGTGCTTCTTCAACATTAGTTGTTGTAGCGGTGTATCGGTATAAGAGTGTTATCGGGTTGTGCAATGGAAACAATGGATACACACGAACACGTTCATAAATATCGCCACCGAGCAGAGGAGCAATAACCTTTCCATTAGTTGACGAGTGTTGGGGGCTTTGTTCAACTAATGATGGGGTTGAGGAAGTTTAGCGGTTGTGACCGGATTCTAAGTCATTATACTCGAAGCCATTTCCGTAAGTTCATCAAAATGAGCATGAATCGTTTCCATCACCGTTTTTGTACGACGATTCCGCATCCGTAACCTTTAGAATTCTCACAATATCCAATAAAGACTCAATGTCGGCTTTGGCTTTGAGCTTTCAAAATCATCACGATCATTATTCGGATAGCAAAGGATCCAAATACATGAAAGTGTTTGAGATTCGGTTTATGGTTGTGGACAAGCTCGAAAGGTGTTTTGTTGTGGCGTTTTGTGATCATAGAACGGTTTTGAGTATAGCATGCGATGATACGACTTCGCCACAAGTAACTGGAAGTTTAGCATTGATTAACATTGTTCTTGCAACTTCCACTAACGTTCGACAAGGCTTTCAACAACTCCGTTTTGTTACGGTGTACGTGCAATAGATGTTTTATGTTGAATTCCGCTTTCTCATAAAATTCACGAAGGGTTTGGTTAACAAATTCGGTTCCTTTATCTGCTCTTATTTGTCCGACGGTGTTTTGGAGCCGAACACGTATTTTCGTGAGAAAGGTGATGATCATCTGTGGAGCTTGGTCTTTGCTTGAAGAAAGTAGACCCAAGTCCATCGTGAATAGTCATCAACAATTACTAAGATGTAGCGTTTGCCATTGATCGTTTGCACGCATCGGGCCACACAAATCCATGTGAAGAAGATGAAGCACATCTTTGAGAGTGTGTTCCACCTTTGAAGGAAAATGAGCACGAGTGCTTTTCCTTGTTCACAGCCGAGCAAAGGTGATCTTTTGAATACCGGAATCATGGGAGACCTTCAACTAGTTTGTGTCGAGCAAGGTTGGTGATGGTTTGAAAGTTTAGATGTGAGACGACGGTGCCATAGCGAGTTTTGTTGATGTTGCCTTTGAAAGTAAGCGGATGGAGATGAAGCAACCATGTCTTGCATAGAGATAGTAGAGACTAGAATTACGTGAACCGGACATAAGGTCGTTTCCTTGTAGATCACCAATGAAACAAGTTTTCTCCGGAAAGCAACCTCCAAATCTCCATCACAAACCGACCCTCGAAAAAGCAGTTGCACCGAGGCCTTCCATATAGTAAACCCCGCTAATTTGGATGTTCCCATTGATATAGTCTCCGTAGCCCATGATAGCTGCGAAGTGATCATTCCCGAATCGGCGGTGCCAATGAACTTTGCAATAAAGTTTGATATGGTTTAAGGTTGCTGTCATGTGTCGGGAACATCCGCTATCAACAATCTAGAGAATGATCTGTATCACCCGCATTACACACGGGCGACACGGATGGAATAGAAGTAGATGTGGAACCCGAAATGTTAGAGGGTTCGGAGCGATGATAGTGAACACACACGCGATAATAACTTTAGGCATCCATTTAAAACCTAGTGTGTTATAAATCCATTTCGCCATCTATAACTCTTGTTTGCTTTAGTCTTTGTGAATGCACTAGGTGGTACTATATTCTTAGGAGGTGAAACCTGAGCTCGGGGACAAAGAATGCTTGCCTTAGAATCTAAAGAAGGCGTTCTACCAAGCACGAGACTTAGAATGATTAGTGGGCCTAGAGGTATGCCGATTCTTAGGATTCCGTAAGCGAGAGATTATAGCTTTAGCAACACATTTGTCATGACAATCGAATTCATACTTTTCGACAAATAACACAAGGTGCATCGATCGAATATCAAAAGTACTTAAAGGTTTAGCATTAGTTACATCACTTTGTTTCTATTACATTTCAGCACGCAATATCTATAGTGGAAGCAACGGGAGTCTTATTCATAGTCCTAGGGTGTTATTCTACTTTAGCATTCCTTATTGATCTTTCTTAGGTGCAACTTCCTATTCTTTGATTGAGTGCTCTAGGTCATGAAGTGCGGACGTTTGGAAAAACGCAACTATTCTGTTTGATAGAAGAAGCACGTTAGCAACTTGTGATTTGGCAAGGTATTCTAGGTTCACGATTACTAAGTGTTAATGGTGCTAATCTCTTAATGATGGTAGGCGAAGTAGTTCATACTTTCCTAACATTTCTCTTAACTTAGAGATAGTGTGAATCAAATCTTGATTTTAGAATGAATATTACCAACAAAATTCATGACTTCTAGTGTGAGCAAGATAGTGATCAAGTTCGTTTGATGCTTCATGACGAGTCTTATTGAGTAAATCAAATATGACACCATATTCCTATTTAACTTTTACAAGCTCTTGTTCATATTTTGAGATTTGACTTTTCAAAGACACGTTTTGATCATCCAGTTGCTCAAGTTTAGGATCGGAAGATTTTCTTGCAAGAATCGAGCGATTTTATTTTGAAAACCAAGTTGTTGATTGTGAATATCTTTTCACACCAATTAAGGCGACGTTTTGCATTGTAAAGTTCGTTATAATCGTTCACTTTCACTTTTAAAGACTCGATCCGAAGCACATTATCGATATTCTCAACAGTTACCACAGAGTCAACATTATCGTGAGAGATATAATCGGATGCATGTGGCAAAGAATTGAATAACACAACATTATGGATATCGGCCACGGATAACATCTTTCAAGAGTCGATCAACATCTTTCTCAACATTTTCTTTTTCGTTTAGTATTAGAAATAGATGTTTGTTTTCTCGAAACGACCTTCATCACTCAAGTCCTTATGAAAGTCCGTTCCCAAGACAATGCACAAATTTTCAAATTCTTAACATTTGGTAAAGATTTTCGAAAAATGTCTCTTTGTTCTCGCGAGGCGATTGAAAATGTTAAACTTTGATTTGAGAATGATATTCTATCTCATGTTGTAAAGTTTGAGGTCGACCATGAAAATGTCAAAATATCGAGAATTTTGCGATTTTCGTGTTTTGAGTTTACTTCACCGATGGAATGTAAAGGACCATAAATTTGTGCATAATCGGTTGGGGATTAACATTAGAAGACTGTGTGTTTGATGATAACCCTTGATGTGTTAGAAGAATCCGTTGGTGTGACAAAAGTGACCGATTTTGAATAATTAAAAGGTTTGTTGTAAAGCGGTTTTAATTTTGATCGACTCGTCTTACGCATCTAATTCCTCTTGACGATGATATTCAACAACACTCATACAGAATTATCAATTTTATATTCCTTTGGAAACTTCGTGATTTGGTTTGAATGTTTTGGTTGAAAGCTTAGGTTTGTAATCAATAAGATTCGGTCCATATCCATTTGGATCGGGTTTTAAAGTAAACTTTTCAATAGCGATTCTTGACTCACCATGTTTGTAAACAACAGTTTTAAACTCTTTAAGTTTGCGTTGCAAGCCGATAATTTCTTCAAGATGATTATCTATTCGTTTCATGGAATGCTTTTTGTATGCGAGAACTGCTTTTGACAAGTTAACAACTCACCTTAGCTTTTGATTTTCCAAGGTGAGGCGTTAATTTGCTTTTTATGTTCATGTTTCGATTGTTCTATCTCGCATAACAAAGCATTCTTGAAGCGGCTAGATCACGATCTGTCTCTAAATATTTTTCGTTTGATGAGATTTAGTAAAGGTCGCTTCAAAACCTTTTCACGCTTTTTCTTGAGTTTTGAAAAAGTTGAGTTGCTTTTGTAAACATTCAAAATCCTTGGTTAACAGTGCATTTTACTTTTTAAGGTTTGATTTAATGCACAACATTCTTCAATTTTGGATTCTTTGGTCTTTAAGTGTGAGCAAGATCCGGATGAGGCAAAAGTTCGGCTTGTTCAACAGAAGTCACAACATGATCATTATTTAGATCCTCAGTATAACGACGAGTCAATTTGATTATCAAAGGAAACCATAAGGTCATCTTGATCGTCAAATGTAACTACTGAGGTCTATTTGAAAATCGTCGGAATGAGATGTAAATGACTCATTTTGAACATTATGAGCCTTGCGAATTCGGATGTTGGCGGAGATATTAGATCCGAGATAAATATGGTTTGTTCGGTACACGAGACAAGCCACCAAAGTGTCATACGGGGCTGTGTCACTCATGTGTAACTCATGCATATTAGCCATCAACATAACTGGTTGCATTGGCTGCAAGTCTTCCATATCATCATCCGAGTCCGCATTTGCCATAAAACTACATTCTTTATGTGAGAGATCCACCACTTCATCCTTAAGAGCCAAAATAAGAGCCTCTTTGAAATAAGCATTGCCCTAGTCCTCGGCTTTGGGCATGCATTAGCCAGTGTCCTTCTCATTGCGGTTGTAGCATTGAAGACCATTCAACCCATTCTCGAGCATTTCCTGTTCCACCACTAGAGCTCATTGTTATTCCGACCCACAACATTAAACCCTTGACCACCAATCGGCGACCATAACCACGATTACGAACTTCAACTCGTCCATTTTTACAACACCGATTTCGTGTGTTAGATGAGGAACGAATACGATTGTTGGATTTGTTGGTATAACGGCCAAAAGCATTAGCAATCATAACAAATCCTTGTTGCAATGCTTGAGCGGATCGATGTCCTCATTAGCTTCACCGACAATTGGTTGAGCATTGTTGTTGTTGTATGGAACCGATTGATTTTGTTGAGATTGTTGTTGTGAATGATCGTTTTGTGTGACAGGCGGTTGGTTGAGTTGCTTGTTGAGGAGGATAACTTTGTTGAGCATATAAGGCAAGTTGTTGATTTTCCGGATGTGTAGGTGGAGCAATTTGAGCACGGAGAATCCTTTCCCGATCAACTTCCTTTTCATGAGGCTTCAAGTAATCGTACAACAATCCATATGTAGAATGATGCATATTCTTCGCTGACGGAGAAAAATGACATACTTCTCCCATTCGGGACCAAGACTACTCGGGAACTTAGTATTCACTGCAATTCTTGGCATGATGATGTTGTGTTTATCCAAATCATTGATGATGTCTCGAAAATCGATGATGATAAGACTCTAGTGTCTCTCAGGTTCAATCATGAAGTGTTCATAAGCCCAAGTAAATTTTGGATTCCAAATCCTCCCGATTAGTCTGATCCTTCCATAAGAAGATGAATATGTTCCCATTTCCTTTGGTCCTTTGAGCATCAACACTTGAAGAATTGGGTTAGGTAATCCTAAAAGGATATATTGCATTGCAAGCTCATCACTTCATAGTGTAGAAGTTCATTTGATTTAAATACTGCAATGAGTAGCAATGTTCGTTTGTTCATCTCTTGGTGGATTAGCATTAGGATCTCCTGCACAATGACGATAGACATCTCAAATGGACCTTCCAAGATAACCTTCTTTAAGAACTTTCCATGTGGCTTCTTCATATCACAAAACCTAAAGAACCTTATCACCTATTGATCGTAGTTTCGGAGTGAGCATTGGAGGTCTATCAGTGATCCACCTCATGAATTGATTGTTGGTCGCTAAAGCTTCACACATCTTTGCAAACCAAGTGGGTTCCTTCATAGTGTTCCTTGATGGATGTTGATTGAAGTCATTAGTGTAGGGTTGAACTTGAAGACTTGGCGGTGTTTGAACCATTTGTGGTGGAGGAATTGCTCCAAGTTGTGGAGTGTGTTGTTGATTAAATTGTTGTTGATAAATTGCTTGTTGTTGATTCCATTGTTGATGTTGTGGACTTAGTTGTTGTTGTCGTTGAGAATAAGTGTAAGGGAAATAGTTAGAGTATGGTGGTTGTGACATGTTTGAAAACTTGTGTTGGTAAAAATGGATCTTTGTAGTCGAATGAACCTTTGTTGATGAAGTGTCCTTAGGCGTAGAAATCACAAGAAACCAAGTAGAACTTATGCGTAAAAACACCAAAGTTACGCGTAGCAAATAGAGTTCTGCGTAGTTTTAGCTTACGCGTAAGTATGGAAAAGACTCTAAAGTTAGGCGTGACACAAAGTTAGGCGAGAAAGTTAGGCGTGGGATTACCTTATGCGTAAGACTAGGCTTAGGCGTAAGATTAATCTTATCGAGGATTTCACGCGTGAAGCTTTATGCTTATGCGTAAGATTGGGTTTTGCCCAAATGATCTTTTACACTATCATAGTGCAGAAGATATCCAAAGTCGACGTATTCTCAGGCTTATCCAAGCAAGAAAACACGGAGTAAACCACGAGAACAAAGATCAAGCCACGGATAAAGTTACGCGTAAGATTAGGGTTTTGATACGCGTAATCTTACTCGTAAAAATGATTATGCCCAAAGATGTTTCTAACCAGATTTTTGTGATGAGATAGCTTCAATATCACCAAAATAACACAAAAGTGTGAAACTTGATGAACCAAAACTCCTAAAAGCAGGTTAAGCGTGGGTTTACACCCTCGTTCAAAACAATCTTAAAACTTAGATCCACGCGTAAAGGTTGAAACTTTTGCCAAAACAAGTATTTTAACACCTTAAAGCGTTGAAAGTACATGAATCTTGGATTAAAAGTGTAAAAACGAGTTTTAAGCGAACCAAAGTATCAAGGTTGTTCTACGCGTGGGACCAAAACCCACTTTAAGAAACAACGATTCACCCAACTAGTTAGGCGATTGATACCACCGATAGGGTCACTAGATTTACAACACAAGCAATAGAAAGAAATAAAGCGATTGAACAAGTATCCAAACACACACACACAATATAAAGGAAACGGTTATGCGGAGAGAGTGAGTGAAAGGAATAACTTGAACAACCAACCCTCAGTGAGGTTATTACATAATATTTATAGCAAGGAGCAGAACACTCCTACTCCTTTCCTTTTCCTTATTGGACACGGGCCCTGGCATAGGCGCCTACATGTTTCAGACCTTAAACAAACATAAATGCTATAATAAGCTACCTATTACATATGAGTAACAAACACTTGAATTAAGGTTTAGGGTGATTCCAACACGAACCATTATTACAAGAGATCGGAAAAATTCGGGATAAGATTTAGTTTTGGTAGAGAGACTTTAGGGATGAGTGGTGAATATGAAATGCTTTTATTAGGCCCTATTCTTTGTCGCGTACCAGAAAAGTGTATCGAGCACGCTTGAAATATGGAAATGTCAAAATTGCCCTCGACTAAAGACAAATGTAGCGCCGGATGTCCTCGACTAACAAAATGGTCGAAGGACATCAGCGGTGAAACAGCGAAATAGGGACCCCAACAGATGAATATACCGGGTTTAAATCATCGCGATCCGTCGAGCCAAGATTCGAGCGACCGAGCGGATTGTATTTTAGTCTAATTAAAAATATAAACATTCTAAGGAGCCCACTTGCACACAATCATATTCGGTAAGCTCTCACTGTTCGTCTCCATTTTGTTGCCCGTCACGCATAGGACATAAGGCTGGCGTGTGAGTTTGGCTTCTCACGGAAGCTTATGAGCTCCGCTGTGAGCAGCCTAAATGAAAGCATTTTGATCCAAAACAACAGTAGAATGTCAACATTTTGGTTTGTTAAAGTTCTTAAACAAATATTCCATTATGTCAATTTTGTCAAACCGTAACCGGGTTTAGATTTCTACTATAATAACAAAGATGGAACACTTTACCAAATATTCCGCGGTAATAGAGAAAAAACCCGAACCCATTGATTAAGAGGATAATCAATGTGAACCGTGTGGATTGGGTCCACTAACTTTCTATGAATTTTAAGTAATTGATTTGACAAACACGTGATGACATATATTTTTATAGATTATATATCTTCTTCAACAATGAATTTGTGGCTTTGTTTTCACATGCAACTTGTTACCAAAGAAATGAAAAGTATTTGCTAACGGGTAAACACGTAAGTTGTTAAAATAACATAAATACTCTTGGTATTTGTCTAAGGATATATCATGTATTTGTTTTAAACATGTTTGTTAAAATCTCGATTCTAATTTTAAGATCTTATAATTTTATGATATTATAAAGAAAACGATCTTGTTTTCACGTAAGATCTTATGAGGATCCCGTCTTACCATGTAATTTTAAGATCTCGTTTGACATGATCTTCCTTTTTAAATCACTGAGTTAAAAACTACAAATTTATATATTAAGTTTTGTAGTATATTAAAAAAAAAGCTAATTGTATTAAACACTTTATAGTCATAATTTTGACTTACATTTTCATATATATATATATATATATATATATACACACACACACACATGGGTTTCGACTCGACATCATGGAAGCCAACTAATCCTAGTCGACTTTTTGGATGACGCGGAGTGACGCATGAACCTCCGTGATTCAAACTCACAAGCGACTTTCTTAAATTTTCATGATATATATGATAGCTAATAATATGTGGATTTGCATAAATTTTTCAACACCTATTACGAAAATGATAATATAGTAGGATTTTAAGATCCCGATCCGATTACGATCGCAATCTTACAGCGACGAAAATTATTCCATGTAGGATTCCAATCTTAAAAGCATTGGTTTTAAGAAACAAAGGGTTGTTATATGCTAGCATGCCCCTATCCGATAATTGAAGTGATTACTTTCTTTTATTAAAAGGAATGTTTACACTTCATTTTTGATTAGACACTTATTTATACAATTGGTTAAGCGTTGTACATCTATAATACAACCGTCTAATACACATAACTTGAATGTCCTAATCAAAAAATAAATTATGTAAATCATTTCTCTTTATTAAAGCGATTTGTTATCCTGATAACGTCAAAGCACCCAACAACATCATCTAACATGTAATGCATTCAAGTATGATCAAATGATCTTGAACTTGAACTTGTTTTTGTTACATTATTGCCAATCAATTCGAGTGGAAAACTGTTATTTAGAAAATATTTTGAAGGTTTAAGTTGACTAGAAATTCATCTTTTATTTTTGAAGTAAGAAACAAGTTGTGATTATGAACCACATATGTTTGTGGTGTCGCTTACAGAAATACGTTTTCAATCACTATATATTGTTAGCTCCAATAAACATGACACTATATGGTAATGACTTCCTAATGAGACAAATACCTAGTCAATATATAGGCCAAATGATGGTTCAAAACATAAATATATATGCCACGTACATATGCAAGTCCATTTTACCAATCGTATTCACAGGTTACGTGACTTACAGCTCAAAATGAGCCAACTCGAATTATACTCTAAAATCCGTTATTGCTAAAATGGTCAATCAAGTCAAAAGGTTAAAAAATTATGGCTTGTTCATTTTCACTCTAATCATCATTATCAGAAACTATTAGCAAATATCATCTCTAGAAGGTTAAATATCTAACAAAAACCATCCTCTTTAAAGATTTTTAGAGGATGATTTTTATGATATTAACAAAATATTTTGCAAAACCATCCTTTCAAGGATGTTAAGTGTTAGACATTTGACCTTATATGGATAATATTTGCAGTTTACTCTTAAGAGTCTTGAGTGCGATTATCTTGCAATAAGCTATTATTGAGGTTGTCGCTCAAACACGTAGAATAATAACACAACGATAAGCAAAACACTATCATTTGGATTGGGTATGTTGTTGTTGTTGTTGTTAAGTAAAACACTATCACGGCATGTGTTAGAGTAAAACCACTATCATGACATTATATTTATTATAAGATACGGATTCATCATTCACTCAAACTCTAAGAGGAAAAAATTTGTTATAGACGCGCACGAGCCCCATAACACATCACCAAAGATTCATGCACCAAAGAGGAAAAAATAAATAAAATTGAATGGCACTTATGATTTGCTAAGGACGAATGACACAATGGCACCACAAGGTGCAGAATGGCTATGAGTCACAAAATTTGCCAATAACACGCCATTACCCCCATTGTTTTGAGTGCATGGCTATAAGAAAGACTTGGGTGTCGTGTTGACGTTTAACGTGTTATTGGTATGTCGATCCGGTACGCCGTCTCCTCCTCAATAATACACCAATCACTCAAACACCTTCCTCATAACACATATTAACGTGTTATTGGGCCTCACAAAATACCCCATTAAAAATAACCCACGCCTCACACAATACCAAAAAAAAAAAAAAAAAAGTGTGAGCCACTCTGAGAACTCAAAACCATTTGGCGTGTAGATGACTTATTGCGTGGTTCGGCAGTTGACATGCCATTGGTTCAAAAGGGTGTGTTTGGCACTTTGGCATGTTAAATAACATGATACCGAGTGGTCTAAAAGTAGAAAGTATCAAAGCATTATGATAGCAAACAGTACTATTTACCACGTTTTTTATAAAAAAAAAATGCTAACTCTTTTAGTCTTCTAGATCAAATGAAAAGGAAAAAATCGTTAAAGGTTTCTTTGCCAAAAATGCTCAGACATCAATTTATGTCTTTGTCAAGAAACCTTAACTCATAACTTGTTTTCAAACCGAAATGCTTCACCAGGTGCATCCATTCAACATGGTCAAAGTGTGAATGGATTCAAATACAAACACCATTTCTGTTATAAAGCCGACAAATATGAATACTTTTTTGTGAGCACAAGTTTCGTAGAAGACTTCACTTGATGCCTCCGTAATTGTCCTTTTAATTCTCCAGTCAATATCATACTTTAAACGAGTTCATTGACAGAAACTCATTACTCTTGGGACTTAAGCTTGCACTCATTCATCTAAAACATTTTTTACAAAGAATCAAGTACAGCATAGTGTAAAACCATTGCAGCATGCATGCAAATTCACATGTACTTGTGTACTAGAATCAAGATTGAACTATAATTACATATTTAGATGAAAATTTGCATAAACATTCCTTCAAATTACTTGATGAAGAGAAGCATGGACTTTATCCACAACTTGATCAATTTCTCTGGTTACCCAAGCAGGAACCTATGATGATGAAACAGACATATGTGCACTTACAGATAATGATGCCATTTGAGACGCCGTCGGTCTGACTTTAAACCCATCCACTCGTAAGCACGACCCTGCAGCAGCATACTTAGCGTATTAGTTAAGTTGTATGCCATGGAATATGCAAAAAGCGGTTAATTTTTATTCTTAATGTCAGTCTGTCTTTATTTTTGAGGTTGCTAACAGATGTCAAGATTGGTTATTTCATGAATATGTCAGATGGAAAATATTCCAACAAGAAACTCAGCAAATTAGTGGGAGCAAAGGTATCACCGTATCAATTTTCTAAAAGATATGGAATCAAGGGTCCGTCCTTGTTGCATATAAAGTATAGAATCTTTACATTTTAAAAGTTACTAATATCTAAATACGTATGTGTTCATTGTAATCGTTATAGAAACAAATTTCTGGCGCCTATAGTCAGCAAATCCTCGTACTCTATTGGATAGATTGTCACCCACTGACAAACACATATTCGTGAAGCTGTCTTTAATCGAACTCCCAAATTAGTTACGTAAATATGCAATACAAATGTTTTCCTAACAAGTGACGTGTAATGTAAACAAAGGTTGTACCTTATGCTCCAAAGAAAAGCAATCCTCCCATCACTTCTTTTAACTCCTGACAGTTTCAACAAATCTTCTGGTCTAACCTCTTTAAATAACGGCGATTCTATTTGCTTTAATGAATCTTCTGCTCACTAATATCTTAAAGAAGATGGTACTTTCGTAACTCTTTCACGAGCGACATGGTTATTCTCTTTTCTTGAGGGTGATGGCGAGAGTCAAAGGCGAGGCCCTAGGAGTCTCAGAGATCTCAGCCTGAGAAGCTAAGTACTCCAGAGCAACAACTATGTCACCAACTAAGGCGAACATTTGCTTGCTCTTGAAGACACATTGCGGTTATGGCAACCGCATGGTGCATCTGTGGTGGGAAAATGACCTTGCAGTAAAGGATCAGCCAACTGAACAAACTTCTTCCGATCTTTCAAGAAAGGCGGGACTGCACAAAATTCACACGAAGATGACAGTATTACTTTATAAGAAGCTGAAAACATAGGCATGATTGAGTAAACAATTAACTGCAGGCCATAAAATTAGCAGGTCGTGTGGGTTGCTTCTTGGTCCATACGAACAGAAGTTTAGGACAGTTAAAAAATAAGTAGGGTCGGGTGGAACCAAGATTTGATTTATACAAAATTTATAACAGAAATTAGTATGAAGCAATGTAGGAGGTTATAAACTGTTCAATATGATTTGACTGACCTTTAAACTGTTCATCCTAATTGGCTGACTTTCTTTTTAGCTAAATTGTTAGCTTTAGCAATTTCACCCCTTAGCAATAAAATATAACCCAACATGACCCGTTTTCACATATATCAGTTATATTTACCCTTCTATAAGTAAAATTTAAGGCAAAAGGAACTCACCCATGGAACTAAATTTTGTTCACCGGACTTTTTAGTCATGTCAATTGCTTTACGTCCGGTAATCAACTCAAGCATCACAACACCAAAGCTGTATATATCAGACTTGATAGTAAGTTTACCACTCATTGCATAATCGGGTGCACAGTAACCGTAGGTACCCATAACTCGAGTCGATACATGGGTGTTGTCACCAACAGGACCCAATTTAGCAAGCCCAAAGTCTGAAAGCTTTGGATTGAAGTCATTATCCAGCAATATGTTTGAAGATTTTAAATCACGATAAATTACGGGTGGGTTTGCTATGCAATGGAGATACTCGAGACCACGAGCTGCACCGAGTGCTATTTTTAGTCTGGTGTGCCAATCTAATGGCTGCTGATGCGGCTTTAGATCTGGAGAAAGGACATACATCCAATTAGTTATTGACACCTAGACTTGACACACATGTAGACACAGATATGTACTCTAATAAGCCTTTCAATTAGACGCTAGTAAACAGAAGTCAGACCAGTATAAGCTATATATACCGTGAGAAACAGATCAAGTGATCAACAGGGGTCATATTGATATGTCAAACAACTACAACTTGCAAGACTGGTTACAAAAGGTCAACGGTATAAAGTCTCCAAAGTATTAGTGGAGTTATATGACCTTCTAATCATATTTCAGAAAGAAAGACAAAAAGCAAATAAGAAAAAGTCGAGTGGATCAACCTCTTTTGACTAATTAAGTAATTAACCAATTCACACAATTTCCCACTTATAGCCAAGACCTTTGCTGCAAAAATAGATGTTGCTACTCTGTTCTTAACCGCAAGAACAGAAAGTTTAATAGACAATTGATCAAAACCTACTTTTCACCAGAAGATAAATATATCTTTTACTATTTCCGTGATTAATGCTATCAAAATTAAAAAGAAAAAGATAACATCACATACATGTAGTCTAAGACAATAAAAACACTTTTTCAGTGTTCTGTTTCGATGTACGAAGAAAACTAACCTCAAAATAAAGCTCCAAAAAAATGAGATTAATGACACATGCCAACCACACTCGGAATGCATGGACATTAAAGCAGACATTGAGATTATCCTTTTAACAAAAGAAGTTCATATTGTATTTTGTGCAATAAGATATAGGAACTAATGGTTAAGATGATTACAGAAAGAAGATTTACGTAGTCTGAGATGAATATAAAACATCAGCAAAACACTAATACTTGGATGTGTATTATTAAAGTTCCAGCACAAAGAGGAAGTAAACCAACAATTGTGGATCTACTATTATGGTAAATCACATAAGTACTAGGCAAGCTAGGCGTAGGTTTTTCTTTCAGTATAAACACTATCATAAGTTCATAACAAACTTTTGCAGGATCTACTAAAAGTAAACTTTACTAAGTTTATGATACTGTACATAAAGTACAATGATTTTTCTGGTTATTCATGTACATACATGGCAGACCATGTAGGTCTACCCCAAGGTGAGATTGTGAGAAGTACATAGGGTCCTAGACACATTATTTCACGAGATGAGCCTTTTGAGAATTTAATAAAACTCAAACCTAGAAACTTAATGGCAGAAATAAACAGGATTCAATCAACATATAGATGTATCATTCAGTTTCATTCTTTGATAAAGAAGCTAATGATAAAATTAGATGATCAAAGAATTACCAAAAGATGATTTTCCAGGCTACCCTGTGGCATGTACTGTAAACCAGGAGTCTCTGGTCTCCATCTGTGCAATAACCAGTCAAAGTGACAAGGTTTGAATGGCTAAGAAGACTCAACATAAGAACCTCGACTATGAATTCTTGGTTCCTTGTAGGCCACTCAGATTGAGCTTTTACAGCAACCAACTGTTCATAACATTTAATTTTCAATGCTTACAATATAAGACAGTCACAAATAGACATTTTAAAGCATCAGAGAAATATGATACTCCGCTACTGAAAAAAAACTACTGAAAATAAAAGGTCTAAAGTGCATCTACGATTCAAAGAGTGTGTTTAAATGTGCAGTTACGCTGATGATAGGTTTTGAGTGTCTGCGTAAAATTGATTACAGTATAATTCTGATTAAAAGTGACTACTGAGATATATGTAACCTAACATACCAGCTCTACCTAGCTTTAGGTGGTATTTGGATGTGCCTTTATACAAATAACTGGGCCTCAGTGTCGTAAACTGGTTAAATTTGCATGATCAGGTAGAGATTAGCTTAAATCTAGTTAGAGGTATGATGAATCAAGGACAATTAGTGAGACAAATGCAAAATGATGTAATAATCCCTAGCTTTATACAACTAATTTTTCAAATCACAATAATGATTACGAAACTCACATCTAAACGAGTGATTTCCAAATACTGTAACTAATTCTGCCGATGCTCCAAGTAACAATTAGTCACTTACAAAACGCACAATCACATAAACAAACTACTTATAGATAATGAAGTCATGAAATTTACCTTTCCGGAATCTAAGCGGCCTTTATAAACACTACCAAATCCTCCCTCCCCAATCAAATTAGCAACTCTAAAATTCTGCGTAGAGCAGCAAGCTCCGAAACGTAAAGCTTCTCGCCACAGCTCTCTGATTACACAATGCCGTACCTCTTTCCTTCACATTATCTACACACCAACAACAACATTTCAACAAATTCCGTAAAACACATATACAAACATTTTTATAAACTATCGTACCAGTAACAACATCCTTATATCGTGTTCTCCCCTTCCCATTACCTACATTTACAAAAACAAGGAATAACAATTACAAATCTAGATTCTAAACTATAAAACTACAACAATGAGAATTAAACAGCCACCTTGGTTGTCACTGGAATCGAAATCGCCATCGGTAACTTCTTTCGAGCTTAATTTGAAGCATGAAAAGCAAGTCATTTGTAAAAAAAAAATATTTATACAGATAAATAAGTGCTTATTAATAAGATAAATTCATATAAATTAACATTCTTTCTTTCTCTCTCTAGAAATGTAACAAACCCTAAGAGAGAAATAAAGAAATTGGGAAATATTTTTAGAATGAATGACAGAATGCAAATCTAACACTAGATAGATCTAAGCACAAAATATAAATAAATAAATATAATGTTATCAGAGACTATAGTAGTGATTAAATTATTATTTATTATTGGCAAATTGCAAGACTAGAACTAGAAGACTTGTGTTTGTGTTGGTGTGTTGGTGTCCGGTTTTAGCGGCAATTAGCAGTGTTCTCCTTCCTTCCTATTTTTGTGGGTACCATAAAGCTACATTTATTTATTACTACTAATTAATTAATTATTGTTATTGCTATTTTGGTCCACTTAAACAATTATTGTATGCCATGTTTTCCTGCTCAACTTATATTTTATCCCATGTGAGTCTCACTATTGCAACACACTCGAAAATGCATTCTACTCCATTTCACTTAAAATTTAATGATTTAGACACTCGTTTTTTGATTCGACACTCTAGTTTATTTTATCTGAGTTAGACAGGTTGTTATATGTTATGTACAGTTTATGCAGATAATCAAGTTTGTCGAATAAAAAAAAAAATGAGTGTCTAATCAACACTCTATAAAGATTAATCCAAACTTCTTTGTTGCTAAGGGTAAACAAATAAACTTTGTTACGTCATTGAGTCATCGAATCGATTTTATCCGCTCACTTTTAAGTCGGTTTCTATTTTTATTTAGATGATTTTTTCGTCAAGATTTACTTACCTATAAATATATTTATTGGGCTTGAGTTTATTGTTTAAATATTCAATTATCAATAAACTTTGACTTTAAGCTGTTAATCCTTTGTGATTTTGTTAACCTTTGTTAGGTTTTATTCACACTTCCGTTCAACATCAATATTGTAAAGAAAAAAAAAAATTGTTTAACGCTATTGAAATTGATGAAACTTTATTTTCAAACTCGATAATGAACTCAGTTGAATAGTCGGATAAGTGAGCGATTGATTAACAATTAGCTATACTATGAGCTAGGATGCTCTTCGACTTTTCTAATCCGTTTTAATAGCTCGACGTCCAACTCAACTCGTCAATTTTATCATATCAATATAGTAGCGATAAACAAATACAAAGTATTTCTTAAAACAAATCCAAAACTTAAAGAGAGTGTTAAGATTCAAGAAAGAGAAACCTAACTTAGATTGATAGGTATAAGTTATGCTTACGTTTATGATATAACAAATTTTAGAATCCAAACCTTTCATTTAAACAACTTTTGGAAGGAATGAAACCTACTCCTCGTAAAACAAACACACCCTAAAGGATTGTAATAGGATATTTTCGCATACGTTAAAAAAGCATATTAATGGAATGAAAATTGGTTTGTTAGGTGACATCAATGTTTGCAAAGTACCTTTATGTGACAGTTCATGCCATGGTCCATACCATTTAGGACCAATGGTCCATGTTGAAATCAATTTCAAACACACACATATGAAGTGTCCTTTCTATTGTTTCCAGGAAGTGCATCCACAATGCAAGATTTAAGAAAAAGTCTAAAACACATATAAAGTTTTATCATTTATTTCAATAATAGAGGATTTCTATTTTATATACCTTTAGCATGAATAGATCTGAAATCTTGAACATATTCATAATTTAATGCAAGACGAGAGAACATATTATAAACTTGTAAAAGGTTTATAGAATCAAAAGTTTGATATATTAATGATTAAACATGATATGTCAAACTTGTAAAAGGTTTATCTATATGTTCTAATGTATTTTATGGCCACAATAAACTGAAATATGCTTTTAAGGGTTCTTCATACGCATAAAATGATGATGAAAAAAATTAGGTTTTAAACTCTCATTTTGGTTATGGTTCTAATTCACAGTTGTCTTTCAGAGGCGATTAACTAACTATTACTAACGATGGATGAACTTGCCAATGGTACATTTCATTATTGGAAGAATGCCTCTTTAACATTGTGTAAGCAACATATATACTTTTGGTATTAGAGGCCAACATGAATGCAACAATATCCATTGTCAACAAAAAACAACTTTTTAGTCCAAGAAACACCAATCCTTATGTACGATCTTGTCACCTTATTACTTGGTGAAACCATCTTCACATAATTAGTTTCATTAGCCTTAAAGCGTTAGGTCAGATGAAACTCTATATGCTGTTATAAAGCGTAATCGCGTCATTTGTCTTGCCTCTTACTACTCTTATAACACCTCATCTCAATAACATTTCATATAACAGCCACAAATATACACTTACTTTGAAAAAAGAAACCCCAAACGATCGCCATCCCAATGCTGTGGCCTATAACACGAAACCCTTGTGCATCACAAGTATAGTGGCGCCATAGGTGCCATTTGACACCTATAACACGTTATAGGGTCACTTAGCCTTAAAGCCAGCCTTAGCCTTAAAGCGTTAGGTGCAGTAAAACTCTATAATCGTTATAAAGCGTCGGCGCCAACTTGCCTCTTATAACTTGTCCATAACTCTTCATAACATTTCATAACGCTGCGCTAAACAACTTACTTTGAAAAAAGAAACCCTAACGATCGCCATCCCAATGGCTATGGCCCTATAAATGGATCCAAGTATAATGCGGGCCATGGGTCTTATTTGACACCTATAACATGTTATAGGGTCACACTGTCAAGCTCTTAACTGAAGGTTCTAAAGTAAAATGGATTCTGGGTCCAAAATAAGCTTCAACTGAAGGAAAGGTTCATTCCTTCTCCTCGTATACAATTCTAATGCAATTCTTTCCAAAGTACGCCAAAAGTAGTCATTCATAGCAGCAGTAACAGGATGCAAAGTCTACCGAGTCTCATCTAAAACAAACAAACACACACACAGATTTACATGACTCCAACTCATTTACTGATCAATTTGTGTTAGATTTTCCCTTCAATAGGTTCAATTATCAAATTAATAAAACTTAACATCAAACATTAAAAATGGCCAACATGTATTTGAAATAAGCTTATCACAAACACATAAACTAACTTTCCACACACAATGAAGCTATAAACAGGAATGATTTCAGGAGTAGAATTTTCTGAACACGGAACTGCTAATTATACTAATCAAACGACAACGTAATGTAGAAGGGTGTGATTTTGACATTTAGTCGCAGCATTTCTATACATATTACCTATCCAAACATACGATGTACATGATTCTTACATACTAGAGTGACTCTATCTAGTCTACTTCTGAGGGTTCCATCCTTTCCATTTCATATTGCTGAGCCATCCGAAGCCAAGATATAATTGACCTGACTTTAGCTTCACCAAATGCTGCCTGTACGGTATGAGTATGCTCCTCAGACCTGCAATAGAGTTAATGTCACATTTATTAAATAGTAAGTGGACGGTGACATTTCATTTCCACAGGTAATTCAAGTTCATCTATGATCGATTCATTAATCTATTTACAGTTTCAAGGGGACAAACTTTGTATTTTATCCCATGACATGAAAATTACTTTAGTACCCGTCTAAGATTTCTGGACATTTCCTTCTTTTTTTTTTTTCTTTTTTTTTTTTTTTTGAGAAACTTTATAGGTTACATTACTCGGTTGTCCATTGTGATTGTCACAAAACTCATACATTACTACAAAACAACATTCTGTAACCATATCAAAGGCACCTAATTTCGTGAAGTGTTTCACTATTTGATCAAATGTTAAAACACGCAACTCTGAGTTAAAACATGGTCAGACCAAAATCTGTGAAATGAATATTTTCTCATTATACCAACGAGCCATATACAACTCTGAGTTGAAAATTTTCAGTAAGTGTTGCATTAATTTAGGCAGGCCGAGTATAACATATTTTCCAATGGAGGGTGTATCAGGGCGTTTGGTTGCTGGAGATGAAATTTGCTTCTGATAATTGAAGTTGTAATATCAAAAGTCTGAGTTATGACAAATTTAATTCTTCAAGAACTATAGATAAAATGGCTAAATTAACTATTGATATAAAAAGGAGAGATCTCTGCTAAACTGGGTGAAAGTCTCTCATGTTAGGCTCTAAAGGGGTATATTAGTAATTTTAATCTCCTCTTAGATAAGCAGCGTTTTTGCAGGCTGCATCAAACAGATTATCTAAAGCTGATTAATATCAGAAGCATATCTAAAAGCTTATTATTATGACTTTAAAGCTGCAATAATCAGGCGAATAAGTAAGGTGATTCACTTTAAATGCAAATCCAAATACCCAACTAATAATCTGGGAAAAAGTCAGGTAGGCCGAAAAAGGAAGTCAACCAGTGACACCATTTCTGAAACATACGAGTGAGGAAAGGAGGCTAAACAAACCTGATGTGCACATTGTCTTGTAAATATGAGCAACATGAATATCTCCTTTCGTAGCCATATGAGGCCTCTCCAAGCACTCAAGAAATGCCAAATCTGCCTTGAGAAGCTCAGCCTGATCGTGAGTATCATAACCCATGTCATGACAGTAACAGCAATAGTCGAGCCAATCAATAGGGCGCTTGTCCCAAAGTAGAGACCCTCCATCCTTTCCACTTGACCAATTTGGTCCACAGTAATGCCCATATCGCGGAAAAAGCTGAGAAAGGAATGCCCTTGGCCCGGTATGCCATGGTTCCTTGAAACATAGGGTCTGAAGCACAGTGGCATAACTAACAGTTGGCTCAGAAAGCCTACGCAACCTAGACTCCCGTGCATGTTTCTTGAGCTTTTTGTTGAAAAAAGTTGGCATTTAATTTTGTCCTTGACATTAATGGCCCAAGGAACAACTGAAATAACGGACCATCCCCAAATCTTTAAATCAATATCTTGGGGTTTAGGTGATTTCTCAAGAGTTGTTGACATATCCACCTTATTTGACACCATTTTTTATATATAAGTAACACAAGATAATGATTGAGAACTATTTCAGCAAGACTTCCAGTCATTCACATTTCTGGGCATCACTTAGAAACAAGACCTGCATGTATCAATAATAGTAGCAATGAGGACATTTCAGACCAGCTCGTGACGTCATACTACTTTTATGAAGTTCAAAACAGAATATTTAAGTCATACATCATATATTGGTCGAATACATAAAGATACAAATAAAAGCTGCTAAAAAGAAGGAAATATGATTACATGAAAGAAAAGTAGACAGTGAACATGAGTAAAAAAGAACACACATGCTAGTAATAAGAGTCACTCAAATTTATTGATTTAAACTGAACATGAAAGAATAAAACTAAGGCGGTGTCCTTTCAAGAGGCGCCTGCCATTCCAATTAACGATCAATACTCTAATCAGACTAGTAATTAAGCATGAAACAAACTGAGACTATTCCGGTTGCAAATAAGGAAACAACATGATTGCCCTAATTAAGGCTAAAAACAGCTGTAGTATTTGCGAGTGTAGTAGGCTCATCTTTGCCATATTCACATATTCTTCGTCCCCTCATGCTGTTTCCAGTCATTCCATGTTTATCTTACTATCTAGCATTCCATTGATTGTTTAATTAAATGTATGACAACACTTCAATCAAAGAATCCGAAGAGGATATTAGAAATTCCTAACTAATATAGAGATTGGTACTCTACAGCTTTCTTCAAAGACAATCCACATCAGCAATTCTCTAGAAAATCCATCTACAAGATGGTCTCTTGGTAATCTAGATGAAAACAAAAAAAAATGAAACGTGTACAAGAATATATCTCATTTGACGGCGATAATTTTGATATATGGAATCATGATCAACAGAGCAGACATCAGATGCGGGAGTTATTTTCATACAGATGCAGAATCTTAAGTAAGTTGTTATGGGTTGTCTTAATTTAGTAGTTGTGTTGGAATGTGATGTAGATCACCAACCGATTATGTTCCTGACTCCCGAGTCATATAAAATGCTTAATTCTGTCTCTATAACCATTTGTTTACAGTTAACGAATAAAACTGTGAAATATGACACACAAAGCATGACGGTTGTTGTCACCAACAGAACGAAAAGTATAAGATACGAAAAGCCTATAATATTACAAAGAGAACGACAACAAGAAGTATGTGCTGAACCAGGTCAGGAAGTCTAACAACGAAAACCAGCATCCATGCCACCAATCACTACGATGTACTTGTACCTAAAGGCATCAAAATAGTCACTTCACTACATTCATGTCAATCCTCAACCTACTGCTACTCCTAAAATTCTGTATTGTTCTTGATGTATTACACCTCTGTCCCAAGCGGCGTTTAAAAAATGCATGATTACACTCTGACACGAATATCGTTAACATTTTAAAGTGTTTAACTTGACGTTTGAACTTGTATATCGAAGGCGACAAATGTTCACACCTAATCATTAGCCTTTCCATGTAACCTAAAAGATCAGTTTCGACTCAAAAACACCACTACAACCACGCAATTCAAAGTAATTTACAAACTGTATGATAACAGCATATGAATGAATCAGATAACGTATCATAGCAGCATTCATAATATCATACTAAGGGTGTTTGTTTCGACTTATAGCTTATTTAGTTTTGGGGTTATGTTTCATAAGCTCACATTTTGTGGCTTATTTTGAAACTTTCCGGCTTATATTGAGTATTTATTATTATTATGTCATAATAATCTTATATAAGCCACAAAAATGAGGTTATGAAACATAAGCCGAAAACCAAATAAGCGATAAGCCGGCTATATAACCGAAACAAACACATTGAGTCATACTAATAATACTCGACAAGGCAATAATCAACAAACTTCAAAATTCAGATATAATAAGAATAATAGATAAATGAAGCAATGGAGAGTTAAAAAGTAGGAATGAAACTAACCGAAAAGAGCGACTACTGATCATAAGAATGAAAGAAATTAATATTTAATTAGGGTTTAATGAATGAATTGAGGATGATAGAAGAATAGTGCTTGTTTGTTTGTGTGATGAGAAAGAAAGGTAACCGACTCACTCTAGACGCTTCTGAAATTTTCTGAATTCAAGGGTGTGACGAAAGTTTTGGTTGGGTACATTTTCAATAATACAGATAATAAAATATACTTTCCCATTTTAAATAATATTCCTTTTTCGCACGTTATCTTTTTCTAAATTAGTTGGTTAAAGAGGCCAATCTCGGACCCACCATTTTAAGGAAATTAAGTTTTTTTTTTTTTTTTAAATAAACTTAACGTTAACGCAAGGTGCAAACAATTTTGATAAACCCTAATTCAAAAGTTGATAATGAAAATAAAACCCTAACGAAAGTAATCAATGGTTAAAAGATGCTTTACAATAAAATTCTAAAACCAAAATTTATTAAAGAAATTATCTTTGAAAAAATATAATTAAATAAAGTAAATAACAAAATTAAAATAAATAAACTTTCCTAACTAAATAAAATAAAATAGGTCTTTAATTTGATCATTAATTACGATTACAAACCTTCAGGTTCATTATCTTTAAGGGTAGTTTGGTATATAGGTGAGTTTAGGATTTGGATTTAGATTCGGATTCGGATTCATACTTGGATTTGGATTTGGATTTGGGTTTGATGTAAGAAAAGAAATAAATAAATAAAGTAAGAGAAATAATATTACTAAATTGAAAAAAATATTTTAATCGTTAATAAATTAAAAAACGAAACTGCATAAAAGAACTTGTGGCGTACAAATTTTGTTAAATAAAATTTGACAATTTATTGAGTTGATTTCACCCTAACCAAGAGAGTGGGTAGGGAATTGAATTTGTCAAAGAAGACCCATGTGTCAAGGAAATCAAATAACACCAAACAGCTTATTTTCACTCTCAATCAATCCACACCTTCTGAAACCCATATACCAAACGGACCCTAAATTTCACAGCTCTTCAAACCATTTCTTTATTGTTTTCAACAATAAAGTTGAAGCTTTATTATCGTATTCTTTCACAAATTTGAAGGTCTTGAATTTTCTCAACATTCTCTTCAACAACTCAGCCTTCAAAATATTTTCTTCAACCTTAAAATCGGCCTTTGGTAAATGTGGCTTTACTTGGGTAGAACCATGGCAATTCTCCTTCCTTCCCATGACAAAATGTAAAGATTTTGTTGAATATCGACTTTTCCTTAACCTCATATATGCCATGGTTTTCCAAACAAATTATAACACTCATCAATATGATCCATAATACAAAGTACTTACTTTATAAAATTTCTCGATGGTCACCTAACCCTACAAACTTGGTAACCTTCAATTGCACAAACCTCCATCAATAGTTTTAAAGTTTACCAATTTTCTTGAAACCAAATTATTAAACTACAACCATAAATAATTTAAAATAATAATAATAATAATAATAATAATAATAATAATAATAATAATAATAATAATAATAATAATAAACTGAATTAATGATTAAGATTTTCGAACATAATAATTTGGTTGTAGATAACCGATCATCCTTCTTTCCCTCCTCGCATTCTTCAACTCTTTCATTGGTGAGCAGCAGTTGATTGTATCTACGATTGTTAATAGATTCGCTATAGTTGGACAAATTCTCGAACCTCCAAACTTTCTACCTTGCGATTCTTATGGATTGATGCCCCTGTCGATTCTGAACTTAGTTCTTCTAGCATAGTGTAACTCTTGTCACTCTTTCATGGATTTGGTAAAACCATGATTATATCTACTCGAGGCCATATACCACCAACAATGTGGGTTTTAATAACATCTACACTATTCATCGATACTAACAAGCTTTAGATGCCAATTGTCGCAGAGGACCTTGAAGAAGTTTAATAAATCATAATCTAGGGTTAATAACTAGAATAAAACTTGAGAGAATAAAACTTCGAGAGAATAAAACCCACAAAGAGTAAAACTCTTATAACACAAAGTTTACTAATAATCAATGATCAAAAGATGATTTACAATGAAATCCTAAACCCTATATTTATAAAGGTAAAGTTATATTGAAGAAAACAAAGATAACTAACTAAAGTAAATAACAAAATTTAAAATAAATAAACTTTCCTAATTACACAAAATAATAACACTTCTTAAAGTAAAATCGCATTTGTGGCCTTTCTACGGGTAACTGAATTTTTTTTTGGTAGTAGCAACTGAAAACTAACCAATATTCGAGAGTTTTACGGCTTAACAAGGTTCACAGATGTAATGTCGTAGCGAAAAATAATTTATGTTAGCCAAAAAAGTGTAAATCATTGTTTAGGGTCTTATTTGTAATATATGTAATAGTTAAAGGTTTCGATGTAGGTTCATGTTAGTATTGAACACGTTTGGTTCAAGTCTCATGTATAAGGAGTCACGAGACTCTCATGTATAGTGGACGGTGGATATATAAATACACCCAGGGACCCATGAGTTAGGGAGGGGGGATATAATTTCATCTTTCTTTTTAGAATGAATTGAGATTCTTTTAGTTTAGATGAACATGACGGTCGTGTTTTCCATGAAAACAAAAATACGTGGTCTTGTAGTAGACTTCGGTTTGTATGTGAAAGAAAATAACATGTTCATTACTATAATTTAAGAGAATCATCTTTTTAGAATGTGTGTGCCCTTTTTTATTTATTTATTCATATATTAAGCTAGAATATGATAGATTATGGGGTTGTAGAATTTTTATTGCTTAAATCGTTGTTAAAACCATTTTGTACCGATTTAGTTACATCAAAACATCACGTTTTCATAGCCTTACAAAAGCTCATTCGAAAGACGAAACCAAACCAAACAAAAGTGACTATATCTTTCTTAGACTAGTATAGTTTATTAGACCAAACGAAACTTGAACAAAAGCTGTTTAATTTGGTTGTTTAACGCTTTTATTTTATATCTTTCTTAAAGTGATCACATAAACGTATACTATACACTATATATGCTCATAATGTCTACGAAAAGATTTGGAATTATATATTTTTTTTTTTTGACAACGTTTCCATTTAAGTTCACCATACTCGTAGAGGTTAACAACTTGTCCACAGTCATATTTATGTGCTTACCCTCACTTGCAGTCACGATATATTAGCTTCCGGTCATGAGAGAAACCGTCTGGCCTCACACAATTCCTTCACGAATAGCGTCCAGGATGGCAGGCCTTCTGATTTGAGCACGTGAGCTTAGTCAAGGCGCACAAATCCAATCTGAACTCTGACGTGAGCGTGAATGACGCCAGTGAGTCGCGCGATCCCTTCTTACTACTGGTGGGCTACCTCAACATGGCTGGCGTTTCTGTTTACTCTTGGCATGGTTGTAAAATGTGACAGATACAGGGGTCACCGGTCACATGTCATTCGGTGATTCACTACTATAAATGCTACATGTGCTACGTATACGACATGTCATAATAAAATGTTAGTGGTCACACCTCTTAAAGGTTATTGGCATAGATATGATGCAACTCATTTTCTCATTGGTGTATGCTGTGGCTTGGCTTCAAGATGTAAATAAAACATATGTCCCAACATTTTATCCTTAGTGTCGTGAAAATTATATTACAAGCTTACTTAATATCTAGACTTCGATAATTACTTACATCAACATTTTATCCGCAAAAGTGACAATGATCTGCAACACAATCCCGCTTTGTTCCAACTAGCATGTTTCCTGGCATCATATGTACCTCGAGCGACACTAGAAAACCCTTAAATGACATTTTATGTTTGTGTAGTTAGGGGTGTAAGCAGTGAAGTTTTCTAAAGTAACTCAACTCGAGCTCGCTTCGAGCCGAGATTTATCGCGCCGCCGAGCTTCGAGTTCAAGCTCTCAAAATGAGCTCGAAATATTTGACAAGTTGAGCTCGAGCTTATATAGGAGAAATTGGGTCAAGTGAAGGCTCGATAACTCGTATAGGCAATCCAAAATACCAAAAATAGATCAAAGGCTCAACCATATACATGTATGCGTGTGACTGAGTGATTACATCCACAATTGAGAATAAAACCTGCCTTGTCATGTGTAAAACACTGTTAGACAAAAGAGCAACACCTCAGGATTGTAACTACAGTTTCATAGTAATCGCTCTACTTTTGTTAAAAGTATAAACACCAATACCATAATTTTAACGAGTAGGTCGTTACCCAGACAATTTCTTTCTGGTGCAAAATTTAAGATGTGTCAATTGATTGCTTATACCTGCAAAACTAATGTTGCAAACCTTGGTCAAACATTTGAAAATTATGTTGTTCTGTGATAACCTTATTAAAGCAATTGAAACAACATATATTCGGATCGAGCAAAGTTTCCAAATTGCATAACTGAATCATACAAGTTGCGTGCTAATTTTCAAAAGTTTGGCAACAACGAGATACAAAATAGCATAATCTGCATCCACATTATTCAACATTTTAACCGCAATGAAGTAAAAATAAGTAGAGAGTAGAAAACAATAGAAGTACAAAATAAGCTAAATTACTCAATAACAGTCTCAGGAACCAGGATACAGTCCTCTTGATCATATATAACCCCAAAAGGTGACTAACAATCTACCAAATAAGTCTGTCTTCTTCAAATAATAGTAATAAATTTACGACAACAAAAAACCCAAAATAACCCTTCTTTTTTCTTTTCTTATTTTCGATCCAGATTTATCATCATGATCTGATTAATCTATCAGTCCAATGTTACAGAGATAGTTATGTTTGATCTGTACAGAATCATTCCTACCCTATAGAATTACCTGCTGCTACAGCTCAACTCAGCTCATGACCAGTAATACTTTGTGTTTTACATGTGAAAAGGCTACAAACACTCGGTCACACATCGTCTCCTTTACTGTCATAACTGCCAAACACAATCGAAACTGAATGAACCTACCTTTAAGTCGAGTGGAACCGCAGCTGTAACCGTCAACAGTTGGGTGACGATACCTGCTGCCAAGAAGGCGGTTTCCCAGAACCACCACCCACTTCACCTACTCTCTCGGATTCTATTGCTGTTGAACTCCCAAAAGCACTATTAAAACCATTTCTAACATGGTGGGACAATGACCGGTTCTTGTCCCAGAATTCTCTCTCATGTCTGGGTCAACCGTTTCTAATTTCTGGGGTTTAAGGGGCGGATTTGGTCCTGAAGATGGAGCTTGAGGTTGGGTTGAATGGTTCTCGGTCACCAAATTGGGCAATTGCCTCATGTTCCCAGATGGGAAAAATGATGACGGTGGAGGAATAATATCATTTTCTGCAACGACTCCAGGAGCAAACTTTGTACCAGGTGGCAAAGCTTTTTGATTTTCTTTGAAGCAACTTTCCAGACAATAGGGCCAAGGTTTGCAGCAAGCGAGCTAAACTTCTAGCATAACCATGCTCAGCATGTAAACCTACCTGAAATTGAGAGTGGAAATATTAATAGACAGAATCAATACTTTTAATAAAGAGGTTGCATTCGAGGAAAGAAACCATAGTAAAAGCTAGAAAAGCGTTACGAGAGCAATGATGCAAACATTTAAATATATGATAATCCATTCTAGCCATAACTTATTTACTGAAAAACTACTTCACAATTCAAACAAATACACCTATTGTAGCTACTAACTGAATTACATTAGTCTTTGTGAATGCACTAGGTGGTACTATATTCTTAGGAGGTGAAACCTGAGCTGTGGACAAAGAATGCTTGCCTTTAGAATCTAAAAAGGCGCTCACCAAGCACGATGACTTAGAATGATTAGTGGGCCCAGAGGTATGCCGATTCTTAGGATTCCGTAAACGAGAGATTATAGCTTTAGCAACACATTTGTCATGACAATCGAATTCATACTTTTACGACAAATAACACAAGGTGCATCGATCGAATATCAAAAGTACTTAAAGGTTTAGCATTCGTTACATCACTTGTTTCTATTACATTTTCCGACGCAATATCTATAGTGGAAGCAACGGAGTCTTATTCATAGTCCTAGGGTGTTATTCTACTTTAGCATTCCTTATTGATCTTTCTTAGGTCGCAACTTCCTATTCTTTGATTGAGTGCTCCTAGGTCGTGAAGTGCGGACGTTTGGAAAAGACGCAACTATTCCTGCTTCAAGTAGAAGGAAGCACGTTAGCAACTTGTGATTTGGCAAGAGGTATTCTAGGTTCACGATTACTAAGTGTTAATGGTGCTAATCTCTTAATGATGGTAGGCGGAAGTAGTTCATACTTTCCTAACATTTCTCTTAACTTAGAGATAGTGTGAATCAAATCTTGATTTTAGAATGAATATTACCAAGAAAATTCATGACTTCTCTAGTGTGAGCAAGATAGTGATCAAGTTCGTTTGATGCTTCATGACGAGTCTTATTGAGTAAATCAAATATGACACCATATTCCTATTTAACTTTTACAAGCTCTTGTTCATATTTTGAGATTTGACTTTTCAAAGACACGCTTTTGATCATCCAGTTGCTCAAGTTTAGGATCAAGATTTTCTTGCAAGAATCGAGCGATTTTATTTTGAAAACCAAGTTGTTGATTGTGAATATCTTTTCACACCAATTAAGACGACGTTTTGCATTGTAAAGTTCATATAATCGCTCACTTTCAGCTTTTAAAGACTCGATCCGAGCACATTATCGAGATTCTCAACAGCTACCACAGAGTCAACATTATCGCAGAGATATAATCGATGCATGTGGCAAAGAATTGAATAACACAACATTATGGATATCAAGACGATAACATCTTTCAAGAGTCGATCAACATCTTTTCTCAACATTTTCTTTTTTCGCTTAGTATTAGAAATAGATGTTTCGCTTTCTCGAAAACGACCTTCATCACTCCAAGTCCTTATGAAAGTCCTGCTCCCAAGACAATGCACAAATTTTCAAATTCTTAACATTTGGTAAAAGATTTTCCGAAAATGTCTCTTTGTTCTCGCGCGAGGCGATTGAAAATGTTAAACTTTGATTTCGTAATGATATTCTATCTCATGTTGTAAAGTTTTGAGGTCACCATGAAAATGTCAAAATATCCGAGAATTTTGCGATTTTCGTGTTTTGAGTTTACTTCACCGATGGAATGTAAAGGACCATAAATTTGTGCATAATCGGTTGGGGATTAACATTAGAAGACCTGTGTGTTTTGATGATAACCCTTGATGTGTTAGAAGAATCCGTTGGTGTGACAAAAGTGACCGATTTTGAATAATTAAAAGGTTTGTTGTAAAATGTAGCTTTTAATTTTGATCGACTCTCGTCTTCGCATCTAATTCCTCTTGACGATGATATTCAACAACACTCATAACAGTAATTATCAATTTTATATTCGTGACCGGAAACTTCGTGATTTGGTTTGAATGTTTTGGTTGAAAGCTTAGGTTTGTAATCGAAGATTCATCCATATCCATTTGGATCGGTTTTAAAGTAAACTTTTCAATAGCGCTATCGACTCACCATGTTTGTAAACAACAGCTTTAAACTCTTTAAGTTTGCGTTGCAAGTCGATAATTTCTTCAAGATGATTATCTATTCGTTTCATGGAATGCTTTTTGTATGCAGAGAACTTTTGACAAGTTAACAACTCAAACCTTAGCTTTTGATTTTCCAAGGTGAGAGCGTTAATTTGCTTTTTATGTTCATGTTTCGCTTGTTCTATCTCGCACAACAAAGCATTCTTCAAGCGGCTAGATCACGATCCGTCTCTAAATATTTTTCGCTTTGATGAGATTTAGTAAAGGTCGCTTCAAAACCTTTTCACGCTTTTTCTTGAGTTTTGAAAAAGTTGAGTTGCTTTTGTAAACATTCAAAATCCTTGGTTAACAGTGCATTTTACTTTTAAGGTTTGATTTAATGCACAACATTCTTCAATTTTGGATTCTTGGTCTTTAAGTAACAGAGCAAGATCTGGATGAGGCAAAAGTTCGGCTTGTTCAATGTAAGTCACAACATGATCATTATTTAGATCCTCAGTATAACGACGAGTCAATTTGATTATCAAAGGAAACCATAAGGTCATCTTGATCGTCAAATGTAACTACTGTGGTCTATTTGAAAATCGCTTGAATGAGATGTAAATGACTCATTTTGAACATTATGAGCCTTGCGAATTCGGGATGTTGGCGGAGATATTAGATCCGAGATAAATATGGTTTGTTCGGTACTGAGACAAGCCACCGGTGTCATACATCGGGCCTGTGTCACCATGTGTAACTCATGCATATTAGCCATCAACATAACGGGTGCATTGGCACGCAAGTCTTCCATATCATCATCTCGAGTCCGCATTTGCCATAAAACTCTGTTTTTTCTGCGTGAGAGATCCACCACTTCATCCTTAAGAGCCAAAATAAGAGCCTCTTTGAAATAAGCATTGCCCTAGTCCTCGGCTTTGGGCATGCATTAGCCAGTGTCCTTCTCATTGCAGTTGTAGCATTGAAGACCATTCAACCCATTCTCGAGCATTTCCTGCTCCACCACTAGAGCTCATTGTTATTCCGACCCACAAGATTAAACCTCGACCACCAATCGACGACCATAACCACGATTCGAACTTCAACTCGTCCATTTTTACAACACCGATTTCGTGTGTTAGATGAGGAACGAATACGATTGTTGGATTTGTTGGTATAACGGCCAAAAGCATTAGCAATCATAACAAATCCTTGTTGCAATGCTTCGAACGGATCGATGTCCTCATTAGCTTCACCGACAATTGGTTGAGCATTGTTGTTGTTGTATGGAACCGATTGATTTTGTTGAGATTGTTGTTGTGAATGATCGCTTTTGTGTGACAGAGGCGAGTTGGTTGAGTTGCTTGTTGAGGAGGATAACTTTGTTGAGCATATAAGGCAAGTTGTTGATTTTCCGGATGTGGGTGGAGCAATTTGAGCACGGAGAATCCTTTCCCGATCAACTTCCTTTTCATGAGGCTTCAAGTAATCGTACAACAATCCATATGTAGAATGATGCATATTCTTCGCTGACGGAGAAAAATGACATACTTCTCCCATTCGTGACCAAGACTACTCAGAACTTAGTATTCACCGCAATTCTTGGCATGATGATGTTGTGTTTATCCAAATCATTGATGATGTCGAAAATCGATGATGATAAGACTCTAGTGTCTCTCCGTGTTCAATCATGAAGTGTTCATAAGCCCAAGAAATTTTGGATTCCAAATCCTCCCGATTGAGCATGATCCTTCCATAAGAAGATGAATATGTTCCCACATTTCCTTTGCGTCCTTTGAGCATCAACACTTCAAGAATTGGGTTAGGTAATCCTAAAAGGATATATTGCATTGCAAGCTCATCACTTCATAGTGTAGAAGTTCTGCTTGATTTAAATCGCAAAAGAGCAATGTTCGTTTGTTCATCTCTTGGTGGATTAGCATTAGGATCTCGGGCACAATGATGAGACATCTCAAATGGACCTTCCAAGATAACCTTCTTTAAGAACTTTCCATGTGGCTTCTTCATATCACAAAACCTAAAGAACCTTATCACCTATTGATCGTAGTTTCGGAGTGAGCATTGGAGGTCTATCAGTGATCCACCTCATGAATTGATTGTTGGTCGCTAAAGCTTCACACATCTTTGCAAACCAAGTGGGTTCCTTCATAGTGTTCCTTGATGGATGTTGATTGAAGTCATTAGTGTAGGGTTGAACTTGAAGACTTGGCGGTGTTTGAACCATTTGTGGTGGAGGAATTGCTCCAAGTTGTGGAGTGTGTTGTTGATTAAATTGTTGTTGATAAATTGCTTGTTGTTGATTCCATTGTTGATGTTGTGGACTTAGTTGTTGTTGTCGTTGAGAATAAGTGTAAGGGAAATAGTTAGAGTATGGTGGTTGTGACATGTTTGAAAACTTGTGTTGGTAAAAATGGATCTTTGTAGTCGAATGAACCTTTGTTGATGAAGTGTCCTTAGGCGTAGAAATCACAAGAAACCAAGTAGAACTTATGCGTAAAAACACCAAAGTTACGCGTAGCAAATAGAGTTACGCGTAGTTTTAGCTTACGCGTAAGTATGGAAAAGACTCTAAAGTTAGGCGAGACACAAAGTTAGCGAGAAAGTTAGGCGAGGATTACCTTATGCGTAAGACTAGGCTTAGGCGTAAGATTAATCTTATGCGTAGGATTTCTGCCGTAAGCTTTATGCTTATGCGTAAGATTGTGGTTTTGCCCAAATGATCTTTTACACTATCATAGTGCGAAGATATCCAAAGTCGACGTATTCTCGTGCTTATCCAAGCAAGAAAACACGGAGTAAACCACGAGAACAAAGATCAAGCCACGGATAAAGTTACGCGTAAGATTAGGGTTTTGATACGCGTAATCTTACTCGTAAAATGATTATGCCCAAAGATGTTTCTAACCGATTTTTGTGATGAGATAGCTTCAATATCACCAAAATAACACAAAAGTGTGAAACTTGATGAACCAAAACTCCTAAAAGCAGTTAAGCGTAGGTTTACACCCTCGCTCAAAACAATCTTAAAACTTAGATCCACGCAGAAGGTTGAAACTTTTGCCAAAACAAGTATTTTAACACCTTAAAGCGTTGAAAGTACATGAATCTTGGATTAAAAGTGTAAAAACGAGTTTTTAAGCGAACCAAAGTATCAAGGTTGTTCTACGCGTGGGACCAAAAACCCACTTTAAGAAACAACGATTCACCCAACTAGTTAGGCGATTGATACCACTGATAGGTCACTAGATTTACAACACAAGCTTAATAGAAAGAAATAAAGGCGATTGAACAAGTATCCAAACACACACACACAATATAAAGGAAACGGTTATGCGGAGAGAGTGAGTGAAAGGAATAACTTGAACAACCAACCCTCAAGTGAGGGTTATTACATAGTATTTATAGGCAAGGAGCTAGGGCAACACTCCTACTCCTTTCCTTTTCCTTATTGGACATGGGCCTAAGCTTATAGGCCTTCTACATAAGCTAGACCTTAAACAAACATAAATGCTATAATAAGCTACCTATTACATATGAGTAACAAACACTTGAATTAAGGTTTAGGAGTGATTCCAACACGAACCATTATTACAAGTAGATCGGAAAAATTCAGGATAAGATTTAGTTTTGGTAGAGGAGACTTTAGGGATGAGTGGTGAATATGAGCTGCTTTTATTAGGCCCTATTTACTGTCGCAGCCACAGAAAAGTGTATCGAGCACGCTTGAAATATGGAAATGTCAAAATTGCCCTTGACTAAAGACAAATGTAACGCGAGATGTCCTCGACTAACCAAAATGGTCAAAGGACTCAGCGAGTAAAACCTCAAACAGGGACCCCAACGATGAATACTACGGTTTGTCTTCATCGCGATCCGTCGAGCCAAGTTCAGGGACCGACGGTGTATTTTAGTCTAATTAAAAATATAAACATTCTAAGGGAGCCCACTTGCACACAATCATATTCGGTAAGCCTCTCACTGTTCGTCTCCATTTTTGTTGCCCGTCACGCATAGGACATAAGGCTGGCGTGTGAGTTTGGCTTCTCACGGAAGCTTATGAGCTCCGCTGTGAGCAGCCTAAATGAAAGCATTTTGATCCAAAACAACAGTAGAATGTCAACATTTTGGTTTGTTAAAGTTCTTAAACAAATATTCCATTATGTCAATTTTGTCAAACCGTAACCGGGTTTAGATTTCTACTATAATAACAAAGATGGAACACTTTACCAAATATTCCGCGGTAATAGAGAAAAACCCGAACCCATTGATTAAGAGGATAATCAATGTGAACCGTGTGGATTGGGTCCACTAACTTTCTATGAATTTTAAGTAATTGATTTGACAAACACGTGATGACATATATTTTTATAGATTATATATCTTCTTCAACAATGAATTTGTGGCTTTGTTTTCACATGCAACTTGTTACCAAAGAAATGAAAAGTATTTGCTAACGGGTAAACACGTAAGAAGTTGTTAAAAATAACATAAATACTCTTGGTATTTGTCTAAGGATATATCATGTATTTGTTTTAAACATGTTTGTTAAAATCTCGATTCTAATTTTAAGATCTTATAATTTTATGATATTATAAAGAAAACGATCTTGTTTTCACGTAAGATCTAATGCGATCCCGATCTTACCATGAATTTTAAGATCTCGTTTGACATGATCTTCCTTTTTTAAATCACAAGTTAAAAACTACAAATTTATATATTAAGTTTTGTAGTATATTAAAAACAAGAGTTTAATTGTATTAAACACTTTATAGTCATAATTTTGACTTACATTTTCATATATATATATATATATATATATATACACACACACACACACATGGTTTTCGACTCGACATCATGGACCAACTAATCCTAGTCGACTTTTTTGGACGACTGAATGACGCAGTGAACCTCCGCGATTCAAACTCAGACCTCTAAGACTTTGCTCTAAATTTTCATGATATATATGATAGCTAATAATATGTGGATTTGCATAAATTTTTCAACACCTATTACGAAAATGATAATATAGAGGATTTTAAGATCCCGATCCGATTTACGATCACAATCTTACAGACGAAAATTATTCCATGTAGGATTCCAATCTTAAAAGCATTGGTTTTAAGAAACAAAGGGTTGTTATATGCTAGCATGCCCTATCCGATAATTGAAGTGATTACTTTTTTTATTAAAGGAATGTTTTTACACTTCATTTTTGACAGACACTTATTTATACAATTGGTTAAAGCATTGTACATCTATAATACAACCGTCTAATACACATAACTGAATGTCCTAATCAAAAAATAAATTATGTAAATCATTTCTCTTTATTAAAGCGATTTGTTATCCTGATAACGTCAAAGCACCCAACAACATCATCTAACATGTAATGCATTCAAGTATGATCAAATGATCTTGAACTTGAACTTGTTTTTGTTACATTATTGCCAATCAATTCGAGTGGAAAAACTGTTATTTAGAAAATATTTTTGAAGGTTTAAGTTGACTAGAAATTCATCTTTTTATTTTTGAAGTAAGAAACAAGTTGTGATTATGAACCACATATGTTTGTGGTGTCGCTTACAGAAATACGTTTTCAATCACTATATATTGTTAGCTCCAATAAACATGACACTATATGGTAATGACTTCCTTAATGAGACAAATACCTAGTCAATATATAGGCCAAATGATGGTTCAAAACATAAATATATATGCCACGTACATATGCAAGTCCATTTTACCAATCGTATTCACAGGTTACGTGACTTACAGCTCAAAATGAGCCAACTCGAATTATACTCTAAAATCCGTTATTGCTAAAATGGTCAATCAAGTCAAAAGGTTAAAAATTATGGCTTGTTCATTTTCACTCTAATCATCATTATCAGAATTATTAGCAAATATCATCTCTAGAAGGTTAAATATCTAACAAAACCATCCTCTTTAAAGATTTTTAGAGGATGATTTTGCAAATATTAACAAAATATTTTGCAAAACCATCCTTTCAAGGATGTTAAGTGTTAGACATTTGACCTTATATGGATAATATTTGCGCTTTACTCTTAAGAGTGCTAGGTGCGATTATTAATCAATAATCATATCGTTGTCGCCCAAGACACATGTAATAATAACACAACGATAAGCAAAACACTATCATTTGGATTGGGTATGTTGTTGTTGTTGTTGTTGTTAAGAAAACACTATCACCAAATTATACCGTTATGACGCATGTAGAGCCTCATAACACATCACCAAAGATACCTCATTCACTCAAAGAGGAAAAAATAAATAAAATTGAATGGCACTTATGATTTGCCCAATGAAAGGGACGAATGACATGCTAATGGCACCACAAGGTGCAGAATGGCTATGAGTCACAAAATTTGCTAATAACACGCCATTACCCCCATTGTTTTGAGTGCATGGCTATAAAAAGACTTGGGTGTCGTGTTGACGTTTAACACGTTATTGGTATGTCAATCCCCGCCACGTCATCTCCTCCTCAATAATACACCAATCACTCAAACACCTTCCTCATAACACATATTAACACGTTATCGGCCTCACAAAATACCCCACTAAAAATACCCACGCCCACAATACCAAAAAAAAAAAAAAAAAAAAAAGACCATTGGCGTGAGCCACTCTAAGAACTCAAACCATTTGGCGTAGATGACTTATTGCATGGTTCGGCAGTTGACATGCCATTGGTTCAAAAAGGGTGTGTTTGGCACTTTGGCATGTTAAATAACATGATACCGAGTGGTCTAAAAGTAGAAAGTATCAAAGCATTATGATAGCAAACAGTACTATTTACCACGTTTTTATAAAAAAAATGCTAACTCTTTTAGTCTTCTAGATCAAATGAAAAGGAAAAAATCGTTAAAGGTTTCTTTGCCAAAAATGCTCAGACATCAATTTATGTCTTTGTCAAGAAACCTTAACTCATAACTTGTTTTCAAACCGAAATGCTTCACCAGGTGCATCCATTCAACATGGTCAAAGTGTGAATGGATTCGCAAATACAAACACCATTTCTGTTATAAAGCCGACAAATATGAATACTTTTTTTGTGAGCACAAGTTTCGTAGAAGACTTCACTTGATGCCTCCGTAATTGTCCTTTTAATTCTCCAGTCAATATCATACTTTAAACGAGTTCATTGACAGAAACTCATTACTCTTGGGACTTAAGCTTGCACTCATTCATCTAAAACATTTTTTACAAAGAATCAAGTACAGCATAGTGTAAAACCATTGCAGCATGCATGCAAATTCACATGTACTTGTGTACTAGAATCAAGATTGAACTATAATTACATATTTAGATGAAAATTTGCATAAACATTCCTTCAAATTACTTGATGAAGAGAAGCATGGACTTTATCCACAACTTGATCAATTTCTCTGGTTACCCAAGCAGGAACCTATGATGATGAAACAGACATATGTGCACTTACAGATAATGATGCCATTTGAGACGCCGGAGTCTGACTTTAAACCCATCCACTCGTAAGCACGACCCTGCAGCAGCATACTTAGCGTATTAGTTAAGTTGTATGCCATGGAATATGCAAAAAGCGGTTAATTTTTATTCTTAATGTCAGTCTGTCTTTATTTTTGAGGTTGCTAACAGATGTCAAGATTGGTTATTTCATGAATATGTCAGATGGAAAATATTCCAACAAGAAACTCAGCAAATTAGTGGGAGCAAAAGGTATCACCGTATCAATTTTCTAAAAGATATGGAATCAAGGGTCCGTCCTTGTTGCATATAAAGTATAGAATCTTTACATTTTAAAAGTTACTAATATCTAAATACGTATGTGTTCATTGTAATCGTTACAGAAACAAATTTCTGACGCCTATAGTCAGCAAATCCTCGTACTCTATTGGATAGATTGTCACCCACTGACAAACACATATTCGTGAAGCTGTCTTTAATCGAACTCCCAAATTAGTTACGTAAATATGCAATACAAATGTTTTCCTAACAAGTGACGTGTAATGTAAACAAAGGTTGTACCTTATGCTCCAAAGAAAAGCAATCCTCCCATCACTTCTTTTAACTCCTGACAGTTTCAACAAATCTTCTGGTCTAACCTCTTTAAATAACGGCGATTCTATTTGCTTTAATGAATCTTCTGCTCACTAATATCTTAAAGAAGATGGTACTTTCGTAACTCTTTCACGAGCGACATGGTTATTCTCTTTTCTTGAGGGTGATGGGCGAGAGTCAAAGGCGAGGCCCTAGGAGTCTCAGAGATCTCAGCCTGAGAAGCTAAGTACTCCAGAGCAACAACTATGTCACCAACTAAGGCGAACATTTGCTTGTCTTGAAGACACATTGCGGTTATGGCAACCGCATGGTGCATACAACGGTGGGAAAATGACCTTGCAGTAAAGGATCAGCCAACTGAACAAACTTCTTCCGATCTTTCAAGAAAGGCGGGACTGCACAAAATTCACACGAAGATGACAGTATTACTTTATAAGAAGCTGAAAACATAGGCATGATTGAGTAAACAATTAACTGCAGGCCGCAAAATTAGCAGGTCGTGTGGGTTGCTTCTTGGTCCATACGAACAGAAGTTTAGGACAGTTAAAAATAAGTAGGGTCGGTGGAACCAAGATTTGATTTATACAAAATTTATAACAGAAATTAGTATGAAGCAATGTAGGAGGTTATAAACTGTTCAATATGATTTGACTGACCTTTAAACTGTTCATCCTAATTGGCTGACTTTCTTTTAGCTAAATTGTTAGCTTTAGCAATTTCACCCTTAGCAATAAAATATAACCCAACATGACCCGTTTTCACATATATCAGTTATATTTACCCTTCTATAAGTAAAATTTAAGGCAAAAGGAACTCACCCATGGAACTAAATTTTGTTCACGGACTTTTAGTCATGTCAATTGCTTTACGTCCGTAATCAACTCAAGCATCACAACACCAAAGCTGTATATATCAGACTTGATAGTAAGTTTACCACTCATTGCATAATCGGGTGCACAGTAACCGTAGGTACCCATAACTCGAGTCGACACATGGGTGTTGTCACCAACAGGACCTAATTTAGCAAGCCCAAAGTCTGAAAGCTTTGGATTGAAGTCATTATCCAGCAATATGTTTGAAGATTTTAAATCACGATAAATTACGGTGGGTTTGCTATGCAATGGAGATACTCGAGACCACGAGCTGCACCGAGTGCTATTTTTAGTCTGGTGTGCCAATCTAATGGCTGCTGATGCGGCTTTAGATCTGGAGAAAGGACATACATCCAATTAGTTATTGACACCTAGACTTGACACACATGTAGACACAGATATGTACTCTAATAAGCCTTTCAATTAGACGCTAGTAAACAGAAGTCAGACCAGTATAAGCTATATATACCGTGAGAAACAGATCAAGTGATCAACAGGGTCATATTGATATGTCAAACAACTACAACTTGCAAGACTGGTTACAAAAGGTCAACGGTATAAAGTCTCCAAAGTATTAGTGGAGTTATATGACCTTCTAATCATATTTCAGAAAGAAAGACAAAAAGCAAATAAGAAAAAGTCGAGTGGATCAACCTCTTTTGACTAATTAAGTAATTAACCAATTCACACAATTTCCCACTTATAGCCAAGACCTTTGCTGCAAAAATAGATGTTGCTACTCTGTTCTTAACCGCAAGAACAGAAAGTTTAATAGACAATTGATCAAAACCTACTTTTTCACCAGAAGATAAATATATCTTTTTACTATTTCCGTGATTAATGCTATCAAAATTAAAAAGAAAAGATAACATCACATACATGTAGTCTAAGACAATAAAAACACTTTTTCAGTGTTCTGTTTCGATGTCTGAAGAAAACTAACCTCAAAATAAAGCTCCAAAATGAGATTAATGACACATGCCAACCACACTCGGAATGCATGGACATTAAAGCAGACATTGAGATTATCCTTTTAACAAAAGAAGTTCATATTGTATTTTGTGCAATAAGATATAGGGAACTAATGGTTAAGATGATTACAGAAAGAAGATTTACGTAGTCTGAGATGAATATAAAACATCAGCAAAACACTAATACTTCGGATGTGTATTATTAAAGTTCCAGCACAAAGAGGAAGTAAACCAACAATTGTGGATCTACTATTATGGTAAATCACATAAGTACTAGGCAAGCTAGGCGTAGGTTTTTCTTTCAGTATAAACACTATCATAAGTTCATAACAAACTTTTGCAGGATCTACTAAAAGTAAACTTTACTAAGTTTATGATACTGTACATAAAGTACAATGATTTTTCTGGTTATTCATGTACATACATGGCAGACCATGTAGGTCTACCCCAAGGTGAGATTGTGAGAAGTACATAGGGTCCTAGACACATTATTTCACGCAGATGAGCCTTTTGAGAATTTAATAAAAACTCAAACCTAGAAACTTAATGGCAGAAATAAACAGGATTCAATCAACATATAGATGTATCATTCAGTTTCATTCTTTGATAAAGAAGCTAATGATAAAATTAGATGATCAAAGAATTACCAAAAGATGATTTTCCAGGCTACCCTGTGGCATGTACTGTAAACCAGGAGTCTCTGGTCTCCATCTGTGCAATAACCAGTCAAAGTGACAAGGTTTGAATGGCGAAGAAGACTCAACATAAGAACCTCGACTATGAATTCTTGGTTCCTTGTAGGCCACTCAGATTGAGCTTTTACAGCAACCAACTGTTCATAACATTTAATTTTCAATGCTTACAATATAAGACAGTCACAAATAGACATTTTAAAGCATCAGAGAAATATGATACTCCGCTACTGAAAAAAAACTACTGAAAATAAAAGGTCTAAAGTGCATCTACGATTCAAAGAGTGTGTTTAAATGTGCAGTTACGCTGATGATAGGTTTTGAGTGTCTGCGTAAAATTGATTACAGTATAATTCTGATTAAAAGTGACTACTGAGATATATGTAACCTAACATACCAGCTCTACCTAGCTTTAGGTGGTATTTGGATGTGCCTTTATACAAATAACTGGGCCTCAGTGTCGTAAACTGGTTAAATTTGCATGATCAGGTAGAGATTAGCTTAAATCTAGTTAGAGGTATGATGAATCAAGGACAATTAGTGAGACAAATGCAAAATGATGTAATAATCCCTAGCTTTATACAACTAATTTTTCAAATCACAATAATGATTACGAAACTCACATCTAAACGAGTGATTTCCAAATACTGTAACTAATTCTGCCGATGCTCCAAGTAACAATTAGTCACTTACAAAACGCACAATCACATAAACAAACTACTTATAGATAATGAAGTCATGAAATTTACCTTTCCGGAATCTAAGCGGCCTTTATAAACACTACCAAATCCTCCCTCCCCAATCAAATTAGCAACTCTAAAATTCTGCGTAGACGCAGCAAGCTCACGAAACGTAAAGCTTCTCGCCACAGCTCTCTGATTACACAATGCCGTACCTCTTTCCTTCACATTATCTACACACCAACAACAACATTTCAACAAATTCCGTAAAACACATATACAAACATTTTTTATAAACTATCGTACCAGTAACAACATCCTTATATCGTGTTCTCCCTTCCCATTACCTACATTTACAAAAACAAGGAATAACAATTACAAATCTAGATTCTAAACTATAAAACTACAACAATGAGAATTAAACAGCCACCTTGGTTGTCACTGGAATCGAAATCGCCATCGGTAACTTCTTTCGAGCTTAATTTGAAGCATGAAAAGCAAGTCATTTGTAAAAAAAAATATTTATACAGATAAATAAGTGCTTATTAATAAGATAAATTCATATAATTAACACATTCTTTCTTTCTCTCTCTAGAAATGTAACAAACCCTAAGAGAGAGAAATAAAGAAATTGGGAAATATTTTTAGAATGAATGACAGAATGCAAATCTAACACTAGATAGATCTAAGCACAAAATATAAATAAATAAATATAATGTTATCAGAGACTATAGTAGTGATTAAATTATTATTTATTATTGGCAAATTGCAAGACTAGAACTAGAAGACTTGTGTTTGTGTTGGTGTGTTGGTGTCCGGTTTTAGCGGCAATTAGCAGTGTTCTCCTTCCTTCCTATTTTTGTGGGTACCATAAAGCTACATTTATTTATTACTACTAATTAATTAATTATTGTTATTGCTATTTTGGTCCACTTAAACAATTATTGTATGCCATGTTTTCCTGCTCAACTTATATTTTATCCCATGTGAGTCTCACTATTGCAACACACTGAAAATGCATTCTACTCCATTTCACTTAAAATTTAATGATTTGTCACTCATTTTTTGATTCAGACACTCTAGTTTATTTTATGAGTTAACAGTTGTTATATGTCAGATCTCTAACAGTTAATCGGTTGCATTTACGAATAAAAAACGAGTTGCATTTAATCAACACTCTATAAAGATTAATCCAAACTTCTTTGTTGCTAAGGGTAAACAAATAAACTTTGTTACGTCATTGAGTCATCGAATGCTGATTTTATCCGTCTACTTTTAAGTCGGTTTCTATTTTTATTTAGATGATTTTTTCGTCAAGATTTACTTACCTATAAATATATTTATTGGGCTTGAGTTTATTGTTTAAATATTCAATTATCAATAAACTTTGACTTTAAGCCTCGTTAATCCTTTGTGATTTTGTTAACCTTTGTTAGGGTTTTATTCACACTCCGCTCAACATCAATATTGTAAAAGAAAAAAAATTGTTTAACGCTATTGAAATTGATGAAACTTTATTTTCAAACTCGATAATGAACTCAGTTGAATAGTCGGATAAGTGAGCTTGATTGATTAACAATTAGCTATACTATGAGCTAGGATGCTCTTCGCTTTTCTAATCCGTTTTAATAGCCTCGACGTCCAACTCAACTCGTCAATTTTATCATATCAATATAGTAGCGATAAACAAATACAAAGTATTTCTTAAAACAAATCCAAAAACTTAAAGAGAGTGTTAAGATTCAAGAAAGAGAAAACCTAACTTAGATTGATAGGTATAAGTTATGCTTACGTTTATGATATAACAAATTTTAGAATCCAAACCTTTCATTTAAACAACTTTTGGAAGGAATGAAACCTACTCCTCGTAAAACAAACACACCCTAAAGGATTGTAATAGGATATTTTCGCATACGTTAAAAAGCATATTAATGGAATGAAAATTGGTTTGTTAGGTGACATCAATGTTTGCAAAGTACCTTTATGTGACAGTTCATGCCATGGTCCATACCATTTAGGACCAATGGTCCATGTTGAAATCAATTTCAAACACACACATATGAAGTGTCCTTTCTATTGTTTCCAGGAAGTGCATCCACAATGCAAGATTTAAGAAAAGTCTAAAACACATATAAAGTTTTATCATTTATTTCAATAATAGAGGATTTCTATTTTATATACCTTTAGCATGAATAGATCTGAAATCTTGAACATATTCATAATTTAATGCAAGACGAGAGAACATATTATAAACTTGTAAAAGGTTTATAGAATCAAAAGTTTGATATATTAATGATTAAACATGATATGTCAAACTTGTAAAAGGTTTATCTATATGTTCTAATGTATTTTATGGCCACAATAAACTGAAATATGCTTTTAAGGGTTCTTCACATACGCATAAAATGTACTGATGAAAAAAAAATTAGGTTTTAAACTCTCATTTTGGTTATGGTTCTAATTCACAGTTGTACTCAGAGACGATTAACTAGCTATTACTGCTCGATGGATGAACTTGCCAATGGTACATTTCATTATTGGAAGAATGCCTCTTTAACATTGTGTAAGCAACATATATACTTTTGGTATTAGAGAGGCCAACATGAATGCAACAATATCCATTGTCAACAAAAAAAACAACTTTTTTAGTCCAAGAAACACCAATCCTTATGTACGATCTTGTCACCTTATTACTTGGTGAAACCATCTTCACATAATTAGTTTCGCCAGCCTTAGCCTTAAAGCGTTAGGTGCAGTAAAACTCTATAATCATATATAAGCGCCACGCCAACTTGCACTCTATAACACCCTATAACATAAACACCTCTTCAATAACATTTCTATAACGCGCCACTAAATATACCCCACTTACTTTGAAAAAGAAACCCCAAACGATCGCCATCCCAATGGCTATGGCCCTATAACACGAAACCCCTTGTGCATCACAAGTATAGCGGCGCCATAGGTGCCATTTTGACACCTATAACATGTTATAGGGTCACTGCACCGTGGCCTCTTAACGAAAGCAGTTCTAAAGTAAAATGGATTTACGGGTCCAAAATAAGCTTCAACTGAAGGGAAAGGTTCAGCTTCCTTCTCCTCGTATACAATTCTAATGCAATTCTTTCCAAAGTACGCCAAAAGTAGTCATTCATAGCAGCAGTAACAGGATGCAAAGTCTACCGAGTCTCATCTAAAACAAACAAACACACACACAGATTTACATGACTCCAACTCATTTACTGATCAATTTGTGTTAGATTTTCCCTTCAATAGGTTCAATTATCAAATTAATAAAACTTAACATCAAACATTAAAAATGGCCAACATGTATTTGAAATAAGCTTATCACAAACACATAAACTAACTTTCCACACACAATGAAGCTATAAACAGGAATGATTTCAGGAGTAGAATTTTCTGAACACGGAACTGCTAATTATACTAATCAAACGACAACGTAATGTAGAAGGGTGTGATTTTGACATTTAGTCGCAGCATTTCTATACATATTACCTATCCAAACATACGATGTACATGATTCTTACATACTAGAGTGACTCTATCTAGTCTACTTCTGAGGGTTCCATCCTTTCCATTTCATATTGCTGAGCCATCCGGCCAAGATATAATTGACCTGACTTTAGCTTCACCAAATGCTGCCTGTACGGTATGAGTATGCTCCTCAGACCTGCAATAGAGTTAATGTCACATTTATTAAATAGTAAGTGGACGGTGACATTTCATTTCCACAGGTAATTCAAGTTCATCTATGATCGATTCATTAATCTATTTACAGTTTCAAGGGGACAAACTTTGTATTTTATCCCATGACATGAAAATTACTTTAGTACCGTCTAAGATTTCTGGACATTTCCTTCTTTTTTTTTTTTTTTTTTTTTTTTTTTTTTTTGAGAAACTTTATAGGTTACATTACTCGGTTGTCCATTGTGATTGTCACAAAACTCATACATTACTACAAAAACAACATTCTGTAACCATATCAAAGGCACCTAATTTCGTGGAAGTGTTTCACTATTTGATCAAATGTTAAAAACACGCAACTCTGAGTTAAAACATGGTCAGACCAAAATCTGTGAAATGAATATTTTCTCATTATACCAACGAGCCATATACAACTCTGAGTTGAAAATTTTCAGTAAGTGTTGCATTAATTTAGGCAGGCCGAGTATAACATATTTTCCAATGGAGGGTGTATCAGGGCGTTTGGTTGCTGGAGATGAAATTTGCTTCTGATAATTGAAGTTGTAATATCAAAAGTCTGAGTTATGACAAATTTAATTCTTCAAGAACTATAGATAAAATGGCTAAATTAACTATTGATATAAAAAAGGAGAGATCTTCTGCTAAACTGGAGTGAAAGTCTCTCATGTTAGGCTCTAAAAGGGGTATATTAGTAATTTTAATCTCCTCTTAGATAAGCAGCGTTTTTGCAGGCTGCATCAAACAGATTATCTAAAGCTGATTAATATCAGAAGCATATCTAAAAGCTTATTATTATGACTTTAAAGCTGCAATAATCAGGCGAATAAGTAAGGTGATTCACTTTAAATGCAAATCCAAATACCCAACTAATAATCTGGGAAAAAGTCAGGTAGGCCGAAAAAGGAAGTCAACCAGTGACACCATTTCTGAAACATACGAGTGAGGAAAGGAGGCTAAACAAACCTGATGTGCACATTGTCTTGTAAATATGAGCAACATGAATATCTCCTTCGTAGCTATATGAGGCCTCTCCAAGCACTCAAGAAATGCCAAATCTGCCTTGAGAAGCTCAGCCTGATCGTGAGTATCATAACCCATGTCATGACAGTAACAGCAATAGTCGAGCCAATCAATAGGCGCTTGTCCCAAAGTAGAGACCCTCCATCCTTTCCACTTGACCAATTTGGTCCACAGTAATGCCCATATCATGAAAAAGCTGAGAAAGGAATGCCCTTGGCCCGGTATGCCATGGTTCCTTGAAACATAGGGTCTGAAACGCACAGTGGCATAACTAACAGTTGGCTCAGAAAGCCTACGCAACCTAGACTCCCGTGCATGTTTCTTGAGCTTTTGTTGAAAAAAGTTGGCATTTTAATTTTGTCCTTGACATTAATGGCCCAAGGAACAACTGAAATAACGGACCATCCCCAAATCTTTAAATCAATATCTTGGGGTTTAGGTGATTTCTCAAGAGTTGTTGACATATCCACCTTATTTGACACCATTTTTATATATAAGTAACACAAGATAATGATTGAGAACTATTTCAGCAAGACTTCCAGTCATTCACATTTCTGGGCATCACTTAGAAACAAGACCTGCATGTATCAATAATAGTAGCAATGAGGACATTTCAGACCAGCTCGTGACGCCATACTACTTTTATGAAGTTCAAAACAGAATATTTAAGTCATACATCATATATTGGTCGAATACATAAAGATACAAATAAAAGCTGCTAAAAAGAAGGAAATATGATTACATGAAAGAAAAGTAGACAGTGAACATGAGTAAAAAGAACACACATGCTAGTAATAAGAGTCACTCAAATTTATTGATTTAAACTGAACATGAAAGAATAAAACTAAGGCGGTGTCCTTTCAAGAGGCGCCTGCCATTCCAATTAACGATCAATACTCTAATCAGACTAGTAATTAAGCATGAAACAAACTGAGACTATTCCGGTTGCAAATAAGGAAACAACATGATTGCCCTAATTAAGGCTAAAAACAGCTGTAGTATTTATGAGTGTAGTATTTGCCATATTCACATATTCTTCGTCCCCTCATGCTGTTTCCAGTCATTCCATGTTTATCTTACTATCTAGCATTCCATTGATTGTTTAATTAAATGTATGACAACACTTCAATCAAAGAATCTCAAGAGGATATTAGAAATTCCTAACTAATATAGAGATTGGTACTCTACAGCTTTCTTCAAAGACAATCCACATCAGCAATTCTCTAGAAAATCCATCTACAAGATGGTCTCTTGGTAATCTAGATGAAAACAGTAAAAAATGAAACGTGTACAAGAATATATCTCATTTGACGCGATAATTTTGATATATGGAATCATGATCAACAGAGCAGACATCAGATGCGGAGTTATTTTCATACAGATGCAGAATCTTAAGTAAGTTGTTATGGGTTGTCTTAATTTAGTAGTTGTGTTGGAATGTGATGTAGATCACCAACCGATTATGTTCCTGACTCGAGTCATATAAAATGCTTAATTCTGTCTCTATAACCATTTGTTTACAGTTAACGAATAAAACTGTGAAATATGACACACAAAGCATGACGGTTGTTGTCACCAACAGAACGAAAAGTATAAGATACTAAAAGCCTATAATATTACAAAGAGAACGACAACAAGAAGTATGTGCTGAACCAGGTCAGGAAGTCTAACAACGAAAACCAGCATCCATGCCACCAATCACTACGATGTACTTGTACCTAAAGGCATCAAAATAGTCACTTCACTACATTCATGTCAATCCTCAACCTACTGCTACTCCTAAAATTCTGTATTGTTCTTGATGTATTACACCTCTGTCCCAAGCGAGCGTTTAAAAAAATGCATGATTACACTCTGACACGAATATCGTTAACATTTTAAAGTGTTTAACTTGACGTTTGAACTTGTATATCGAAGACGACAAATGTTCACACCTAATCATTAGCCTTTCCACATGTAACCTAAAAGATCAGTTTCGACTCAAAACACCACTACAACCACGCAATTCAAAGTAATTTACAAACTGTATGATAACAGCATATGAATGAATCAGATAACGTATCATAGCAGCATTCATAATATCATACTAAGGGGTGTTTGTTTCGCTTATAGCTTATTTAGTTTTGGGGTTATGTTTCATAAGCTCACATTTTGTGGCTTATTTTGAAACTTTCCGGCTTATATTGAGTATTTATTATTATTATGTCATAATAATCTTATATAAGCCACAAAAATGAGGTTATGAAACATAAGCCGAAAACCAAATAAGCGATAAGCCGGCTATATAAGCCGAAACAAACACATTGAGTCATACTAATAATACTCGACAAGGCAATAATCAACAAACTTCAAAATTCAGATATAATAAGAATAATAGATAAATGAAGCAATGGAGAGTTAAAAAGTAGGAATGAAACTAACCGAAAAGAGCGACTACTGATCATAAGAATGAAAGAAATTAATATTTAATTAGGGTTTAATGAATGAATTGAGGATGATAGAAGAATAGTGCTTGTTTGTTTGTGTGATGAGAAAGAAAGGTAACCGACTCACTCTAGACGCTTCTGAAATTTTCTGAATTCAAGGGTGTGACGAAAGTTTTGGTTGGGTACATTTTCCAATAATACAGATAATAAAATATACTTTCCCATTTTAAATAATATTCCTTTTTCGCACGTTATCTTTTTCTAAATTAGTTGGTTAAAGAGGCCAATCTCGGACCCACCATTTTAAGGAAATTAAGTTTTTTTTTTTTTTTTTAAATAAACTTAACGTTAACGCAAGTGCAAAACGAATTTTGATAAACCCTAATTCAAAAGTTGATAATGAAAATAAAACCCTAACGAAAGTAATCAATGGTTAAAAGATGCTTTACAATAAAATTCTAAAACCAAAATTTATTAAAGAAATTATCTTTGAAAAAATATAATTAAATAAAGTAAATAACAAAATTAAAATAAATAAACTTTCCTAACTAAATAAAATAAAATAGGTCTTTAATTTGATCATTAATTACGATTACAAACCTTTACGCTTCATTATCTTTAAGGGCCCGTTTGGTATATAGGTGAGTTTAGGATTTGGATTTAGATTCTGATTCGGATTCATACTTGGATTTGGATTTGGATTTGGGTTTGATGTAAGAAAGAAATAAATAAATAAAGTAAGAGAAAATAATATTACTAAATTGAAAAAAATATTTTAATCGTTAATAAATTAAAAAACGAAACTGCATAAAAGAACTTGTGGCGTACAAATTTTGTTAAATAAAATTTGACAATTTATTGAGTTGATTTCACCCTAACCAAGAGAGTGGGTAGGGAATTGAATTTGTCAAAGAAGACCCATGTGTCAAGGGAAATCAAATAACACCAAACAGCTTATTTACACTCTCAATCAATCCACACCCACTGAAACCCATATACCAAACGGACCCTAAATTTCACAGCTCTTCAAACCAACTTTCTTTATTGTTTTCAACAATAAAGTTGAAGCTTTATTATCATGTTGCTCACAAATTTGAAGGTCTTGAATTTTCTCAACATTCTCTTCAACAACTCCAGCCTTCAAAATATTTTCTTCAACCTTAAAATCGGCCTTTGGTAAATGTGGCTTTACTTCGGGTAGAACCATGGCAATTCTCCTTCCTTCCCATGACAAAATGTAAAGATTTTGTTGAATATCAGACTTTTCCTTAACCTCATATCGCCATGGTTTTCCAAACAAATTATAACACTCATCAATATGATCCATAATACAAAGTACTTACACTTTATAAAATTTCTCGATGGTCACCTAACCCTACAAACTTGGTAACCTTCAATTGCACAAACCTCCATCAATAGTTTTAAGAAGTTTACCAATTTTCTTGAAACCAAATTATTAAACTACAACCATAAATAATTTAAAATAATAATAATAATAATAATAATAATAATAATAATAATAATAATAATAATAATAATAATAAAATGAATTAATGATTAAGATTTTCGAACATAATAATTTGGTTGTAGATAACCGATCATCCTTCTTTCCCTCCTCGCATTCTTCAACTCTTTCATTGGTGAACGCAGATTGATTGTATTACGATTGTTAATAGATTCGCCTATAGTTGGACAAATTCTCGAACCTCCAAACTTTCTACCCTTGCGATTCTTATGGATTGATGCCCACATACGATTACGAACTTAGTTCTTCTAGCATAGTGTAACTCTTGTCACTCTTTCATGGATTTGGTAAAACCATGATTTATGTACTCTCGAGACCATACCCCACCAACAATGTGGTTTTAATAACATCTACACTATTCATCGATACTAACAAGCTTTAGATGCCAATTGTCGCAGGACGCAGGTTTAAGTTTAATAAATCATAATCTAGGAGTTAATAACTAGAATAAAACTTCGAGAGAATAAAACTTCGAGAGAATAAAACCCTAACAAGAGTAAAACTCTTATAACACAAAGTTTACTAATAATCAATGATCAAAAGATGATTTACAATGAAATCCTAAACCCTATATTTATAAAGGTAAAGTTATATTGAAGAAAACAAAGATAACTAACTAAAGTAAATAACAAAATTTAAAATAAATAAACTTTCCTAATTACACAAAAATAATAACACTTCTTAAAGTAAAATCGCATTTGTGGCCTTTACTACGAATAACGAATTTTTTTTACAGTAGCAACTTGAAAGTGAAACTAACCAATATTCGAGAGTTTTACGGCTAACAAGGTTCACAGTGTAATGTCGATTAAAAATAATTTATGTTAGCGAGAAAAGTGTAAATCATTGTTTAGGGTCTTATTTGTAATATATGTAATAGTTAAAGGTTTCGATGTAGGTTCATGTTAGTATTGAACACGTTTGGTTCAAGTCTCATGTATAAGGAGTCACGAGACTCTCATGTATAGTGGACGGTGGATATATAAATACCCCTGTGACCTCAAGTTGGGAGAGGGGATATAATTTCATCTTTCTTTTCTAGAATGAATTGAGATTCTTTTAAGTTTAGATGAACACGACCGGTCATGTTTTCTCACAAACAAAAGAAATACATGGTCTTGTAGTAGACTTCATTTTGTATGTGAAAGAAAATAACATGTTCATTACTATAATTTAAGAGAATCTCATCTTTTAGAATGTGTGTGCACCCTACTTTTATTTATTTATTCATATTAAGCTAGAATATGATAGATTATGGGGTTGTAGAATTTTTATTGCTTAAATCGTTGTTAAAACCATTTTGTACCGATTTAGTTACATCAAAACATCACGTTTTCATAGCCTTACAAAAGCTCATTCGAAAAGACGAAACCAAACCAAACAAAAGTGACTATATCTTTCTTAGACTAGTATAGTTTATTAGACCAAACGAAACTTGAACAAAAGCTGTTTAATTTGGTTGTTTAACGCTTTTATTTTATATCTTTCTTAAAGTGATCACATAAACGTATACTATACACTATATATGCTCATAATGTCTACGAAAAGATTTGGAATTATATATTTTTTTTTTTTCGACAGCGACTTTCCAACTTGGTTTCACCACCCTCCCGTAAGAGGCCCTAACCCCACATCGACTACCTATGTTGCTTAACCGGCCCACGCAGACGATATGTGGCTTCAGGTCATGAGGAAACCGCACTGGCCCACACAAATTTCCTCTTTGGAGTAACGTCCGGATGAAAACCTCGACTTGCTCGGATTGAACCCCGTGAGCTTAGTCTAATGGGCACAAATCCTCACCGCAAATACCAACAGAGCATGTGACCACTTCCAGAGGCCACCCGCGATCTACTCTCACTCTGCTACCGCTTAACAACCCAAGATTTACCACTACGCCACATGGTTGTAAAATGTGACAGATACAGGGGTCACCGGTCACATGTCATTCGGTGATTCACTACTATAAATGCTACATGTGCTACGTATACGACATGTCATAATAAAATGTTAGTGGTCACACCTCTTAAAAGGTTATTGGCATAGATATGATGCAACTCATTTTCTCATTGGTGTATGCTGTGGCTTGGCTTCAAGATGTAAATAAAACATATGTCCCAACATTTTATCCTTAGTGTCGTGAAAATTATATTACAAGCTTACTTAATATCTAGACTTCGATAATTACTTACATCAACATTTTATCCGCAAGTGTGACAATGATCTGCAACACAATCCCGCTTTGTTCCAACTAGCATGTTTCCTGGCATCATATGTACCTCGAACGACACTAGAAAACCCTTAAATGACATTTTATGTTTGTGTAGTTAGGGGTGTAAACGAGTGAAGCTTTTCTCGAGTAACTCAACTCGAGCTCGTTCGAGCCGAGATTTATCGCGCCTCGAGCTCGAGTTCAAGCTCTCAAAATGAGCTCGAAATATTTGACAAGTTGAGCTCGAGCTTATATAGGAGAAATTGGGTCAAGTGAAGGCTCGATAACTCGTATAGGCAATCCAAAATACCAAAAATAGATCAAAGGCTCAACCATATACATGTATGCGTGTGACTGAGTGATTACATCCACAATTGAGAATAAAAACCTGCCTTGTCATGTGTAAAACACTGTTAGACAAAAGAGCAACACCTCGGGATTGTAACTACAGTTTCATAGTAATCGCTCTACTTTTGTTAAAAGTATAAACACCAATACCATAATTTTAACGAGTAGGTCGTTACCCAGACAATTTCTTTCTGGTGCAAAATTTAAGATGTGTCAATTGATTGCTTATACCTGCAAAAACTAATGTTGCAAACCTTGGTCAAACATTTGAAAATTATGTTGTTCTGTGATAACCTTATTAAAGCAATTGAAACAACATATATTCGGATCGAGCAAAGTTTCCAAATTGCATAACTGAATCATACAAGTTTGCGTGCTAATTTTCAAAAGTTTGGCAACAACGAGATACAAAATAGCATAATCTGCATCCACATTATTCAACATTTTAACCGCAATGAAGTAAAAATAAGTAGAGAGTAGAAAACAATAGAAGTACAAAATAAGCTAAATTACTCAATAACAGTCTCAGGAACCAGGATACAGTCCTCTTGATCATATATAACCCCAAAAGGTGACTAACAATCTACCAAATAAGTCTGTCTTCTTCAAATAATAGTAATAAATTTACAACGACAACAAAAAAACCCAAAATAACCCTTCTTTTTTCTTTTCTTATTTTCGATCCAGATTTATCATCATGATCTGATTAATCTATCAGTCCAATGTTACAGAGATAGTTATGTTTGATCTGTACAGAATCATTCCTACCCTATAGAATTACCTGCTGCTACAGCTCAACTCAGCTCATGACCAGTAATACTTTGTGTTTTACATGTGAAAAGGCTACAAACACTCGGTCACACATCGTCTCCTTTACTGTCATAACGCTGCCAAACACAATCCGAAACTGAATGAACCTACCTTTAAGTCGGGTGGAACCGCAGCTGTAACCGTCAACAGTTGGGTGACGATACCTGCTGCCAAGAAGACGGTTTCCCAGAACCACCACCCACTTCACCTACTCTCTCGGATTCTATTGCTGTTGAACTCCCAAAAGCACTATTAAAACCATTTCTAACATGGTGGGACAATGACCCGGTTCTTGTCCCAGAATTCTCTCTCATGTCTGGGTCAACCGTTTCTAATTTCTGGGGGTTTAAGGGGGCGGGATTTGGTCCTGAAGATGGAGCTTGAGGTTGGGTTGAATGGTTCTCGGTCACCAAATTGGGCAATTGCCTCATGTTCCCAGATGGGAAAAATGATGACGGTGGAGGAATAATATCATTTTCACCAACGACTCCAGGAGCAAACTTTGTACCAGGTGGCAAAGCTTTTTCGATTTTCTTTGAAGCAACTTTCCAGACAATAGGGCCAAGGTTTGCAGCAAAACGAGCTAAACTTCTAGCATAACCATGCTCAGCATGTAAACCTACCTGAAATTGAGAGTGGAAATATTAATAGACAGAATCAATACTTTTAATAAAGAGGTTGCATTCGAGGAAAGAAACCATAGTAAAAGCTAGAAAACGTTACACGAGAGCAATGATGCAAACATTTAAATATATGATAATCCATTCTAGCCATAACTTATTTACTGAAAAACTACTTCACAATTCAAACAAATACACCTATTGTAGCTACTAACTGAATTACATAAAAGAATTAGGAACATACCGCCAACAATTGCTTCTTTTCCCCACCAAAGTTGGACATAAGGGAAGAATCATTAGCATGGGTCGACGGATGAAACTGTTTGTAGGTATCACGCCTAGTCTCATCAATAGTAAGATTTTTATTCCCCCACTTCATGTCGGCTCTCCGAATGCGCTCTGAAGATTGAGAACAAGTAATAAGAAACGTTAAAAGAACAGAAGCCAACATAGTACCAGATGGTTATAATAATTGATAAATACTTTGTCCCACTTAGAAACCACTATTTCATGTTTGAAATTTCCACAGATACCGGTACCACACTTTTTGTTGTATGAAGTCAATTTGCCTTTTAAAAAATGATTCAGGTTGTCCAAGAAAATTTCATTTCTTCAAGATAGATGCATATCATATTTTTAGCTTACGTTTTGGGAATTTGGAAGATAGTAAAAACCATCAAAATCGGGAGATAGATTATAATGTATTGCAGCTAGACACGGAAAGATGGGAATTTATGAAATTTATGCATTAAATAAGGTTATAAAATAGACTATCAAAATTGATGTATATCTTTGGATATACTTGGAAGGTTGTAAGCGTCATATATATGCTCCGGCTACTTTCACGCTGTTCTACAATTTGACCCACTCCCTATTTAGACATGGCCCCATTTGAGAACTAGGATAATAAGTTACTTAAATCAACCCATCCATACGTGAAAGGTCACAAGTTTAGCTACATTCTACCCTCCGTGATATTGTACAAGAAAGGCAATAATGCTATATAAGGTGTAAAAGAGTTGAATAACAGTTTAAATAACCTGAAACTCTTCATTCCAATCAGCCAACAACTCATGTTCACCGCTGCGACGCTGTGAGCCAAAACCATCTGCCTGAAATCTATAGAGCACGGGTGGTGCTTTTCTTAAGTTGTAAGGAGTAGACTCTGTTGTGTTGTCTTCTGTTGTTGCAAGAGTGGCACCTGAGGTAGACTCAGGACCAACACGGTCCAATGGGGGTCTCCCAGGGCCCCTCTTTACGTGTTTACCAGGTGGCCTACCTCTTCTCACCACTTTCGGTTGTAATTCACCATCTTCACCCTCTTGCCTCAGATTTTCAAAGTCCCTTTTTGCTAACTCCTGAATAGATCTCGCCTGAGAGAATACACAACAGCAAATTAGTGAAAAAAAATAAAAATTTGTGTAAACTGTTATCTGGTATTAGTGTGAAAACAAAGTGAACCCTACCTGCCGGAAGAAAACGGTATCAGATGAATTATACTGCATTGCATTAGAGCAAATCAAATAAACATCTGCCTGCAAACACACAGAATAAAATTTGTGAAAAAAGGAATGGACACGTAGCCTACTAGGATTGCACTGTACTACTGTGGACATATAAATTAACAACATTTATACAGATTTCAGCAACAGCCATTAACGTGAAACTAAACAGAACAAAGCAATTGCAGTAGAACTGAATGTGTGATTCGGCGACAGAATGCTATATCATCAGTAGAATAGACACATTCTTTTTCCTAAATAAAAAATGATCATGTAGCAGAATTCAATACACTAAATTACGCACAAACAAGAAAAAATATTCTTCATGTCCGGATAATACTTTCACCACAAAGAAACAATTGATTTGACTCAAAGAAAAGACAGAGCTGCCATTTTGATAACATGTACTCTTTCCAATTCAGGGAAGTGACATAAATGGTTCTTCTTTCAATGCAAGATCTCATAAGTAGCTCATTAAAGAAATTCGTATAACGCAAACCAGGGTGAACCCAAAACCTATTAATTAGTAGTTTCTGAGAAGGTTTGACTTTCAATTAGAGAAACAAATCATCTAGAACAGGTCTTTTGACTCTCAAAAGAATCTACTATCAGTCCTCCGCAATCCTACTCCAATAAGCATCCATATTAGCAGCACGAGTACACACGACAAAAAATGAATGATAGATCATCAAAAGAGTAACCTTATGTATCTACCAATGAATAAAAAATACTCAGCAAAGATACCCAATGTCTGTTATGTTCCAATTTCCAATACTGCAACTAATAACATCTAGATCGATTTAACAAGCATAAAGAAAAAGCAGCAGGAAGCCTATAATGCTAAGGTGGCTAAAAGAACCGGAAAATTTCTGTTAGGGACCACTAAAAGTCAAGTGATATCACTGGTCAGCATATATACACTTCCTCACAACATCTTAGTCATCATATTCAGCTTGCAAACCACACGAACTCATTGACTTCAAAAAAAAAAGAAATGTAATCAACAAATACAAACCTCCAATTCTTCCAAATTTGCATAACGTCCCCCGTCAAGTTTCCTCCTAAGAGTACCAAAATCCATAGGCTGCTTAATAATTTCATGGTAATCCGGGAGCTGCATACAAACAAGCCTCTCCAAATCAGCAAAGATACTAAAACAAAACAATAAACAACACTCACAAACTTTAAAAACAACATACCTCATTAGGATCCACTGGATCAGAGAAAACGCCATGAGTGTCCTTCCTGCAAATCAAGCATCAATAAACCGCACCAGAATTTTCAAGTACTCAATTCAGATAAGCAAAAAGAAGAAACACGCACTTTTGAAGCCTTTCAAGGATGAAGACCAACAACTTTTTATCTGGCAAAGGTGTTGCTGTGGGTCCAGACTCCAAAGGTGACCCTGCACACAGAATAAACAAACAAACACATTAAAAAAACAAAACCCCATCATTAAAATCAACTTCTATTCAAAAGGGCGTTTACAATATCCATACCATGTAACACATCCATCGCTTTCAAACCCTTGTCACCCTACAAACATAAAACCATCAAAACTCGTTACAACATTATCAAAGTACAAGTGATCCGAAGGAATAATAATTTATTTAATAAATAAAAAAGACAAAATAGAACTTTTTCGACACGATGGTGGGTGAATGTTCCTTTAAGTCTGCGCATACATATACACACATATATATAATTATATATAATATACATATATAACATAACATGTCAGATTCTGGTTTTAACTACCTAGTACTAACTAACTTAACAGAATCTAAATCTTAAAAAACAAAAATAAAAATTTATCACAAAAAGTAAATAATTAAATATATACATAAATATGTATGTATTTATTTATTTAATTAGTTATAGTCAAAACAATTACCCGCCAATTTTTATATATTTCCTATTTCCCTTTCCCCCAATTTACTATTTTTATAAAAAAATACAAACTTTCCCACACTTTTTTTTTATAAAATTAATAAATGAACCAAACCCTAAAATTTATAAAAAAAAATACCAAATGGGCAGATCCAGTAGTGGCGTGTGAATCAAAGGAATTGGCAGAAGGGGATCGAATTAATTGATTGGTATTATCAGATGATTGAGGCAAACGAACGACCAATTTCACTTTCTTTTCCTTGCGTTCATCAGAATCATCATTATCTGAATTCGAATTCTTTTTAGATCTCTTTTTTTCTTCTTCTTGTTCTAATTCTAAGGCGCGTTTCTGGAGATCTATGAGTGAGGGTCTTCCTTTTTTCTTTTTGGGTGCCGGAGCTCCGCCGCCGCCGCCTGCCTTACCCATTGTTGTGTTTGGTTGTTTGTTTGTTACCGTCGTTGGGCTAATTTTTGTTTTTTGGTTATCTTTTTTTTTTGGATTGTTTGTTTTGTTGTTTATTAAGTTGGTGTTTCTTTTGCTCTTTGGTCCTTTTAGTTTTTCTTCATATACACATTATGCCTAGGGTGTTCCGTTCGATTTATAGGTTTGTGGGTTGTATGGTTCGGATTGTAAACATAAAAATATAAAACTAGAAAACCAAATTCAAGTAAACATAAAATATAATCTAGAAATCATAAATAAAACCTAAAATTCAGATAAAATTAACAAATCGGAAGGTTTCACAAATTGCCCAAGTAAATCAACAAACACGAGTTTAAGAAACCAAAAGTTTCATAACTTTAAGGAAGTAAGTGAAAGCGAAACAAGCTAATTTTTTCTTCAAAAGTTTTATTAGCTTGAATATTCCATTTCAAGCATCCAAACCTAGTTGAGTATCATGATTGTTATTTATATTGATAAGATCGAAAGTATGTATATGTATATTATTATTTTTTTTATGTAGATAGAGATATTCGGTCTTTTCGGTTCGGTTTGGTTTTATTTTCATCAAACCATAAATCAGACCAAACACCGATTAAATACTTCGGTTCAGTTTCAAACCAAACCATACACCAATTAAAGTTTTTGGTTCGATTTTATTCAATTTTGGTCTAGTTTATTTTTCGATTTGTTCGGTGTCAAACCAAACACTAAACACCCCTAATTATGCATGCCTTTGGGATAATAAGAGCTCTAGGTACCGTCGCTCAAGTCATTTTGTCATCTATGTCACCTCAGCATCTCACTTTTAACATTCACACACAAGAATACCCCCTCTCATGGCTTGAGCCAAAAAGGGCTCATCCGTTATTTTATTTTCTTTTTCATTTTTTTAAACCAACTAATTTTTTATTCATTCAAATAAAAATAAAAATTACAATCTGAAAATAAACTAGCGTACAAAATTTAAAAACAATACGAAAATAAAAGAAGAAATACAAAATGAAAACAAAATGTGAAAATTGAAAAACATTACACGAAAAGAAAAACACAATCATTCTATTTCTTTTTTATATGCATCAAAACAGTTTTAGCGTTGATTTGATTTTCTATTCGTCCCGCCATTTGAAACAAATCAAAGTGAATATCGTAATCTTTCCAAGATTATTCTTTTTGAAAAGTCTCAAACAAAGCGCATCTTTCTTGTGGAATGTCTTTGAATTCCTTGTATGCTTTAATTATATCAGCTTTAGCTTTGCTCGCTTTTTCAAACAACACAATTGTGTCGATAATTGCTTGCATACGAATGCTATCCTCATTAACTTGTTTCATTACTTCATCTTTGATTTCCTCGAAGGTATGTGGAAGAAAACAATCCATAGACTTTTGGTAGAGAGTATGAGCTTTTGGTAGAGAAAATTGTGTGAAATTGTTTAAAATTAAGTAATATATACAGTGTTTAAAAAGGGAATATAAAACTAAGAAAACCAAATTCAAGTAAACATAAAAATATAATTGATGAGTGTGTAAATACTCATCATTTTTATACCATTTAGAATGCCAAAAACATCTGAAAACACTCATAAATGCATCAAAATGATAAAAATATCACAAATAAGTGTTTTATGTGTTTCAAATGCAAAAATACCAAAATCTGGAGAAAAACGTATCAAGTTTGCATAATTGGCAATTTTAGTCCCCCAAGTTTCAAAAGTTGTCAAAAACAGTCCCTGGTAAATTAAAATAAAACAAAATTTTATTCAAGGTCCCTGAAATATTCTAAGTTGTCAAAAATGGTCCTTGAATGAATCTTTGGTTAAATGGCAGAAAAGGTCCCTAAAGTTTAAAAAGTGTCAAAAATAGTCCTTGGATTTATAAAAATGGAAAATAATCAAAATTGGTCCTTGTTCTATTAAAGATTGGCAAGTTTGGTCCTTATGATAAGTTTGGAAAAGTGGCAGGTTCAGCCCCTATACTTTGCAGAAATTACAAATATGGTCCTTGTGTTATTAAGCTACCAAACTGACCCTTTTGTATTTTTACCCCAGCCAAACCAAAAGAACCCCTGTCATTATCCTGTGACCCCCCATTTTGAACCCCCTTCATATTAATACCCTCGGTCAACAAAAGTCAAATACCACAGTCACTGTTCTCCTTCCTCACCAAACCCCGCCAAACCAGAAACCACCATGGTTTCTCACCACTTGCTTCTACCACCTTTCCACCTGTTATACACTTGTCTACCCACTCCCTTCCACCTCTACAACCTCCCAAACTTCTTTAAATGCAAAAACCTGCTCATGACTTTTTTGGCGCCAAAATGACAAATGGACGAATATGATGAGTTATGAAGATCCAATGGCTGGAAATAAGTGGGAAAGATTCAGAGATGTCGACAAGAGTCAAAAAGATCATTATAAAGCAAGGATGAAGCAATGTAGTGGGATATCTAGTGTAATTTTAGTTTATTTATGTCGTTTTAATTAATTTTCAAATACCATTGTAATTTTAAGCTTCCAAGTACTCTGTTTAAGTTATTTCAAGTGTATGTGAACCTTTTCGTTTCAATTTCGATTATTAAGCTTCATTTTCAAGTTTATGCAATTTTCATTTCAAAAATCTCATGTTAAGATCAAATGTTGTTTGTAGTCATTGTTAAGGGGTGATTAAGCTAATGTAAGCTCTGAAAGCTTATCTAGCTTTTAGAAACCATCAAATCGGTTCTAGATATAAAACTCAAAAATACCAAAAATACTAAAAAATGATGGAAAATCAAAAATCCATGGTGAAGGTTATCAAGAAGCTGGAGCAAGGTTGATATTGGATTGCCTTGGTTTAGTGCTTCTTGGGAAGCTATAGGTTGTGTTTGTATGCCTCAGTTCTCAGTTTTGAGCTTGGAAGCCACTTGTAAGCCTATTGCTCGATTTTGGTATTTCACTGTTAAAGTTACTTATAAGCTTCAATCTTTGTGTTTTTATGTTTCTTAGTTATAGTTAAGTATAATATAACAATAAAATAGTTACTTGTTCTTTAAAATTAGTAGTTACTAAAAAATTTATTTTAACAGTCATATTAGCATAAGTGTAATTTCTTAGTTTTCTGTTGTTATTGTTATTAGTTAATGCTTAATTAGTCTCATTAGATGATAATATAAGGTTTTTAATCATTTGCATGGTTTTAATCTTTGAAATCCTTTGAAAATCACAAAAACAGTCTCATAAAGGGTTGTTTGGTTTTCTTTTGTTAACTGTGTTAGAGGGTATTGAAGATATTGTTCTTGGTTGTTATTTGTCACACTTAGTCTCAATAACTCATAGCAACATTAAAAACCAGACCTTGTTAGTATAAAAGTCAAAATTTCCTTTAATCTCACTTAAGTTGATCACTGTTAGGATTAAGAGTCTAAAACTCATCATAGTTGTTTATAAGTTGGTCACCTAGCTTAATTTTATCATAACTTAGGTTAATATAACATAATTAATAAGTAGGATTGATCAAAAGTTCATAATAGTCAAACCTTTAGTGTAATTTAAAAAGTCAAACTTTTCAATTTAGTCGTTTTTGAATAAACTAGATTATTTTCTATAGGACTTAATATTAAGCTTCAAGATTTGAGCTTTTGGTATATTAATATTCCACTGCTTATCTCTATCACAGTATTTTTTATAATTTCCAATTAGCTTATTAAGCAGCTTATTTCTTAGCTTACTTTAGACCCTTGTTTGAAAAAGTGCCACATGCAGATTGAGCTAGCCACTTTCACAAGCTCACACGAGCTCATCGATTAGCTTTAGCTTGTGAATCTTGGTTCTTTGGAAAGCTAACCTAGCTGTCTTAAAGTCCCAGAGCTTTTTCAACTTTTTAGCTTATTCAGTAAGGCTGCACATAGCTTTTTGTTTGTCCCAATTCACTCAGTATATATCGAGTCATTACTCGATGGTTTTCCACTTTTCTCAAGCTTATAGCAAGCTTATTAGTGGGCCCCATTGTGAGAACCTTGGCTTCTTGAAACCCAAATAAGCCGACTTCTTATACCAAGGCTTATTTTTGGCTTTGGAGCTTTGCCCTAGCTTAATCTTGCTTCCAAAATGGTCAGCAGTCTGTTTGTTTCATAGGTTTAGTATAAATTGCTTATTAGCTTATTATAGCTTTTCAATATAGACCTTTGTGCTTTTTAGCTTCATTTCAGTTCATTTAGCTTACTTGTACCTTATTTCACCTTTGTTTCAAGCTGTGAAGCTTGTTTAAGCTTAAACCATCCAAATAAGCTCATAAGCTCAACTGTTGAAATAATAAGCTCTCAAACAGCTTATTTTCAAGTTTCAAAAAATTTTTTTTCATAAAAGTTTCTTATTTTAAGTAGTTAAATAGTTTTCAAAAAGAAAAATCACAAAAACATCATTTTAAATATAGTGATAGCGTTTATTTAATAGAATTTAGCTTTTTGATTTTTCTTTTCAGCTTATTATTAAGCACTTCCTGTTTTTATAATTTTCTTAGTTTTCTGTCATCATAGGATATTTTTAGAAAAAAGTTTCAGAATTTTCCTAGTTTGTTTAGTATTTATTAAAATTTAAAATAGTTAAAAGCATTAAATAATTAATAATAAATAAATAAAAAACATTAAAAATATCTTTTCAGTTTTAAAATTAGTTTTATAATATTTTAGATTTTTCTAAGTCATAATTTCAATTTTCTAGCTTTGTTTCATATTTTCTTATATTTTAGGTTATTATTAAATAGTTAAAAATAGTTTTTAATTAATAATGATTAAATAAGTAGTTATAAAAATAATTTTCTTTTTCCAATAATTTTCTTTTATTATTAGGGCTGTAAAAATACCATTTTCATATTTATAGGCTTTTTATTTCTTATATCTCACGTTTTATTTGGTACGTCTACGTAGTTTATTAAACGTACGTATTTACGTTTGTCTTATCTGATTGTTGTGCTTTACAATTCTGTATCCAAATACCATTCCAATCAATCAGTAGTGTAATAATCATTTAAAATCCTTACTGATCACTATCCTTAGTGATTATTCGACATCCGAAAGTGTTGAACACCATTAATCCTCCGTGGACTTAACGACCGAGGTAACACTATACTCCTCTAGATCTTCATTGCATTGGTTTTAGATTGTTTTAATTTTATTACGGTTGACCATTCACAAGTGGTTAATTTGTGTAATAAACTTGACGGTTGGGATCCAATCAAATTTTGGCATAAATCATAAATAAAAACTTAAAATTAAGATAAAATTAACAAATCAGAAGGTTTCACAAATTGCCCAAGTAAATCAACAAAACCTGAGTTTAAGAAACCAAAAAGTTTCATAACTTTAAGGAAGTAAGTGAAAGCGAAACAAGCTAATTTTTTCTTCAAAAGTCTTATTAGCTTGAATATTCCATTTTTAAGCATCCAAACCTAGTTGAGTATCATGATTGTTATTTATATTGATAAGATCAAAAGTATGTATATGTATATTATTATTTGTTATGTAGATAGAGATATTCGGTTTTTTCGGTTCGATTTGGTTATATTTTCATCAAGCCATAAATCAAACCAACACCGATTAAATACTTCGGTTCGGTTTCAAACCAAACCATACACCAATTAAAGTTTTTGGTTCGATTTTATTCGATTTTGGTCTGGTTTATTTTTCGGTTTGTTGATTGTCAAACCAAACACCGAACACCCCTAATTATGCATGCCTTTGGAATAATAAGAGCTAGGTACCGTTGCTCAAGTCATTTTGTCATCTATGTCATCTCAAAGATCTCACTTTTAACATTCACACACAAAATACTCTCTCTGGCTTGAGCCAAAAGGGCCCATCCATTATTTATTTTCTTTTCATTTTTCAAACCAACTAATTTTTCATTCATTCAAATAAAAATTAAAATTACAATACGAAAATAAAACTAGCGTAGAAAATTTAAAAAACAATACGAAAATAAAAGAAGAAATACAAAATGTAAAAAAAATATGAAAATTGAAAAACATTACACGAAAAGAAAAACACAGTCATCCTATTTCTTTTTTATATGCATCAAAACAGTTTTAGCGTTGATGTTGGCCCTGTCGAGGTTCGTCCATGCCCAATCCCAATGGACAAACCTTAGCCCCTACTTTATAATCCACCCTACCTAGTCCACGAAGCCCTTCCGGTCCTAGCCCTCTTTCTTGAGTCTTAAGCGGCTTTCATCATTGACGAACACATGCGCTAATAAGACAAAAGGGAGTCTATGGCTTGAATGAATCAAGAAAGTAACAACAGATTAGTGGAAGAGGATTAAGAGACATGTAGGGAGAATGGCAATCATTGGTGGACTTGATTTTCTATTCGTCCCGCCATTTGAAACAAATCAAAGTGAAAAGGAAAAATTAACAATAGACTGCTACCGGCGCTTATCACTTTCTGACCACGCCTTTTAATTTGAAACTAGACCAGGCCCACCAATTTTCTTGGACCCAAGGAAATGCCAGCGTAATGACAACTTATACACAAGACGTATTTTGAAAGTATATATCGTATATTGTTTTTAAGAACTTTATATTTTTAAGACTTCAGATTTATACACTGTGAGGATCTTTGGTCATTTTACATTTTACTAACCCATTATATTCTTATTATCCGTTGCCCGTTTATTATCACCTAATAATTCCCACTTCTGTCCTCCCTTCCCCCACCTCCACCTCCACCTCCTCCAGGATCGAATTATAAAAAAAAAAAAAACCTGCCAGGATCGAATTACTCAATAAGAAACAAATCAATGTCACATCACCAACTAAACTCATATACAAATCTTATTCCAAATTTGAGCTACAGAGGGTTGCGATAATATAAAAGGGCTGCTTGTGTTCGTGTTTTTTCTTATTAACAAAGTCAAATTCAAGAATCTGTGTTCTTGTTCTTGTTATTAGAACATTGGGAGATTTGTTTAATTGGCTTCTCAAAACTTCATTCTTGCTAACCGAAACTTACCCGACAACAATTTTGGGTTATATGTAAGTGTCCGCTTTGTTTAAGTTGTTGCTATAAATTCTTAATGCCACTGATCTAATTATTAGGACTTGCTTGCGCATCGGTTTGTCGATTAACTCTTGCGGCCACTTATTTAAGATCATTGTTTTAAAATTAGACCTTACTTGCTATTTCATTAGCTGAACAGTCATCTTCGCCATTATTTAGGATATTTTAATACACAGTCAAACCGACCAACGATATGTAATTATGCTTATTCAGCAGTTATGTTGGTCATTATTTAGGATGTTTTAACAGGCTTGCCGACCAACAATATGTGATTATGCTTATTGTTGGTTATTCATTGGTACCATGTTTGCTTTTTTCAGCCTATATTCTATTTGAGTTTGCCTTTTCTTTAGGTTGTTGGTATCAATTTATTACTATAGTTGTCACATGTGCTACTTTTTTTTTTGTTAATTTATGTTTCGTACTTAAGATGACTGCTTTACAGATGCGCCTTTGTTGCTTACGATATAGGAACATTTTTGTTAGTCGTAGTCATTATTTCAGCCTCAATGGTTGGTTGTGTCTGCACATCCTTTTCGTAACCTGCAACCTACGGGTTATCCTTATAGTTTTTCAGTTCGTTCTTTCAAAAAAAGCTTTTCCTATTGTTCCATCACGCTTTCCGGCTCATTCTCTTATAAATTCTTCGTGCTTAATCACCGTTGTTTACAAAATGGTATTAGTTGCTGTTTTTTGTCCTTTTTGACCGTCATACCGGTCGGTATATTATCCTTTTCAAATATGAAAGAAAAGAGAAAGTATGTGCCCAAAGACATCGATTTACGTCCCGGTGACACCCGCCAACCGGCTGCATCTTATGATACAAATCTCACCTTCACCACCAAAAGACAGGCTGCTGTTAGAGCCGGTTGTTGAATACTTTTCCGATATGCCGACACTTTTGGACAAATCGATCTTCGGCTTCAAAGAATCAACAATCATGACTCCGGAAGTTGCTTATACTTTTATACTCAATGTAATCAGCCTTGCAACGCTTATAATATGTGCGCCTTCTTAACCATTAATTTGTCAATCTTTCTCTTGCAGACAACGGTGTGCTACAAATTGATGAATCCTATTTGGGGTTTCAGACTGCAAACTTAACAAATCGTGTTATATATGGTGTCACACCGGACGTTCGTCACAACTTACAGGCACATGTAGTTCCGCCCCATGAGGTTGGTACCTTAACTGTAAATCAAGGTTAGTTTTGTTACGATTATATGACTACACTATGTTAACTTATTAATTTCTAATACACAAATACGGTTTCTTCTTACCTTTCAACATATTGTGCTAACTGCTTACATTTTTAATTTTCAGGTGTTGCTGGTACAAGTGCTTCATAGGTTCCCGCCACTAAAAAAAGGAACTCATCACGCTTATTGCAAACCAGTTCCTCAAATGTTCCCGCCAGCGTACGCAATGTGCGCGCGCGTGTTGTTAACCGTGCTTCGCAAAAAAGGTCCCGTCCACAGTCTGCTTCAACCAGCGAGCCTTCCACTTCTGGCATGAACCAAGGTACATGCTTCTTACTCATTGCGGACACCTACGCTTTCGCTTCACAAGACATTATATTCCATACAATACCATTAATATTTTCAGCATCTTTTTTGCAGGGCCACTCCCTCCTTATGAAGATATAGGAGACTGTGACCAGCGTTGTCGCCATTGTGGGGCGGGCTTTTGGTTTGGAGAGCTGCTTAAAAGTACTCCTATCAACAGCCGGCCTGAATACCATTCATGTTGTGGAGGGGGTAAAATTTTCATGCCTCTTGAGCCTGAACCTCCAGATTATATTAAAATGCTACATCAAGATAGGCATTTTATGGAACATAGGAAATGTGGAAGCTTCAGTTATGGGTTCACAAGTTTCACTATAATAAGTTACCTCGGGTTGTTTACTTCTATAAAAGGAGGATGATGGTGGTGTAACATGGATGTGCAACAAATCAGGAAGCTTATTGTCACGGGCTAGATTTTCAACCTGTGTGTCACTTGCAAACCCCGCTATCTAGGATGCCAAGTAAGCGTTTTGAAGGATGAAAGAGGCTTGTATGCACTTGCAAAGGAGAAATGAGGCTAATTATAAGAACAATGACTTGTAGTAATATAAAGAGTCTTTCACATTGATCAAGCAAAGTAGTATAACGAGTTCTATTATTTGGTTTGTGACAATATGCACACCTATAACTTTAACTTTTTTGAGCATCAGAAGTAGATAGCGTTAAACATACAAGTGATTGTATATTTGTAGTTGTCGGAGTTACTTTCATAAGAACACGCAGAATAAAGTTGGCTATCATCACCAAGGCACTGTTTGACCATGAAATATGAAGGTCTTACAAATAAGAACTCTATGTTAATAACCACTCAAGAATTTTCACAGTATATTAATTCTAAACTTCAACCAAAGGGCTTGTAGTCTAGTGGTATCCATATGATGTATCTGTAGTGTTGATACAAAAGTTGGGCGTTCGCTGGACCCGGTTCCGTATCAATTGGATTTTGATGCTTGAGACTGCGCACTAAGAAATGAAAACACCGTTAGGCTTATCGGGATTGTCTCCACGATTATCCTCCCGTGAGAGTAAGTAATACTCCGTCTAAAATAATTGGCCTATTTGATTTTTTAAAGTCTTAATTTTCAACTTGATCCTTAATATTTTTGTATGTGTTATGTAATATTTGATGAAAATTACACCAATGAAAAACATTTAAAAGAACAATCCATTCATATATTTTGCATCAATTATTATATAACATAAATAAAAATATTTAAGATCAAAGTTGAGAAATTAAGACTTTAAAAAGTCAAATGAGACAATTAATTTGACTTTATGTAGTAGGTTTTAGGGTTTTGGTTGAGAATTGGGTTGTAGATCGACCTTTAATGAGGGTGGGATACCCTTTATATACACACGAAATCCTTGTTGGTTTCGTGTTCCCAAACTTCGCGTATCCCGCCTAAGTTGGTCAACCGAGATATATCTCATAAATAAGAGATATCCAATATCGAAGCTATAAATAACCGGGTTTGGGCCTCGTGAGCCCAAACCGCTACCGGGTTAGCCCATGCGCATCGGGCCCCGCTAGTAGCGATCATTGGTCGTTCGTGACAGAATACGGACTATACGTCATCATGTCCCCCGCCTAGTATGCGTGAGGACGACATGGATGCTAGACTAATAGTTGCAGCCCATAAATTCTTCGAAGCGTAGCAAAGAAGCTAAAGAAAAAGGTGTCCCGCCTTGAAGAATACACGGTGAATCTAGTCAAAATATTTCAAATGCCCACCTCGTAAAACGTGGGAAAGTAACTGAAAATGTGTCATGTCAAACGATCATATCCACACAATTAGAGATAGTGGGATCCACGTGTCGTTCATCGCGTGGATGTAAAAAACCTATAAAAACCCTCGCCTACCTATTACTGTGTTTATCACAGTAAAAGAACACATTTCCACCATTGTTGAAAAAAAACTTAACTGCGACCTAGAAACCCTTAATACTCCAAAGGTAACAGCGCGTGCGCATTTAAAAATTGTATCATGGTTCGTGGTTTAACTGACTTTGCCTCCGACATGACCGAGGACGAGCTGCGCGAGTTCTCCTCGGATTATTATATCCCAATGGCGGTGCATCCGGTAGTTCCAGATGCGCATGCATCGATTGCGCATTTCCGAAGGAAAGTAGGTATACACGCGTTTTTGAGTTTGCGAATCAACGTGCCCATATCCTTATTTCTATACGACGTGTTAAATTACTATCGTCTTCGATATCCCGGTACCGCTTTGTATAGGTGCAAAGAAAAATAACAAATTTCGAGGTTAATTGCCGCTCATTGGTGATTAACCCGACCATCTACCTATTTCGCGTTTTACCACACAACGTGGTCAAACGGGTGGGTATCGTTCGCTAAGCGCGGGACGGGCCGCAATGTTATACGAAAAGTTAGACGCGCTTAGAACCGGAGAGAATTTTTACGGGTTGATAAGCGGTGTTCCATGGGACTTCGCCTACACCCGAGCTCGCTACCAAAGGATGAGCGCCCCCTCCCTGGATCATATAGCGTGGAGGATGCGGATACGATAAACACCAATCGTCTTCCCATCAATTCCTACCCCAAGGAATTTTTGGTGCATATGGGCATCAGTCGTAACTACTTTGGTAGACCTGATGAGATGCCAATCTTCTTAGACGCAGATGGCCAGGGTGGGTGCTCGTCCTTTCGCATTCCTTTGATATATTAATGTGAGCTTTTCTCTTCATCCTTGTACTTTTGTAACCTGTTTGTTGTTTGGTTTCTGTTGTGCAGAGATGGATCTATTCAGAGTTGTACGGTTAGCCATGGCCGGCCGCCAGTGACCGCATGGGCGCGCCTGAGAGAGAGGGAAGAGCCCATTCGGCGCCTACATGGGCGCACCTAGAGATGGAGTTGGGAGACGGGGTGGTTCTTCGTCACTGGAGGCGACCCTCTACAAAGCGTGCATAGCCCCAGGGTACCTACCCCATTAGTGGAGCCGTCACATGTAGATGTGGCGGAAAGCATGTAAGAGGAGGAGGAAGTAAGCCAAGCATTGAAGCGCAAAAGAGCGCTAGGTGGCGATGGCGCAAGTTCGTCAAGGAAGAAGCGTCCTGTCATTCATGACGTGGAATCGTCATCAAGTGATGTTGCGTCCCCTCGCTCCAAGGAGACTTCTCCACCCAGGTAAATATTATTGTCAAAGCCCGTATCGCATTCCCTGTTTATGTTATGAAATAATCGCTAATTCTCCTTTTTTTTTCAGTATTGAACATTCTGTGGAATCGCCCCCCAAGGCTAGTCCTGTTCGCGCGAAATCTTCTGAGCCAAAGAGTCAAAGCACTGAGCCATTGGCATCTTGAGACGCGCCAATAGGTCAGCTTGTTGAGGACCTTGTGTTGGCTGCTGCGCACCAAGCGACGTTGGTTGCGCAGCTCAAGGCCAGGTATTCTGGAGAAAGTAGTCAGAGCGCACAAAAGGACCATCAAATTGCGTTGCTGGAGGCACGTTTGGCCAATGCCCAGGTTGAAGCAGAGACAATGAGCTCGTATGCCCAAAGACTTGCTGAGGAAAAGATGTCATCACGAGCCAAATAAGCCGTGAGCGTCATCGCAACAATGGATTACAAGGCTTCATGTCTCGGCTACCAAATATCCGGAAAGGGAAGGAAGAGTTGTTCTCTCGGCTAGGGACTTTGGTGCAACTGTGGGAAACTTTGAAGTGCGGAGATGAAGTTGCGTAAGCTCAAGATTGAGTATGATGAGGAATTGTATCCCCAGCTCATGTCTCGCTATTCTTTGAGAGCGGTGGCTCATCGCATGGTCGCGCCTGTCTTGTCGATGCACCTTAGAGTCGCAAGAGGTAGTAGACTCGTTTGGGGAGTTTGTGGTCTTGGCGTTGGCATGCAAGGCGTGTCGTAGGACCTTACTTTTATCAACCTTATCACAAACCCAACACTTATATCACGATAAACACAAACTGATGATATGCGTAAAGAAGAAAGAATAAGAACGTGTTGACTTGAATGATATGTAAAAGACGTGTATGTTTAGAGAGATAGAGAGAAGAAAGATGAAACAATAAGATGTTATATTGCTTCAAAGGAAAACACACACACACACACTCAAGCACACCCCTCAAATGAGACTTTGAGGGGTTTATATAGTACAAGTAGAAGATGCCCTAATGGGCTTGGCATGGGCTCGTTTGGATTGGATTGGACATGGATTGATATAAGGCTAGCTTAACATAACTTCTAACCAATTAGCTTAGCCCAATCCACGAGCCCGTTGACTATTCTAACACGATATCTAACACACGTTACAAAGTTCCTAAATGTGAATGACCATCACTTATAATAAAAACTATTAAGGCTAACAATCTACCCCTAAGGGGTGGTCATTCAAAAGATGCTCCACTTGATTAGGTCATTAATTTTCTTGAGCTTGAACTTTGTGTGTAGATATAATATAGTCTTGATTCTTTGTTCCTTCATGCTTTGTGATTGATCATTTAATGTGGTTGTCTGCCATTGTCAACTTCGTTGGTTAGGTGTCTCCACGCCTTTCTCCACCATGCTCACACTTCTATTTGACTTTGAGTTTCCAATGATGAAGTTCTCGAGTCTTTACACTTTGTAGATTCTTTGACATTGACGAAGAATCATCTTTAACTTTGAGTTGCCTTTGATTTTGATGAGAACTTTCATGTGTTGTTGGTATGAGCATGTGGCGAGTCTCAAGACGATCCATCCGCTCCCGAGCTTCCATAAGAAGAAAAACATAAAATAGGTTAGTAATAAGCGATTAAGACTTACAAGTTTGAATATCGAGGGTGTTAACAAAGATAGTGTGAAAACACGCCTCTAATTCTTACTGAGGCCGCCTCGAACCGAGTCCCACAAGTGAGATAACGCGATATACCGGGTACATCTACATTCGGATGAGTCATTGAGGTACACCAAGCATCACCCCACGATGAGACCGTTTGAGACACACTAAGCGTAATCACGGGAGTTACCGAAGTGACTGTTTGTCGGGTCGCTTGATGTTGACCTCGCGGGAGTTTCCATTCAATCATCAAGATCGCGGTATGAAACTTCTCATAAATGTTCGGCAGATTGCTAAGATCTGCGTAAGACTCTAGAATATATCACTTGTGTCCTTATTGATAAACAACAAGAGATGTCATGTCAAGTGTTCCTATGAGATCTTTTGATGAATCTCGTGGCTCTAGACTCAATAGTGCATTTTGGTTTTCCTGAGCGAGACTAGGAGAGGGTCTCCTTCTTCAATACCAACGATCTCTAAGAGAAAGTCGATAGATTATGTAGGGTTCCCGTGAGAATGAAACAAACCTTTGAGAGGAATTGAGTGGCTAGAAGGTTTAGTGCAAGCGTCCATCGGGTCCATGACGCCTTTGTCTTCAATACCGGTGTCATCTAGTGACAACTAGTAGCATATGTATTGAACCCGGTTTCGCCATAAAGTTGAATATGAAGGGCTTTCTTTTCACCTTTCTTCACATTTCTTTTAATTCTTCAACCCTTCTTTCTCCTTTCTTACATTACTCCTTTTTCAATCATTCTAAGGACTTCTAATACTAACTATTTGTGATGTCCTTGGGTAGATCCCTCCGACTCTGGCGGATCATAGGACAATTTCCTATTCTTAGTCACCTTATAACTCCATGATGTCCTATTGTTGCCATAAAACCATTTTTCTTGAAAATCTCTCGTAATGTTTATGATAGAAAACATGTTTGGAACACTTCGAGAGTTTTATATTTTGTAAACACTCCCCTTCACATGTGCTTATAAGATTTGGTGAAATCGCACATAGAGGGTAGAGTTCGCACTTTTGAATTGATCGACTTTAAATGAACAAGACCGATTCGAGACACGTTTACATCACTAGAGAACTAGCTTGAAATTATTACCCGTCCGGTCAAGTCATAGAAAGTTTCGAGATGGTACATGATTCTCGTCAATTCAATGGTTACGATCGAGTCGAGCTCTTTTGAGATTCAAACAACGATCATTAAACTTTTGATCACATTTTAATCACATTTCTCCACCTCAAAAATAGCATATCCATGATGTTTTGAAACAAAATGATTAAAGATATGTTTTTCAAAAAGCATTTGAGAGAAACCGATTTAGCATGAATTTTGGAACAATTTTGGTTTTATACTCCCCCTTAAAGAAAGCATATTTTTCATACAAAAAATTTAGAATCAATTAAGGGTTTAGAGGGAGTTATCTTGGTACCAAATGAAAGAGATTTTGAGAAATCTTTTTGAAAAATTTAGAATCAATGGTACGCAAGATGAAGATTTTAAAAAATCTTTTGAAGATATTGAAGAAAAATTATCTTCATTTGTTTTAGGATAAGTGCTCGATATTTATGAAAATCGATTTTGCGTAGCACTTTCCTTTCTTTAAAGATCGGGTCCTGAACTGATGTGTTCAGAAGCCATTATATGAAGTCCGGGTTTCGTACTGATGTATACGAAAGCCATTATTATGAAGAAATTTTGAGAAACGACATGTTTTAGAAAACAATTTAAAGAACTCTCGCTCAAGCATCTGTACATGCCCGTATCATTGTTGAATGGCATTTCTAGATACGTCATGAATATCGATTATCTGAGAGACATATCGTGAGAAGAATATTTTGGATTTTGATTTTATATTGTTTTGTATTTTTGAAAATTTTTTTATTTTTATATTTTGCTTTTGTTGGTTTTCAAATTTTGTATTTGGTTTTCAAAAATATTTACAAAGAAGATTTGAAGAAAGAAGATTAAGTTGGGACAAGTAAAGTGGAGTTAAGAGTGGAAGTAGAAAAGGATTTCCACATGCGAAATTGGCATAAAGTTCTTCTTTACCACACGGGTATATGAACCTTCAACACTTTTACAAGTACCGCATCCACGTAAGAAGAATTTTCACAAATAATGATGTTAGAAGTATATGTTTCTCACGGCGAGGGTGATCACTATCAGCGGTTGTAGTGGTTTTAACTTCATAATCTTGATGAGTTTCACTATTATCTGTGTTGGTGCATGTATCAAAAATCTTTCATGTGGGAATCCATCTAAGACATATGTTGTTGAAAACTTTGCCCGTGGGAATCCACCTAAGGTAAGATCTAGGAGTTGTTGTCTTTTCAGATGCAACGGAAGACTCATTTTTGGAAAAACTACGTCCTGAAGAGATCCACCTATTAGGTTTCCTGTTCATCTTGTCAACGGGTTTGTTTCTATTTGGTGTCTTAGTGGATTGTGCCTTGGCACGAGAATTATCTTTCTTGAGATATTGTGAGACACATGCCTCATGATTAGCTGAAAAGACACATTTTTTACATGTAGTACAGACAAATTCAATATTCTTGTTTAAAACAGCAGCTTTAACTTTGTCACTACTGGTCTTTTGAAATTGATTCTTGTTCGAAAAGACTTAGGATTCCTAGTGTTGTTTTCTAAGGGCATAACATTTTCTTTTGCGTAACTACTCTTAGATGTAAGCCAATCCCTAGTTTTTTGTAGAGTGTTCCTAGGTAATGGTTTACTACTACTAGCAGTGCCTTGAAATCTTGTAGAATTCATCACCCTAGATGTTGCACCTAGAATTCCATCTTTTCGAGTCTGTGCCTTTTTTCTAGCTTCTTCCCGATAGTGATTGTTGACCATGTCGTTAGAACCGATAGATTCTTTAACTGGATTTTTGGTCACATTCCGTGTACTATTCCTAGAAATGCCATGAGTAATCACTTTTTCTTTATCAAAAAAAGGTTTTTCAAAACCTTTGACAATTCTCTTTTAATAGGCAAGGACCGTGGGTGACTGTTTTGACAAATCATTTTTCTCATTGACTTTGGAGCAAGCGAGAAATAGACATTTTGGTTTGAAAACCGGTTTGGGAACATTTGTGTTCTCCTCGGTCAATGGTTTTGCAAACTTAGTATCCACTGACCTTTCCTTTTGACTTCGGTGAGCTCTCAAAAGATCATTTTGCTCTTTCATGTCTTGTAGGCACGCTCATACGACGCTTTTCATACTTGCATTCCTCGATTTTCGATCAAGTTGTTTAAAATAGGACATGTTTTGTTTTCAAGTTTTCAAGAGCATTTTCATATTTTGAAACAATTGCGGAGGTCTCGTGACCGAGTCTTTCATGATCTTCAAAGAATATGTTTGTAAAATGATGGACATAATATCGATGAGTCGAACATCTTGAAGAGTGAATCATTTAGATTTTCCAAAACTTTGATGTGTTCAACACTTTCATTAGCTTGCTTTACCGTGGATTTATGATCATTGACAAAGTAAGTCGTTTCTTTCAAAAGGCTTGTTCAAAATGAATTACCCTCGACCGATGCCGCTAACGGAGGTTCAATTTGAGTTTCAAAAACTTTTCGTTTCGTCATCATGACGAGTAAACCGATGTTAGTAGTAATATTGGTTTTAGATTGTGATCTCAAGATACCCAATTCTAGTTTTAACGTCATCTAAAATGCTTCCGCATCACTTGTGTTAAAAGGATTGTTTGAAGACATTTGTTCGATTTTGAAAGAGATTTTGAGACGCTACAGGGAGTTGCAACTGGTTTTGAAACGGTGTTGACACTTTGTTTGAAACACTTGGTGTGGTGGAAAACGTTGATTGTTCTTTTTTGATTAACAAAAGTAATTCCATTAATTTTGTTCCATTTGTTATAATCAATCGGTTTAAGATCCGGATTCTTTGTTTCATTTTTGATCTACTCTCCTCGGATAGTTCCAACGTTTCAAGAGAATCACGAACAATTATGGGTTCATGCAAAGGTTTTCCGTTGTTCAACACATTCGAGATTTACGAGCTTTCTTGAGAACGAAGAAGGATTGTTACCAAGAGCCATTTTATGTGTAGTGTGAAAATCGGATTTGCTTGATTAGAAAGCATCTTGTTTGTTTTAGCGAATGACCCGTTGTAAGAAGCAAATTATCCAATTTTTGATAGTTTCATTTTATCCGTAATCTCATCAAGAAGAGAATCTTCTCGCTTTTCAAAATCGATTATCAACTTCTTCTTCTCTTTTCAAGATCATAATATGTTGCTTTTGTTTTGAAAGTTGGTCATTTAGTTCGTAAATTTCCTTGTTTAAAGATTTGATTTTCAAATTGATTCACATCAAGTGTGTCATACTTGAGTTGCAAATCTTTTCTCTTAAAATGTAATCTCGATAACCAATTTCTAATTCGACATTTTGTTTGTATGAAATTCATAGGCTCTGGCGTTCTCTTTGTAACTCTCAAGCTCGGCGGTCAATTTAGCATTCGCGGCCTTAACATCGCGATTGACCGCTCTAACTTTCTCAACTTCAATGCCACATTGATTGATTAATGATTCAAAATAAGCACGTGTTTCCTCATCGGTCTCGAGATTTTGTGCCATCTGACCTCCATTAGGATCCACATATGGAGTTTGAGTTAGTATTGCTACAACTCGGATTGTCCATGTATGTATCATAAGTAGGTGCGGATGTCGCGAATCTTCGTCGTCATGAGTAAACACATCACATATGACATTGTTATAGCATGGATCAATGATTGGTACCTTAGATATTGCATTTGCGTCATAGGCAGGAGGTGCGTCGTAGTCGATGTCGTACTTAGTCTCACGAAGATTTGCCATGAAGACGCAGTTTGCATTGATGTCCTCGGTCTTCAAATCATCCATAATAGCGAAAAAGTCATGTTCCTCAAGACTCAACCGCATTCAAATTCGCCTTTTGTGCTATGACATAGCTTTCAAGATACGCAAAATCCTTCTTTTTAGGCTTATTAGGACAATTCCTTGCCATGTGACCCACTCCTTGACAATTATAACACTTAATCGATTACCCCGATTCACATTTCCATAATTCCCAACATTGGAGCGCAACATTGCCATTCGATTACCATCGCTCTATTCCCAACATTACGTCCCATCGATTTCCAACATGTTGACCCGTGATTACCTCGATACGAACCGCCTGATTACCCATGCGATTGCTAAATGCTTTATCCAATAAAGAAAATACCGTAGCAAAGCATTTTCTTGTTCGATTCGGGATCGGTGATTCCTTGTTCTGGTATTGTGGATACGGTTGTTGAATGACTTGTTGTTCGGTGGATAGAATTGTTGTTGTGGTTGTTGAATGTATTCTTTGCAAGTTGTTGTTGGAAGATGATGAAGCTTGTTGTTGTGTATTCACCGTAGTTTGAGTCTTAGCAATAAGTGCCAATGGATCATGATTCTTTGCCAATCTTTCTTTCCGACTTCATTCTCTTGACTTGATTTTGTTTGTAAAATCGTTTAGTTGATCAAAGTTCACCCGATGAAGGTCTTTTATTTGGTTGACAATAGTTACATATCGTCCCCATTCTTACGGAAGATTATTCAGAACTTGATGTTTTGAGCGATTGTTCGGGTGCCAACTTGTTTCGATAAGCTCATTCATCAAAGTGCAAAACCTTCCATAGTAGGATTCAATGGATTCTCACGGTGTAGATGTAAACTTTTCCCATTCGGTTAGCGACTTGTTCTCCATGTCTTGTTTACCAATTTACATTCCATAACATAGTCGTCTAACACGTTCCCACATATCGAAGCGGTTTCACATTGCTCTACTGAGAAAAATGTCTATTGGTAAACCAGTTGGACAATATGAATTGCCATATCATCGCATCGACTTGTTTCGATCCTCTTCAATGTATTACGATTCGGTTTGAAGATGAGAGGATGGTGGGATGGGAGGTGTTGCATCGGCATTTCGAGGACTTGGACTTGTCGAGCTTGAAGGTCCATCACGAATGGATTTGATCATCAATTTTCCATTAGGTTTTGTCTTGATGTAATGAAGCATTCGACTTGTCCATTGAAGATAACCACCTTTGCCAACATAGGAGGGCGGTTTCGACCTATTTGCATGAATGTCTTGTTGAGTTTCCATTGATGAAGGTATGTTCTAATAAAGTTGATGTAGGATCGATTCAACGATAAAGGAGTTGTGGTTGATGAAGATTAAGCTCGGTTGAGGTGTTTACGAAAGTCGTACTAAGTAACCTAGGTTCTTAAAAATTTTCGCCCAAAATTTGAAATTCACTATAAAAATCAATTCTAAGGACGTATGAAAAATTTGAGTTATGACAATTTTGACGACAAATTTGACCCGAAAAATTTGAATTTAGGCCCAAAAATTTGAATTTTTGACCAAAATTTTCACAGTTAAACCAAAATTTGAATTTCGCGTAAAAATTGAACATTTAGTATCCTAAAAAATTTAAATTTTACTCAAGATTTCCCGCCAAAAAACTTTTCTTTTTTTTTTATGCGTAGAAAGAGCTTAGGCGTAGAAACACGGGTTACGAGTGAGCGAGGCTTAGGCGTGAGATTGTGCTTATCGTGGGATCTTATGCGAGGATGCTTAGGCGTAGGAATCCTTAGGCGTAGGAAATTCTTATCGTGTCGATATCTTAAGCGTAACCTTAAGCTTATCGTAGACAAAAGTTACTAAGTAAACCTTACGGCGTAATTGTGAAGTTATCGTAGAGTTACTCGTAAGCTTTTAGCTTATGCGTAAACTATGGTTAAGAACCAAAATCCTTTACATCACATCACGGTAAGGGATATCCACAAGTCGAAGTGTTCCACACTTATCCAAGTGAGGGAAGCACCGAGTCACCGTTTAAGCTCGAAGAATCGCACCAAAAGTTATGAGTAGAACCTTATCGTGGTTTGACTTTCTTAAGCGTAGAACTAGGGTTTTGACCTCTGGCGTAAAAAATTTCAGCGATTCAAGCGATTTCTCTTGCGAGATAGCCTTAAAACACTCGAATAACCCAAAATGTTGACCTTTTTCACCCAAAGTGCTTAGATAAGTTCACAGTAGAAATGACCAATGAACCAAACACGAGTTCAAAATGAAGAAAAACACGTAAAGCTTGAACTTTTGCAAAAACTGAAACTTTAGCACCAAATAAACCTTAAACCACAAGAATCTTGAATTTTTGATGAAAAATCAAAGCTTTAAGCGTATGAAATATGTAAACGTGAGCTTTATGCGTAACCCTTCAAAACAAACACAAACACTCCTAAACCATTGTTAGGCGATTGATACCAATTGTAGGACCTTACTTTTATCAACCTTATCACAAACCCAACACTTATATCACGATAAACACAAACTGATGATATGCGTAAAGAAGAAAGAATAAGAACGTGGTGACTTGAATGATATGTAAAAGACGTGTATGTTTATAGAGATAGAGAGAAGAAAGATGAAACAATAAGATGTTATATTGCTTCAAAGGAAAACACACACACACACACTCTCAGCACACCCTCAAATGAGACTTTGAGGGTTTATATAATACAAGTAGAAGATGCCTAATGGGCTTGGCATGGGCTCGTTTGGATTGGATTGGACATGGATTGATATAAGGCTAGCTTAACATAACTTCTAACCAATTAGCTTAGCCCAATCCACGAGCCCGTTGACTATTCTAACACGATATCTAACACACGTTACAAAGTTCCTAAATGTGAATGACCATCACTTCTAATAAAAACTATTAAGGCTAACAGAAGCTATAAAGGAGCTCCATGAGGGTGGTCTGTTGAAAGTTCATGCTGATAAGGTGCATGGGTATAATGAACACGCGTATAATGATCTGGTTGCCGCAATGGAAAAGATGAAGCTGTTGGAGCTTCCTCTGATTGCGGAGATGGAGCGCGACCAGGATTATCCCATTGGGGTAATTATGGAGGGACTAACCTTGGCCCGCCATCGTGCTGAAAATGCAGAGGCGCAGCCCGATTATTATTTGAAGCCTGATGAGTCCCAATTGCAAGTGCCAATTTTGCTCGCCCTCGCGACATCTTGAATCCTTTCGCACTGGAGAAAGAAATCCCCTTAAAGGAGTCCTTGGAAGCTCATGCTACGAGACTTGCCAAGAAGAAGGGTATTAAAGGCAAGGCCATTTTGTGTGGTATAGGCGCAGCGCATCTTCCTAGGTCTGACGGGATACCTGTTAGTGTTGCCACGGTATCTCGCCAAGACTCTGATTTGTTGAAGAAGCTAAAGGAGGCTGGGGACGCTGCAAGCCATGTGGAGGGCTCATCTCTTAGGCATTGTAATAGCATGTAGGTTATATCTGCGTTGTAAATATCATTTTGTAAGAACTCATGGTCCTTAATGAAATATCCTTTTGTTGAATGCGTGTTGATGTGGTTGCGACTTATGATGTTTGTACTTAGTTATCTGTCTTTGTATAAAAAAACGTACTTGTTGTCTAAGAATCAAATTGTTACATAAGTGCGAATAATATATGAAGTCCATAATCATGTATGAAAGTCATAATTTAACATACTTTGAATATAATCTCTAAGTACTTGTACCATAATCGTGTATGGCGTGATATACAGCGTACTGTAAATATCATATAAAGGAGTCAAGAGTCTTGATTCCTAGTTTGTTAAACGCGCACAATATGCATGGTTGCGCATCTGTCGTGGAATGCGCATTGAACTTACTCCAACTTCTTGAAAATAAGGTGTTTAACAAGGATATGTGATCCGATGTTGATGGGTTTGCAACCCTCTTACTCAACGAGTTATTTAGTAGGTTTACTCATCCTTTTACACCATCGTGGGTTGTGGTAAGTGCATGCACGCCATGTAGGCAAAATATAGCAACAATGTTGAGATATGAATAATATGTAAATAACAAACTAAAATGTGTTGCGGAGTTAGCTAGAAACCATGACGTTTTATTAATACTTGCAAGTTTTTGTAAAAAGAAGAAAGACATTTTCCTAAGTAAAACAAAATGTAAATACACCGATATTTATTGAGCCATATACTAAAGTACGAGAGTATCCGTGCGCTGGGCCGTAGCCGATCCTAGAGGTAGCATCGTTTAAGATTGCAGATGTTCCATGTGCGTGGTAGTTCACGGCCATCCATGTCACGCGGCTTATGCAGCGCCTTTTCCTAATGCTTTAATGACCTCATAAGGTCCTTCCAGCCGTTCCAAGTTTTCCTGTGTCTTGCATGGCTCGCATCATTGGCGCGATATCTGAAGTCTCTGGTCGAATGAAACACTTCGCACTTTAGCATCGTAGTATCCCTTCATTTTGACTTAGCTCTTGCCTCGCGTATTGCTGTGCGTTCTTTCTCTCCAACAGATCCAAGTCATCGCCTTCGTCGTCATTGGTTGTAACGTTGACTTGGCAAGGCGAACAATTGGCATCCCAATTAAATTTGGTATGGCGACATTCCCATAGACAAGAGAAAGGGGTGTCCCCATGCTAACCTTGATGGAAGTGCGGTGCGCCCATAAAACATGTGATAATTCCTCCACCCATATCCTTTGTGCTTGTCAGCGTGCCTTGATTCCTTCACCTAGACTTGATTTGCACGCTCGACTAAGCCATTGGTTTGTGGGTGTTTAACCGACGCAGTGTTGTACAATATTGATTTCGCACTTGGTCCTTGAAAGGGTTGTCACAAATTGTTTTCCTTGTGCGAGATTATTTCTCCAGTGTCTGAAGCGGCAGACAATATTATCCCAAACAAACCGTTTTACGATTTCTGTGATTGTCACGAACGCCTTTGCTTCAATCCACTTGGTGAAATAGTCTATAGCTACTATGAGGAATTTCAATCCTCCCCGCCGCTTGAGGAAAGGGACCCGCAATGTCGATACCCCATTTATAGAATGGCTATGGCAACGTAATAGGTGTTAGCTCTGTTGTGGTGGCGTGGATTGGATGCGTGAACTTGGCGATCGCCACTTTACGATTAAGTCTCGTGCGTCGCGGTGCATCGAGGCCGGTGAGTATCGACCGTAAAGCGCTGGCTACAATGCATCGTGGTCACGAGTGCATCTTGCATGAACCGTGGATCTCTCGAGTCGTAATCGCTTGAAGAGGTCCTACATCGAAGCCATGGTTGTAGAAATGAAGCCGATATAGTACACCGTCTCGAAGTTCAAACATTTGTGATGCTTGGTACTCGTCGGGCGTCATACGCTCTTGGGCCACACGCCTGCTTATGAACTCGACTATCGGGGTCATCCATGTAGGGCCTGCTCCTCTATCACCGTGGATACTTCCATCTCCGAGATGGACTTGCTTTTCGAGTTTCCACCAATACTTGTTTTTGACAAAAGTAAAGCTTGTGGATGCAATATTGCTCGGTAGCATCCGCCTTCTACATTTTCCCTCTAGGAACTTGTTTGATGGTGAACTCACAAAGCCCGGATTAGGGACTTGGTTTTGGCGGATATTGGATCATGTTCTCTCTTTAGCCACATACCGCCCAACACATGGTTGGCTACTAGGCGGAATCACATTTGCTTCTAGGTTCGTATGCCCATTCGTGCAATGCGTAATCCAAAGAATCGAGCTTCATACCGGCCTCGTTGTTCGTGGTGTGAATTCAAAACGCACGCGTATGTGAATTCCATTCCTTCAGGCTCGTAAGGATAAGACACACTGACCCGTCCACACGGGAAGATCCATCCGTAAATAGGATCTATGGTTCTGTAGTTCTACCTGCTTTCGAAGATGGCTCATCCGCTTTTGGGTTTTCAATGATGAAGTCTCGCTAGTATTTTCCCTTAAGCGTAGTGCGTGGTCGCAGGGAGATGTTATGCTCACCTAGCAATACACTCCACTACGTAGTCATCCCGTCGTCGTCGGGTTTGGAGATGATTTGCTTGATAGGTTGGTGCGTGATCACGCTATTGGGTGCGCTGGAAGTACTGCTGTGACCGTTTGGCGGCGAATACCAATGCTAAGACCAACTTCTCCATTGAACTATAGTTAATCTCCGTTTCTTGAGTGCTTTACTTACAAAGTATACCGGTGTCTGATCTTGAATCACCATCGTTAGTAGCACCACACCGACCGCTCCATTAGTCGCAGATAAGTACATAATTAACTCCTCCCACAGTGGGCGCGACTAGTTTGGGGAATGCGCTAAGTCTTTGTTTAAGGCTGTGAAAGCTTCTTCGCTTACGTAGTCGGTGAAAGTCTCCCTTTTTGTGCACTTGAGCATTTTGAAGAGGTAGTGACTTATCTGCCGATTTGGACAAGAATCATTTAAACCGGCTAGTTTTCCATTCAAAGATCGGACTTCCTTCAACGTCTTGCGGTGAGGGAGTTGAATGACAACCTTCGCTTTTTCCGGACACGGTTTAATGCCATCGGGCTCTATCAAGTATCAAGAAACATGCCTACAGCAGCACCAAGGTGCATTTCTTGGGATTTAACTTCATGTTGATCTCGTAGTGTCTTAAATGTTTCTTCGATGTCTCGTACCAACTTCGTCTTCCGTATGGCTTTTTATGACAAGGTCGTCAACGTAAACCTCTAGGTTGCGGCCCACCTTTTCAAACGCATTATCTACCAATGTCGGTAGGTGGCGCTGCATTCTTCAAGCAAAGAGCATCTTTGTATAACGATGAGACGCCTTGACTTTTATGAAAGGCGCTTTTTCCTCATCTTCCTTAGCCATCCGGATTTGGTGGTATCCTTTGTGTCGTCTAGGAAGCATTTAAGTGGTATCCACACAAAGACTCTACATTCGATCTATCTCCGTTGGCGGTGTGATCTTATGGACATGCCTTGTTGAGATCCGTGAAGTCACACACATCCTCCAACTACCATTGCTCTTCTTGACCATCACCGGGTTGGAAAGCCGTCATGGTAATAGACCTCTCGCATGATACTGCGCCCACAAGTTTGTGTACTTTTGTCGAATTGCTTGTGCGCGCTCCCGAGCTCGGCGCGCTTCTTACGTCGTCTTGGGGAGTATCCTTGTCGATTCTCAACTTGTGTTACGAATTGGCGTGGTATACGGTCATGTGTTTTGGTTCCCATGCAAAGATATCCGTATTCTTTTGCAAGAGTGCACACGGCTACCACGCCATTATCGGACAACGATCCTCCAATCGATACTTCTTGTTCGGGTACTCGGGATGAATGCAACCTTCAGTTGCCACCTTAGGTCTTGTATTTGTTCGGAATGTGTCCGTCTCACATGTAATCGTGTTACATTCTCTAGATGGTGCGGTGGTATTGTAAAGTAACAATGACTCCTTCCATGGGAACTTGAGCATCCCATGTCTTCAGAGCGGTAGATTGGCGTATGGTGATATCCCCGGTCTTCCAATAATACCATTGTATGGAAAAGGGGATTTGATCACCATAAAATTCATCCAAGTTGCCGCGGAATGTTCCTTATTACTCACATTGACTAATATGCTTATTTGCCCCATAACCATATCTTTTCTCCTGTAAAACCGATCAATCATTGTCATGGCCGGATTAGCCGATGCGTATCTCGGTCATGATCTTTTGAAACAATGTTCGTACATTATGTCTGCAGATGCCCCTCCATCAACATACATGTGGTGGATGTCGTGACCCCCTGCATTAATTTCGATCTTGAGCGGTTCTATTACTGCGTTGTCCGCCGTTAAGGTGGGGAAAGAGATTTCGCTTCCACGGGAAATTTTTTGGATGATCTTCTGCCTAGTTACTCGCTGCCATGATTGTATCATGTAGATGGTATCAGCCTTGTCTTTGGGTGCCTCCTTCTTATTCCCAGCCTTTTGCTTATCCTTCCCCTCCTTGATGTTTTTAACGAGATGGTCCAATCTGCCTTCTTTTAGTAGCTTCTCAATTAGTTGGTGCAATTGGACACACTCATTGGTGGTGTGGCCCTTCTGTCCATGATAGTCGCAGATCCGTTTCCTACGCTCGGTCTTCGGGTGCGCATTGGTGGAGGCCTCGGAAGTTCGCGCCTTAGTCACGAATATCTCCTTTGGAGTCTTGGTTAGCGGGTGTATTTATCATTATCTCGTCCGCTCCCGGCGCGGTAATTCTTGTTGCGGTTGCTACTACGGTCAATGGATTGTCTCTAGGTTGTTCTGTGACCAATAGTTGGAGTAGCTTTTCTTCTTTGTCATGCATGGCATTTCTCCTGGATAAAGGACCTTGTGCATTTCATAAGTTCATCAAAGGTTTGGGAGATCTTGTCGTTCAACCTTTTGATGAATTATGGGTTATTGATCCCGTTCATGAACCTAAGATCTTGATGCCGGGCATGCCTTAACATGTATGCACTCATCTTTGAAGCGCTCTACATAAGCGCTTGTAGATTCCAGTAGCGTTGTTTTACCTGGCGAGTTCGACGGGGTTTTAGCGCATCTTTCTTTGAGTGAAGTTCAGCAAACGCCTTCCGCAATTCTTCAAAGCCATCAATGCTCTGCGTGGAAGCTTCTTTGAACCGTTTAGCGCATTTCCCACTAATGTGGAATTGAACATGTGGCACCACACAGGTTGTGGCCAATTTTCGATGGTAGCAGCTGATTCGAAAATTTTTAGGTGATCATTAGGATCTCCTGTTCCATCGTAGGTTTTCACATTAGCGGGCATGTGCCTTCTTTTATTTTCTGAGAAGTCGCTGATGCTCCGAGTGAACGCATCCACCTTTTGACGGCGCCAAGGAAGAGACATATCTTCCTCTTCCTGGTCACGGTATCTACCCATGGACTTCCAGTGTCCAGTTTCTTTGTCCTCGTTGTCCGAGGAATCACCAGAGGATGAACTTTCCCTCTTTTGGCGCTTGCGCCGACTGTCCTCAGAATCTGAGTTTGAAAGGCTTTCACACGGGGAGCGCCATCGTCCAAGTCTATCATGGACCCTGCGGCTACCAAGTCTAGCATGGACATTGGTACGCCGTTGGTGCGACAACTCGTAATTTCAGGTCATTTTACAAACTTTGAAAATTTCACTATTCATCTCGGGAATTTACTATTCACTAGTTACTATTCATCATTTTACTATTCATCGTTTTTGAAGTCGATTTGATATTTTAAAAGGGTATTTCAAAATTTTACTATTCACGAAACACTATTCATTCCCGGAGAAAATCACTATTCATGAGTCACTATTCATCATTTTTCGTAAACAAGGTTTACGAGTATCAAATTCGCGTAACCTTAATGGTTTAGCTGCGAATTCATGAACATATCATTGATGACATTTCATATAGACTAGGATTAGTCGACATATCATTAGTAACATCATTTCATATCAATTTATGCATGGGTTTGCATTTTTCATTAAACATATAATTTTATTAAATAAACGCTATCACAGAATCATTTATTTTGAACATTTGATCAAACACTTCCAAAAATTATCACGATATATTTTATACTCATTTTAAGATTATAAAAATTATATTATTAGTTTATCCGGTGTTTTAAATTTATTTTGTATATAAATTGTTATATTTATATAATTACGACGGTTTTCGTAACTACTACTCGATAATTATTATTTCACAAAATTTTTGTAAGAAATGTATTTTTATAATTTTTATTACTTCAATATATTTTATTTTGTTCCGTTAAAATTTATTTCTAACTAACGCTACACTAAAAACCTAATTATACTTACAAACTACACTTTATATTTAACTTTCTACACATAATACTTAATTTAAGTACCACAAGTCATCTAAAATACAAAACTTTCTTCCTTTATATACTTGGTCGAAAACCTTGATGATTCACCAAGATATTATGTAAAACTCTTGCACTAACTAGGACACTTTTTTTTTTTTTTTTTTTTTTTTTTTTTTTTTTTACATTAACTCATAACACATACATACATTTATCTTTAGGTGTAAATTGCAAAATATTCTCCTCTCCTCTCTACCATAAACCGGCCAAGGAGCAAGGTCAAGAAGAACCCAAATTTTTTCAAGGATCAAGCTAAAATATTAACCTTAGCATACTCTTAATTAAGGTTTTGAAATAAAAACCTAGGGTATTAGGAAAAACCTTGTTCTTTAAACCTCATCACTACACTAGTAAGCATTTCATGATCATTTTTACTCTTTCATAATATTCATGAGTTATTTTTATCATTTTAGTAAAAATCATGCAAGTTTCATGTGTATCTCTATACCACTTTATTTGTTTTTAAGTACTATTAATGAATATATATCATCCTATAATTATCCCTTGAAACATATCATTTTTGATGATGTCTAGAAACCCATGAAACCCTAAGAAGGTGTATGGTAGGTTTAGAATAGCTTTGGTGTTGGTTTGAAGTGGTTAGAATAAGTATTACGCGAGAAGAATCCATTTAGACAACAATATATAAGGGTCTGATCATTTTTGCTAATTCTGGAAATTTTGACAGTTTACAAAATATTTTGGGCTAGATATTCAGAAAATATACTTTAAAACGAAAACGTGGCCGCTTGAACGGATTAAAACGGAGTTATAACGAAGAAGTTATGCTATTTTCAAGTTTAACGACGAAAACTATATTTCCGGAAAAAAAATCAGCATGCTGTCCAAATTTTTACGAGTCAAAAATGAGTCTTAGGCGTTATCTAAATGAATCGATTTATCGAAAATATATTAGTATACTTTAACACGAAGCCACGGACATATAAAACGTAGAAAACGGACTTATAACGATAAAATTACACGTGTTTAAACAAGGTCGTCGTAACTTTTATTACAAGTATAACTTATATATATTTTCTAATAGCAAAAACTAGTTGTCACGAGTAACCATGTTGAGAGTCATTTTTAACATCAATGGAATACTTTTTAGAAAAATATGTCTTCTAGTAAAAGTAAGTTTTCCTAGCCTATTTTCCAAAATGTTCAACCGTTCGTCAAAAGGAGTTGTAACAAATAAAATGCGGTCACTCAAACTTTGCCGAAAGTTACCCTTAAACAATATTTTTGGTACAAGTACCCTACTTTACCTATCTTTTTCTCCATGACCGAGACCTCTATGATGAAAATTTAAAAGCTAATACTTTTAGATAATGCTACAAGCTTTCCAAAACCATTGAGTTTGTTTCCTAACACTCGATATTCACTATTTTACGACCAGCTTTTCGAGGTCATTTAGTCACTTTCACAAATTATCAAAGTATATTACTTTGCGACGAAAAGCTATAAATTCTTGATAAATCACTAATCGACTATCGTAGGAGGTTGTTTCAACGTAAATACTTGTAAAGTATCTTATAATATGACGAGATGTCATAAACATATATTTTGACGATAAACATTATTTTCAAATGTACAAGTGGTATGGATATCATATGAGTTTGCATGCACGGCATTGTTTCATGATTTACATTAGAACATATCATTCATAATATGTTGCGGTTAGAGGTTGCGCCTCATTTCAGTATTGCCATTATATCATCATAAACATTGCACCAGGTGAGTTTTCATAGCCCCGTTTTATTCGAGTTTATACATTATTTCAAACCTACGGGGGAGAATACATTGCAAATCATTTTTTTATATGGGCCCAAGTATATTCAAATTCATTTACATTGCTTAAGTTACCTCATTGCCAATTGAATGTCCCCATTTCATAATCATGAACCGTTAATTTCGGAAGAAGCGAGTGAGTGGATAGATCTATTGAGGTGACTCTCCATCCGTGTTGGTGGTCCCAACTAGTCAACGGATGCATTTCATTTTATCATCATTGAGTTGTTTGGAAAAACACTACGGTGGGCGAACATCGAGGCAGTCTAGCTTGATTGTCATGTGCTTAAGCAATTGTACCATTTTGTGACATATTTGTCATACATAACTTATACTTCGTTGGTCGTATAAAACATTTTCATAAACTCTATGAACTCACTCAACCATTGTGTTGACACTTTTAGCAATGTATTTTCGGTATCTAAGGCATTCACTTCATGGCATGCATGTGGACATATCATAGAGTCGCGGTGACGACGCGTCTCACTTGGGTTTTATGCACTTTAAAACATTGTTTGGATTGTAACAAACTTAATTCCGCACATGTTGATTTTCATTTGGGACCTATATTTTGCAAACTCTGAATGTTTTATTAAATCAAACGATGTGTTTTCCAAACGACACTTTATGTCGTTCAATATAACTGTGATTGTGATGCTATGACAGTCAACCCCCGCAAAACAGGTAATTTGGGGGTGTGACAGTTGGTCCTCCTCGTATTCTTCCAAGTACTGTAGGTCAACTGCCTCATCATCTTCAGTTCTCCTCCCAATCCTGGTGAACACTGGGGGTCGGCAGCTATCCCTCCCGCGCTTTTCCTTTTGATGTCGGAGTGGAGATGTCTCATTCTCTATGTTGAAGTTGAGTCGGGCTTGCAGGCTCCGTCCCGACCCCTTTTTTGCTACCTCTTGCATGAGAGCTGCTAAGGTCTCGTAGTTTTGAGACACGAAATCACTTGGCACTAGTTCTGGCGTGACTCCTTCTAGAGCAAAGGTGTCTGTTTCTACCACTGGGCCCTTGTTTCGGTCAGGTGCATCTGGTGCCTTTGTTCGGTCCGTTTCCAGCACCGATTGGAGGGGAGTGGCATAAGTGCTTGATGGATCTTACATGCGGTGATGGTTGTGGTAGCCTGGGTTGTTCCGGTGCGCGGTTCCACTGTCGGGAAGACCAGATCTGACCCTTGATTTTTGGTCAAGCTGGTTGTCCCAGAGACCTGCTTGGAGGCTAATCCGCTTTGCTGCTTCTTCCCATGTAAGTCGCTATGCGATCGCTAGCTTAGGTTTCCTTGCTTCGTCATTCTAGTTCTTAGTGTATGGTCCCACGGATGGCGCCACTTGTTGATACAAAAGTTGGGCGTTCCTTGTCTGGACTCCGGTTCCCGTATCAATTGGATCTTGATGCTTGAGACCTGCGCACTAAGAAAACAGAAAACACGATTAGGCTTATCGTGGGATTGTCTCCCACGATTATCCTCCGGCGTGAGAGTAAGTAATCGGTTTTAGGGTTTTGGTTGAGAATTAGGGTTGCAGATCGTACCTTTAATGAGGGCTGGGATTAGGGGTGTAATCGAGTCAAGCCGAGCTCGAGCTTGACAAGGCTTGAGCTTGGCTTGAAATAAAAATAGTAGGCTTAAGCTTGGCTTGATAGCTTGTCAAGCTTTAATCATCTAGGCTTGAGCTTGACTTGAATAGGTTTCGAGCAAAGCTTGAGCTTGGCTTGAAAAGCTTGAATGTATAAAAAAATATTGTATTTGGTAGACAAAGTCATCAAAATATATATACATATTTATAAAGTAATACAAACTAAAACCACATTTGAAAACCAAATTAAATTAATTTAACAATAATAAAACCAACAATAACATTTTCGTACTAAGTCCAACATTAGAATAAAATATAAGCCAAAGTACTAATTGATGTTGTAATCAATATACTAAGTATAAACAAAAGCTAAACTTATCGATAGTAGTATATATTTTGGTCTATTAATATTCACGATTCATAACGGAAACTTGTATTCGCTTACAGATATAAAGCAAGTAAGCAACATCATTGGTCTAAGATATCATTTGTTATAAATAATTACAACTTTATTTACCATATAAAGTCCTTCAAGAGTATATTAAATAATTTTTTATGAAGTAAATCCTTATAATTAAAATAATATTCAAATTAGGCCTTGGTTACTTATATGAGATTAATATAAAAATACATATATAATAAGGCTTGATAAAAGCTTGATAAAAGTTCGAGCCAAGCTATCAAAAGCTTGAGCTTGGCTTGTTATATGTTTCGAGCCAATTTATTAGGATTGAGCTTGGGCTTGAGCTTGATAAAAGCTTGGCTTGATCGATTCAAGCTCAAGCTCGAGCTCGAGTTGCTTGATAAAAGCTTGGCTTGATTGCAGCCCTAGCTGGGATGCCCTTTATATACACACGAAATCCTTGTTGGTTTCGTGTTCCCCAAACTTCGGCGTATCCCGCCTAAGTCGATCAAGCGAGATATATCTCATAAATAAGAAATCCGATATCGAAGCTATAAATAACCGGGTTTGGGCGCCCGTGAGCCGAGCCGTTCCGCAGTTAGCCCATGCATACCGGCTGCTAGTAGCGATCATTGGTCGTTCGTGACCGAATCTGGACTATACATCATCATGTAGTTTTTATATTGTGAGTTTGTTAGTTTGCCTTTCTCCAAAAAACAAATATATAAGAAAAAAAAAATTTGATTATGAACTTTAAACCTCAAAGCTTACTCATGGTAATCAAAATGACTAGCCTTATTATGCAAAGTCTGGTCATAGGCTTACTTCGCAAGGCACTGCGCAAAAGTTGTTGAGCCATCGGTTCTGTATGACAAACATAGCTATTTTCTGCAGCAATGAGTGAGCACTTGCCCTATTTATCTACAAAAACTTGAATTGCCAGATCGAATACAACAGTGAAGAAAAACTTGCATCAGTTGTCGAAGATGGTCATACTAATACGTTTTATTTATTGTACCTGCAGGAGGTAACTAATCCAACTGATCCTATAATGTTACAAGAGAAGGCAGAGCCACCAAAGTTTGCTCTAGTAGTTGCTTGATATTAATTTTCTCTGTAAAGTAACTGGTTCCTCATAATATGTATGGGCAGTAAGTACAGTTAATTAGTTGTCAGTCAATTGCTGAAAAGCTTTTATATATTCTTGTATAAACTCCTGAAGGTGGATTCTATCAATCTTCATCGTCTCTGAAGCTTTGTTATACTTCCATTCAATTGAAATGATCATTCTCTTGTTGCTATTTAGTTCGAGGATATGTAAACAGGGCATCAAATCATGGGTTCTTATAAAAAAAATATATCTATTTTTGTCCAGCGATGGGCGACACTTTTCCTGGTTAATGTAAAAGAAACAAACATGCTGTCATTTTATTATTATTATTATTATTATTATTATTATTATTATTATTATTATTATTATTATTATTATTATTTTTATTTATTTTTATTTTTATTATTATTATTTTTTTATAAAACATCACTCATTTGAAAATCAAAGGATTACAGAAATTTGTGGGAGCCAGGGACACTGGTTGGGCTCCCACTCATTTCTGAATCTGGTAAGTCATGAAAAAATAAAGCCACTCTTGGCATTATTCGGTGGCTAATAAGAACGGTCTTGATACGTGAAATCGTGTCCAAAGCTTCCGTGTCAAGCTCCCCAAATGTAGAGAAAGCAAATGGGATGAACTTGTAGCCATTTTCTTCACATTTGGACACGTATTTCTTTTTCTTCTTCTCCACAGCGTTATGTAAGGCCACCCCGGGAGCCCACATAGACGCATCAATACCCGCAAAAGGAGAGATTCCAGTCACATCCAAACACGCGTCCTTACCTTGGATCCAGTTGAATAATAGCAGGTCTGCCGGACGCAGCTCTTTCCCGTCCCTCGAAAGAAACCCCAATGGGGCCTCCTTTTTCACCATAATCCCAACCTTGGAGCATATGTCAACAAGGATATCACGCACCAAGTTATGTCTAAATTTCAACCCCACTTCATCGAGCAATGGGCAAAGATGATCCCCATTGGTCCATATGATGCTTCTGTTTCAGGCGAGGCGCCTGAAAACTATAGGTATGGTAAGCCTATAACACAATACCGAACGAATTGACGATGGTTCATCCTTTGGCCCAACCCATCAATAGGTATGGTGAAAGGAAATCTTGTGCATGTGGAGCCCGGTACAATCATGATGACTACGCCTCGCGCTTAACGAATACTTAGAAACAAGATCTTTCTCGATGACACCAAAGTAACACTTTGCCAAGGTTTTCATCATATGGGGGGCAGGAGCGTCAGAGGCGACCGAGAACGTGTCTGTGTTACAAGAACTGTTAAACATATCGAGGGCATGTTGAAATGAAGGGCCATGAGAGTTGATGCCTGTTTTAGCCAGAATCTGGTCCTGCATATCACTGGTTTGCAACCGAGAGGCGAGGAAAGCATATTGGATGATGTCGCTTGCCGCATGAATGCCAAGCCCGCCCATCTTGATTGGGAGGGTGGCAAGCCGCCACTGCCAGTCACCAAAACCTGGCCCGGAGGCTGTAATAATCTTCTCCAAGGAAGCACGTAACATCCGGTCAAACCGGACTTGGGCTTCTCGAGCGTCAAAGGGAACACGTCGCAGAAGTGTAAGATAATTTCGCCACCCCAGCACAATTACGAAGAAGAAGGAGCTCACATTGGGGGTCATTAAGTTTGAGGATAGCTTCCATTAGCAGGATAGTTTTAGAAACCCTTTTCAAAGCCAGCTCCTGACAAAAACTGTCATCAAAACTAACTGAACCACCTAGAAGTTTGACACCTTCAACTGGGCGGGAGATATTTATGGGAAAAACACCCTCCACCCTGCTTCTAGGTCACCTTTGTACGTTTTTCCAATGTTTTTTTAACAAATGTGTTTAACCACATGTGCGTCAGGCAAGCCATTTCAGTCTTTGGTGTGATTACTGTTTAAGACATACACCCATTTTTAGTTTCAATTTTTATGACAGTATACAAGTCAGTCATCTTACCCATCTTGAAAGCAAACACACAAAAACTAGTTTCTCAAAAAGTATTACATGAAAAAAGAGAATTCAAATGACATAGTAAGTGAAGATGAAGTCATATACGCAAAAGTAAGACCTGTCAAACTCCAAAACCTTTATAGGTAAATAAAATCTTTTTTTTACAAAGGTAAAATACATTAGTTAGGATTTAGAAAATCCAGTTGTTAAAGTGTCGGTCACCTCAAGTATATGTAATCGTTAGAAAGCTCGTAGTCGTAGTTATTTAATGTTAGTTAGTATTTAGTTAAGTAACACCGTGGAGGACAGACGGGTCTTTACCCAAGCGTTGTATGCACGATCCACGAGCCCGTAGGAGGCGTATTTTGTAAGATACTATAAATACCCTCTACCTCCCAAGGTAGAGGTTGGAGCTCATAATAAGATTTTTTTTCTCTCTCTAAGTTCCTAAACCTCTAAACTTTCTCTCTAAAACCCTTAAGTCATACGCCCATATACACTATGGTTTGATGTGTTTATGAAATCAATATGTTACAAATGGTATCAAGAGCCATGGTTTGATCATCCTCTTACATGTTCTTGGATTTCTAGTGGTTTTATATGGTTTTGGGTTTGAAAAAGTTTAGTGGTATTTGCATCATTTGGACCATTTCTAGTGTTAAAGTTTGGATTTTGATTGTACTTTTGTGTTTAGAATCATCATAAGTGGTTAGGTTTTGATTTGGAAGGCTTGAATCATCGTGGTTGGATTGTTTTGGATTGAAAAGTGGTGGTTTTGAATATTAGTACTGAGCGAGTTGCGTCTCGTGTACTTTTCTTGGTTGCGAGTTTGTTGTTCTTTGAGCGAGTTGTCACTAGAGCGAGTTGTCACTAAGCGAGTTGTCGCTTAAGTAAGTTGCTTTAGGCGAGTTATCGATTCGGAAGCGATTTGTCACTTTAAGCGAGTTGTCTATTTAAGCGAGTTGTAGTTTAAGCGAGTTGTCTTGGAAGCGAGTTGTCATTTAAGCGAGTTGTTAAGCGTTTAAGCGACTTGTATGCGAGTTGGTTCTAGCGACTTGACTATTGAGCGAGTTGATTCTTTATGCGACTTGTGTTCAAGCGACTTGTCTATTAAGCGAGTTGATTAAGCGACTTTGATTTTGAGCGAGTTGAAGTAGGGTGCGACTTGTCTAATACACTACTTGTCTATTGAGACTTGTCACTTCTTAGTGTTACATTTTACGGTTTTCTCTTGATTTAGTAAAATCCGTGAAAGAATCTATTTCGGTTTAATCAAAGAGTTATAAAATCCGTAGAATCGTAATCATGTCTACCAACGTGCCTACAATCATCTCTTACATGGCTTTGAGGGCGTTCAAGCGGCTTTGGATCGGATACTCGTCCACCCATGTTAGATAGGACCGATTATGACTCATGGGCTCAACGAATCGGGTTGTCTTGCTTGGGTAAGGAAAATGGGGTTAACATTCTCAAATCAATTGATGAAGGACCATACCAAGTTGAGACTACTAGAGACATACTTGAAGCTGCTGCGATGGCTCGGTGACATTAGGATTGGATAGACCAAAGACATATGATGAACTTCTTGATAAGGAGAAAAGAGATACGATCTTGATATTAGGGCCTCAAACATTGTACTTGAGGGTCTACCAAAGGACATCTACAAGCTAATCAATCACAACACTGAAGCCAAAGCGGTTTGGGACAATGTCAAGATGCTTCTCTCGGTTCGAATTAACTAAAGAAGGCAGAGAGTCTCGGTTGTATGATGATTTTGAGAACTTTAAGATGAACCCGAGGGAAAATGTCTTGAATACTATGTGAGGTTCCACAAGCTCGTGAATGACATGAGGAATATCAAAATGACAATGCCAAATATCCACTAAATTCAAAGTTTGTGAACAACATGAATCCCGAATGGCACAAATTTGTCACTTGATCAAACTTAACAAAGGATTGAGGAACACCAATTATGAGCAGCTGTATGCTTATTTACTACAAAATGAGAAACATGCTGCGTTTGAGCGAATGATCATGGAAAAGTTCAAGACCAATCTTTGGAGATGCAAGCTCTTCAAATGACTCAATTGCATTCTACACCAATGTAGGGATTACTACCAAAGCATCACAAGTCATACCCAGCTGGAAATGGTAACCACAAGCTCATTCACGATCCGGTATAAGCCTCCGATCTTTGAAGCGGTCATGGAACACTTTGTCAATCAAGCGGCTCTTATGGTCAAGCAAAACTTGAATCTCACCCACACACCAACAATCATCTCGAGCTGCGTCAAATCTTCACAATCATACTCTTTGTTAAAGAAGGAAAGATAGTGGTACAAAATGTGCAAGGAAGACAAAATGCATACCTTCCACATAATGAGCAAGGGAGCGTTGGAGTGGATATGGGAATGTTGGAGCTGGATATGGGAATCTTTGGTCTTTGGATATGGGAATGTTGGCGGTGGTGGTGGATATATGGGTAATCGAGAATCGTGGAAGGAACATGGCTCAAGGTCAAGTAAAGCCCATTAAATGTTACAAGCTGTGGTGGAGAAGGACACATCGCAAGGAATTGCACTCTTCCAAAACGTCCACAAAATGCGAGTACTTGAGGACAAGATGTTCTTGGTCCAAGCTCAAGGCAGTGGAGCAATGTTGAATGAGGAAGAATTGCTATTTCTTCTTGAGGAAATGCGAACTTATGATCTTGATGTGGATGAGCAACCGGTCAAGGGTATGGGTCGAGAACAATCCCAATGCATTTCAAGTCATGATGTGATGCATTTGATTCGAGATGTTGATGATGAACCAAGCGCCGGACCATCTTCATGGCTAATATCTCACCAATGGTAACTCAAGGGCTTCTTCACCTAAGCAGGCCACTCCTTCCGGGAATCTATCATCTCGGAGGTATTAAAACTATACGATGATGTTGATGTGCAAAAGATGCACGACAAAGTACAATCAATGAAATTATTGAATCGGATATTGAAAATATGGGTAATATCAATGTTGTCCCATATGAGCAATATGTGAAACAAAATGAAAGTGAAATTGTACCAAGTAATGCATCTTCTGCGATCAATGATGACTATATTTTGATGAATTCACTTGCATGTGCCTGATGATTCTATTATTTACGAACTAAGCGCCTATAAAGAACAAGTTGCTATATATGAACAACGTGCTAAGTTCGAATTGACCACCCGTGAGCGGAGATGGATAACCAAATACGTACGGTTATTAGAAAAAGTAATTTTAGAGAAGAAATGTTAAAACAAGAGTTAAACTCCTTACAAGAAAAGCTTACAAAAGCATTAAGCAAAAGCAAGAACTTCAAGAAAATGTTAAAGTGCTTAAACAAGAATTTAATGCTAAGGAATCAAAACTTTTGAATGACTTTTCCAATCTAAAAACGTTGAAAAATAAACTTGAAAACAAAGCATGCGTACAAGGAACACCATTTGATTGCTCACATGATCACTAAGCACGAGTCTTAAGCGATAAGCATAGTATTCCCCTAGTAGAGGCCAAATCCAGTCTTGTAAAAGGCTAAAGCTTACCATACGATTGTATATGATGGTAATGAGATCCTCAAGCCTAGGCAAACACCATCATGTATTGGAAGCACGGAAGAGGATAGAAAATTAGAAGATGCCTCTAGGGAGAAAATGGATAAGAAGCTAAAAGATCCTCGGTGTAAAAGCAAAACATAACGGTCAAACCCCATGATTACACTAAAGAAAATTGGATTTCCACGAACAAGTTTAAGCCTCAAACTCAATTAACCCCGAACAAGTTTTTGGAAAAAGACATGGATAAGCAAAAGCAAATGTACTTGTTGAAACAAACACTCCCTTAGGAAAGTGCCTCCGACTCTTGTGTATCCTCCGAATACACCAATGCATTTAGTTCCTAGAACTCTTCCCACTAAGAGCAAGACCTTAATCGGCATGTATGTTGTTTATCAACTATTCGTTGATTTTGAGAAGACATGTAAGAAGAGAATCACACCTACGGGGATAGCGAAGGGAAAGGGGTTTGAGCAAACTAAAGAATGCTATTTAGCGAGGTCATGCCTTTCTTTAAACAATTAAAAATCAATTTGAGAGTCTTCAAAGGGATAGACTCGGAGATTAAAGAAATGGAAAAGGAATTTGATGAAATGATAGTTGAGGTCAATAATTATGAGCAGGAACTCAAATATAATGAAATTGAAAGGAAGAATCTGCATATCTTAAATGAGAACTTGATATCGAGTTGTGTGGCTCAAGATGTGTTTTATCTTGTTACTAAGTATTCTATTCGCTTCTCAATTTCATGAATTATCATTGCTTTGAAAGTTTCCCATGATCGTGTCATTGAGCTTGAAAACAAAAACTCAAAACTAAATGAGAAAATTGACCGGGATGATCACGATAATTTGGTAAAACACTTTTCTAATTTGGAAGTTGAACATTTTGATTTGCAACTAAAATATCAACATCTCAAAGAAAATGTTAAAACCTCAAACATCAAGATATCCTCGGATGTTCGAGTTTGATGCGAGTTTTGAAATAAACAAAGCGTGTGAGCAGATTCGAGCTCACGTAACACGATCGAAAGTTGAAAACCCAATTTCACAATTAAAGGGTGAAAAGAACAATGTGGTGGCTCCCAAATGCCTCCTCCTTTAGATTCTCAATTTTCTCAAAACTTTCATCTTCAAAACATCATTAACGTATTACAACAAGAAAATGAGAGTTTTCTAGAAGAAAATGAAAAGGTCAAACGACACTTCAAAGAGTTATACGATTCAATGAAAGTCACTCGTGACAAGAACAATGAAAAATAACCGTTACAAAAGGAAATTGAGAATCGAAGAGTCGGGTAAAGGGAAAATGCCACTTGTCTTTAATGAGAATGTTGCATCAAAGGCATCTGCTGATTCTAAATATCTTTGTATTTGTTAAATACATTCCTCCTCATCTTAGAAATAACGAACTTGTGTTTCATAACTATTTTGTCACCTTAAGGATAGTCTAGAATGTCTCCGTGAGATTGTAGAAGAGGATCGCATAAATAAGCCACTTGATAGTGAAATTAGGTATGCATGCTTATATGCCAAACGATCTCGGGGCATTAGAATGTTTAAGAGCAACATGCCCTAAATCCTTATGTGAGAAAGATAAAGTTGTGATGCCTTGTTCTATGCCTAGTGCTAAGTATGCAACCCATTCTATGCCTTATTCTATGCCGAAAGTCAAGCATGTGAGCTTTGATGTGCCTATAAGTACTTCAGATCCCAGCACTTCTAGATCAGGAATGCAAAAAGTAGCAAAACCAACTAATGTTCCCATAATTCCCTCTACAGGAGTAATCAGTGGTACAAAAGCAAGCGGGTCAAAGCCTCCAGGCAATACAAAGCAAGATAGGACCTCGCAAGCTAAGAGTGATCAATGGAAGAGAGTAGAAGACCACCCTAGGAACATTAAGTTTGATTTGAATAAAACGAATCGTGTTGATTCTAGTATTAGCTATAAGCGTACTGTAATTAATTCGAATTCTGCTACTATTTGCAAAACATGTAATGAATGCTTGATTTATGGTATTAATCATGAATGTGTTGTGAATGAGATGAGTAATCTTGCAAAATTTCTGTTAAAATGGTTAACACTAGACAACAGGATAAAAGGTCGAAGACCAAGGAGGAAGAGGGCTAGAAAACATTGGAAACCAACAGGAAGAAAATTTAGTAATGTAGGTTATCATTGGATACCTCTTGGCGTAAATTCAATCTTAATGAGTTGTGCCTAAATTATCTAGATCAATGCCCATTAGGAAATGGATGCCCCTTGGTAGAACTATACCTTTAAGAAGTGAACATACTTTGAATAGATCTCTTGTTTCTACTAGCCCGACATCTACCTCTAATGATTGTATTGACTCTATTTACGATGTGGATGTTCCAATCTCGTTTTCTAACCAAGTGGAACCCATTCTTGCATGGGGATCCCAATTGTCGATTATCCATTCTTATGCGTGTTCAAGCTGCGGTCGTTCAAATCGTTACGTGGTACTTGGACTCATTTGTTCCAAGCATATATTGGAGATCGCTCATGACTCATGAACCGTGAGTAAATTTATCGGGATTTATTAGATTCGGGAGCGACCATTTTGGGGCAATTATGGGTTATGGAGATTATGTGGTTGGTGATAGTGTAATTTCCGGGTATACTATGTTGAAGGTCTTGGTCATAATTTGTTTTACGTCGGTCGATTACGTGATTACGATTTAGAAGTGGCTTTTAGAAAACATACTTGTTTCGTTAGAGAACTTGATGGTGTGGAACTTTTAAGAGGTACACGTGGTACAAACTTATACACCATCTCTATCGAAGATATGATGAAGTCTTCTCCAATCGCTTGTTGTCAAAGGCTTGAAAACAAAGTCATGGTTATGGCATCGTCGTCTCAATCACTTGAACTTGGCACCATTAATGACCTTTCGAGAAAAGACCTAGTAAGAGGCTTACCAAGTTAAAGTATGAAAAAGATCATCTTTGTTCGACATGCCAATTGGGAAAAAGCAAGAAATATGCCCACAAACCCAAACCCATAAACTCGGTTATGGAAGTTCTTCATACTCTTCATATGGATTTGTGCGGACCCATGAGAGTGCAAACGATAAATGGGAAGAAATATGTATTAGTCGTTGTTGATGACTACTCTCGATTTACTTGGGTTAAGTTTTTGAGGACAAAGGATGAAACTCGGATGTCATCATCAAACTTATCAAGCAGTGCGAGTTCGACTTAACAAGGCTGTTAGAATCATTCGAGCAGACAATGGGCGAGTTTGTTAACAAAGAACTAAGTCAATTTTATGAAAGCATTGGAATCGGTCATCAAAGAAGTGTTCCACGAACGCCTCAGCGAGCGGTGTAGTTGAAAGGCGAAATCGGACCCTTGTTGAAGCTGCAAGAACAATGCTAATTTACTCAAAGGTTCCAATGTTTCTTTGGGTGAAGCCATTGCCCTTGCTTGCTACACCCAAAATCGTTCCTCATACACACCACTCATGGAAAAACTCCATACGAACTTGTCCATAAGCGAAAACTGATCTCTCCTACCTTCGTGTGTTTGGTGCTTTGTGCTATCCAACGAATGATGGTCAAGATTTAGGTAAATTAAGAGCTAAAGCGGACATTGGAGTTTTGTGGGTTATGCACCAAACAAGAAGGGTTACGAATCTACAACAAAAGAACTCGAGATATCATGGAAACTATTCACGTCACGTTCGATGGTATGCGGGCAAATGGCTCCGGGACAATCAAGTTTCGGACCCGCATCTCAACATTCATTAAGTAGTCCCATTAGTTCTTCTCTTGTACAAAATCCCTCACCAGCAATTCCATATGTACCCCCGGAAGATGATTTGAAGAAATTGTTTGATCCAATGTTTGATGAACACTATGAGCCTATTGCTAATGATCGGTCAAATCCATCAGCAGAGGTTGCCCCTAACCCGATCAACGTAGATAACCCCCGGTTTCTATGTCATTGAGTCAAGAAGCGCCTCTGCGGATCACTCATCCTCATCATCAAATCCTCAATCATCGAGTGTACATCATGGAAATGTTTACGGCACCTATGATGGAGATAACCCTTTGCTACTCCGAAGATGCTCCATTTGAGAACATATTTGCTCTGAACCAACTTGAACCATCTTCATCGGAGATCCAAACTCGCTACTTGGTTCCTCAACAACAACCACACGAACACCTTAGAAAATGGACACATGACCATCCATTGGACAACATCATTGGAAACCCTTCTCGTCCGGTATCCACTCGTAAACAACTTGCAAGCGATGCCTTGTGGTGCTTCTTCAACTCCGTACTATCTAAGGTCGAACCAAAAGGCGTTAAAAGCGCCATGGTGAAGGCAATTTGGTTCAATGCCATGCAAGAAGAAATTCATGAGTTCGATCGACTAGATGTATGGGAATTAGTACTGCTCTGACGTGCTATGATCATTGCTCTAAAATGGATCTTCAAAGTAAAACTTGATGAGCATGGTGATGTGCTAAAGAACAAGGCTCGATTGGTTGCAAAGGATACCGTCAAGAGGAGGTATTGACTTTGAAGAATCATTTGCTCGATTGCGTGTCGAGGCAATCGAGAATCTTCTTGGCTAACGTTGCAAGTAAGAACATGGTAGTCTATCGGATGGATGTAAAGCGCTTTTCTTAACGGAGATCACGAAAGAAGTAGTATCGTCGACCAACTGAAGGTTTTGTGAATCGAGCATCCTACTCATGTCTATCGCTTGAAGAAGGCCCTTTATGGCTTGAAGCAAGCTCCAAGGGCATGGTGCGACCATGCTATCGAAGTTTCTTGTATCTAATGGATTGACAAAGGAGCGATTGATCCGACATTGTTCACGAGAAAGTCGAGCAAACACTTAATTCATGTTCAAATCTATGTTGATGATATTATTTTTGCCTCGTGACCCCAATGAATGTGACCGTTTTCTAAGGAGATGGGCTCCAAATTTCAAATGTCAATGATGGGACAAATGTCATTTTCTTGGGATTACAAATTTCACAAAGTCCGGAGGCATTTTATCAATCAATCTAAATATGCTAATGAAATCTTAAAGAAATTTGGATTTGATTCTTGTGACCTGTTGACACTCCCATGGTGGGCGTACTAAAGCGGATGAGGACCACTCGGGGATCATGGTTGACCAAACTAAATATCGTAGTATGATTGGGTCCACGATGTACCTTCGCGATGAACCGGACATTACATTCGTTGTATGCATGTGTGCTAGATACCGAGCTAAGCCTACCAAAAGCACCTTGAAGCGGTTAAGCGGGTCTTCGGTATCTCAAGGAACCATCAACATGGGACTTTGGTACCGAAGGACACCGGTATGTCACTAACGACCTATGCGAGATCTTGACCATGCGGTGTCAAGATACACGTCGAAGCACGTCGGGAGGTGCTCGGTTTTGGGTGATAAGCTTGTGGTGGTCTTCAAAGAAACAAATGAGTACTTCTATATCCTCTGAGAGGAGAATACATAGCCATGTCATCTTGTTGTGCTCAAATCCTATGGATGAGATCCCAATTATCGACTATGGCTTTGAATTCAACAAAATCCTCTGTATTGTGATAACAAGAGTGCCATTGCTCTCTCATGCAACAACGTTCAACATTCAAGAGCAAAGCATATCGACATTCGACATCATTTCATCGGGGAGCAAGTGGAGAAGCGGTGTGGTGGAACTATATTTTGTGAAGGCGAATATCGGTTAGCGAGACATCTTCACCAAAGCTCTTCCTAGAAACGTTTGAGTTTATCCTTCCACGACTTGGTCTAAAGAGTCTACAACGGAAACACTCAAGCGTCTTCAAGAGGAAGGCGAGGAGTAAAAGTTTTCTTCATCCATCTCTTGTAAATATTTATTCAAAAAAAAAATACAAAATTATAAAACCCAAAAAAGAAAATAGAAAAATATAAAATTTCAAAATCTATAAAAATCGGAAAATCTTTGAAAAAGCTAAAAAATATTTTTCCCATTTTTCTATTCTTCGATAACATCTACGGTCTTTGATTTGTCACTCTAAGAATGACACGGGTCTTTAGATGAAGTTCGATTGTACATAAAAAAAAAAAAAAAAAAAAAAAAAATTGGGAGAAGAAAAATAGTGGTTTATTGTCATTTCGAGGCAATAACCCGTTTTAAAAGAAAAACGAGCCATGCTTTATCTTACTTTTCAAATCTCATGCTCGATTCTAAAACAAATGTTTGTCACCAAAAGACAAATGTTTCCTTCACAAATATTTTTCCTTCTATAAATTCTTACGAAAAATATTTGTTATCTAATGAAAACTAAATAGCTTTGAAAAATAACTCGGACTCAATTTTTGAAAATCATCGGACTTGTCATTTGTCAAAATCTCTATCTCTCAATCAACAACTTATGTCATTGATTGAGGGGGAGAATGATTTCAATTAAATCAAAAAGGTTATTTGTCAAACAATTGCAATGTCTTATACAATTGGTTCAAGACCTTGGCTAATGTTATGTTTTCATAAGATACTTAAGCATGCTTGAACATTGGAGTTTAAAGTCTCAAAATCTGATCCTTATCAGTTAAAATGTTTTTCAAAAGCAAGTCACAATTCTCCTCCAAAGTTTTCAAAATTAATTTAAATCAATAGAGATCACAAATCTCAATGGATTTGAAAATTGTGATCGGGGGAGAATTTGTGATTTAAATTGGATTTAAACCGATAATTCGATAAATGGTTTTGTAAGTGATTAACAAGCTCTCCTCCCTACATGTGCCAAACGATTTCAAATTTTCCATGCACATGTTAAGGGGAGCATCTATATCAAACCAAAAGGATTGAAGCGTGATTGATTTGTCTCTAAGTGCGGGTTCTCCTAATATGTGCAAAACACTTTCGAATCTCGATGCACATATTGAGGGGAGCAACTTTTGAAAACCACATCCTTTCCCAAAATTATCTTTAACAAAGTATTTAAAATACTAATTTTGATCGGAAAGTGATGTCGATATTTTAGAAAATGTTGATCAAAGAAGTGAATTCTTGAATTCAATCGAAGATTTTCAAATCCTCTTGCCTCCATGTGCCAAAGCAATTTCAAACATACGATGCACATGTTGAGGGAGCTTTTACGAAATATCAAAAACAATTCGGTACAAAATGCTTTGATCATAGATCACAAGTACGGATTGATTATTCAAATGGTTTTCAATTGGTTTCAATGGCGGAAGAACAATACCAAAAGACCGACCAAATTTATTTTATGCATGGAGATATAAGGATGGTTAGGTTAGGTATTCGTTCCCACGATCCCTTGAGCGGAGGGATCTACCGAGGACAATCCACTAGATAGTGTAGAAGTCCTTAGGTATGATGAAAAAGGAGAAAAGTGAGAAATGGGAAGAGTGCGGGTGAGATAGAGCTAGTCTTGGAATAAACCCAACAAGGTTCTAGTTATGAAGTCTCGGTAAGCTTGAAGGGTTGAAGAATGAAAAAGAAATGAAATGAGAAAAGGGTGAAAATAAATAGCCCTCCATTAATTCAACCTTAGGGCGAAACCGGGTTCAATACATATGCTCTTGGTGGTTACTAAGGTAACACCGGTATTGAAGACAAGGCGTCATGGACCCGGTGGCCTTGCTGCACTACAACTTCCCAAGCTACTCAAGTTCCTCTTAAAAGGACTTGTTTCATTCTCACGGGAACCTACATTATCTATCGACTTTCTCTTAGAGATTGTTGATATTGAAGAAGGAGACCCTCTCCTAGTCTCGGCATAGGAACCAAATGTGCACTATTGAGTCTAGAGCCACGAGATCATCAATAAATCTCATTAGGACACAATCAATGAAGACTCTTTGTTTCACACAATGTGGAAAGTGAGATTATATCTTAAGAGTCCTCGCATTATCCTTGTGGTATTGCGAACATCGAGTGATATGTAAAATATTCACGATGAAGATGGAAATCCTTCTAGAGCCAACATCAAACAAGCTCTTGGTAGGTAACATGTGAGATCTATCAATAGATCAAACTTGTGACAAGCGGATTGAAACGATGGGCGATTCATTATTGAATCAACCTTGGTCCGGAAATGGATTGCGGATACCTTTGAAAAACCGGTCGTTGTGCTTAAAATTCTTTTCTCTAGCACATCGATTGTGTATTAATATTTCAAAATAAAAGGTGTTTATGATTGATAATTGATTTTCCTTAAAACCTTCGTTGTATTGCAAAAACACTTTATATTAAGCGAATACGATTGTTTTCAAATCTCTTTTCATCAATCGGTGAATCTCAATTCTTTGGTTCACTCACTCCGTGTTGTCTTCTTTGAGGCGTTCGGTTTGAGAACGGCTAGAAGCATTGCGAAACCCTGTCAAGGAGATTCTTAGGAATTCTACGATCACAGGCGGTACTTGTCTTGATCAGCGGGGAACCGTGGGCGTGTACCTCAATTCAACGAAAGTGATCAAAGACACTTTCGTGCGCTTTATTGCTAAGCTGTTGTATGCGGTACACCCAGCGTTTGCGGTGATCGAATTGAGAAGGTCAATCCATAGCCGCATGCTCACACAACACATTCATTTCTAAAGAAATCATGATAAGTGCATCAACGACTCGATATTTTCACTCCATGCTTACGCTCTGACTCTTTGCAAATATCATGAATCAACTAAAGCTTCCGCTACTCGATGAGAAGAAATCATGATCCGAATGTGAGCATGTCGGTCCAATGTCACAACATCACATAATGTCAACACTACAAAGGAAGAGTCGAGATTTATGGTGGCGATGATCTCAAAGGCGGCTCAAAACTCATCATCACGTGGATCGGTTAAAGACCTCCACTTGGATTAACCAAACATGCAAAACATGAAGAATCAAAGACTACAGACTCTTGAGCAAAGAACTTAATCAAGAATCCTAGAACAATCAAATGTAATATCTGTTTGTATTCAATGTAATTTGAGGTGACCTCCTTGGGGAGATTGTTAGGATTTAGAAAATCCGGTTGTTAAAGTGTCGGTCACCTCAAGTATATGTAATTAGAAAGCTCGTAGTCGTAGTTATTTAATGTTAGTTAGTATTTAGTTAAGTAACACCGTGGAGGACAGACGGGTCTTTACCAGCTGTATGCCTGATCCACAGCCCGTAGGAGGCGTATTTTGTAAGATACTATAAATACCCTCTACCTCCCAAGGTAGAGGTTGGAGCTCATAATAAGATTTTTCTTTCTCTCTCTAAGTTCCCTAAACCTCTAAACTTTCTCTCTCTAAAACCCTTAAGTCATACGCCTATATACATCATGGTTTGATGTGTTTATGAAATCCAATATGTTACACGTCATAACCTAAATATAAACCAAACCTGGTGCAGAAGCTCAAGACAGTCTCACTAATCATTAAACGCTTTGGAGACAGCTTGAATTGTGCCACCGCCAAATCAGTGAACCAGCAAAAGGGAAACCACAGAGGAAAACAATCAATACTGTCAGAACCATGGGACTTGATAATATTCCTATAGCTAATAGTCCTCAATAAGCCCTCATTGGTACATAAATAGAACAAAACCCATGGATGACATTTGACCATAATCTTGTTAGCCTTCCAATTTTCCAACCAAAACAAACCTCTGATCAAACATACAAAAACAACATCATCACCCCTATCAAACACTTTATTACAGCTCCAAAATCCAGTACATAAGCAAAACCAACAGACCTAACTTACACAAACATACGTAGATCTGTAAAGGTTCAAACAGTATAGAAAAACTGCACCATAACAGTTAATATCAGAATTCAAACGATAATACCAACCATCCTGATTATCCCAAAAATTCTGCACATGACTCGTAGTGACAATGAACAAGATCGGGCAATTCAAATATCTATGAACACCATTAAAACCAGTATCATAACCAAGCTTACCAACACCTTTGATACTATGCAAGGGGATCTTCCAAATGATTCCAATCATAATGCCAAACACCCTGAGCAGCCAACACTTCTGCACATGACTCAATATGGCCATGTACAACATAAAACAACTCCAAGTTCTATGTGATGCCATCAATGCCCTCTTTATAAACCTTTCCGTTACTACCATTAATGCCTTTCAAGGGAATTTTCCAAATAGTGACAGCCTTTTCAACCTCATGTGAGTGCTTAATATTCAAACCCATGAGCTTATGTCTAACCGTATCCACAATCGTTTTAAAAATAGTCTCTTCCGACCTAAACACATTGACCAAACAATGAAAAAAGTTTAAGGGAAGTGATATATTACCTCCACAAATTTCAATTTGAAATCCAAACTAGCAAATCTCTGAGGCACCTCAAATTAATCCTGGAGATACTCCCAGATTTGAGCATATTTAGCATCCTTCCAGGCAATATCGGATCTGGGCAACACATATGATTTTCTATCAGTAATTATGTCCTTCTATCATCAATCTAAGTAAGAACAGTCACATTGGTCTTATGCAGCTAACATGATAAACTGCAATTTGATGTACTTAATGATTGATGGGCATATTGCAAGGATAGTTTAGCATCAACTGTTTAAGTGATAAATGATATTTATGTTCTCATCCCCACTAATTGTTCTACATTTCCATAAATATGGAATGTGCTTCCATTAATATATAGTTTTCCATTATGTGAGATGTTCAAGTTATGAATTCATGGTATCAACACTTGCTTTGACAAATTCTATCTCCGGCGTCAAGGTCCTTTCTTATAATCAGCCATCTCATCACTAAGTACCAAAAGTAATGGTGTACATTCAAGATACACAGCAGTACAACACTTAATTGCAGTTACAATCATGATTAAATTAACGGATTAATACTTATTATTATTAGAAAATTATTAATGTCAGTAGACTGTCTTGGCTTACTCGTATGACGAAATAACGTTACTGTCATATTACTTGTTCCAAATTTCTAATAGGACCATTAAGCAATTTGAAATCTATGCACATCGCTTTGAAACGATTAGACAATAGAATACCATTTTCTATCTCTTAATTTAAAGATACCTCTCAAAAAGTCCAAGCTTAAGAATCACATCAGCAAGATTTGAATTCACCTTCCCCACCAATTGAAATAGTTTTTTCCTCTTCATCGTGAAAGTTCCGCTTTTTCCATACCATGGTTAATATCGGTGAATTCTCCAACCATCCCATCAACCTAAAACAAGAATACGAGTACAAAAGCACTTGATAAATCTCCAAGCAAAGGAGAAATTCGATATAGAGTTCGAATTAACCTACAGCGAACATAGTAATCAAGGGCAATACCGCCCAAAACACTACCAATCGCATTTAATCCCGTCAATATTCAAATCTTGTAGCGTTTTAGAATCTAATCCACCTTGCATCCATGTATCCAAGTGTTGGTTTCTCTTTGACCTCAGTATTCAGATATGATACATAACGAACTTCAAAACTATATATTTCAATACGAAAACAAGTAGGTTTATGAGATCTCACCATCCTTTCTCATCTCGTGTAGCAATCCAAGCATGTCTTTCAACAATTTTCAAATACCCATCAATTTCATGATCACGAACATTAAACAATACAATTGAACCATCTTGAAAAAATACCATATATGGCGGCAATACTACCACTTATACTAGCACGAACCCCGAAAACAACATTGCTTAACTATAAATATAGCTATCAAAGGTATTTCAACACTCAACAACAATATACTAATTAAACGCATTTAACTTGCAAGATTGAATATAGTAACATGTGTTGTGGATTTCAACACCTGCTTATCCCGGTTACTTTTTCTAAGTGTTTGTTTAAGCTAATTTTGGGCTTATTAACTTGGTGGTTTCGACTATATTTCATAAGCCCATTTTTAAGGCTTATTTTGAAAGTTAAGATTATATAAGTTTATTATGCCACAATAAGCTTATATAAGCCCAAAAATTCAAAATAAGTAAAAAAAAAGGGTTTATGAAACATAAGCCGAAACCACATTAGCTCAGCTTAAGTGTATGCATCCAATCATGTACCACAATGCTACCGCACCTAATTGATAACTGATGATGTAATCATATGGATTCTAATCAATAAGAGAAAACTTAATGCGCCTAATTGGTGACTCAATCAAGCAACACACCTAATCGATGACTAATTATGTAAAACGAGTTGAATAAAGCTCTAGTACTCATACACATTCTAATCGATAGATTAAAGGTAATCATAAGCAACGCGCTAATTGATAACTCAATTATACACACATTAAGTATTTCAAGCACATAAGCTCTAGGACTTGTAATGACTAACGATGTAAAATGAGTTAAACAGAGCTCTAGTACATATGTAAATTGAAGATAAACCTTCGAAATCCGTGTAGGGTGTAGGGAGAGAACGGAGTCCCGGTTTAGTACAACCATGGTATGAATAACACAACCATAATTTCACCCACATGGCCTCGATATCATAGACAAAATCTTTGTCGAAATCGATTGTATGGTAATCGTAACGACATGTATAAACCAGCAAACAAAAATACTAAAAAACAGAAAACTGAACCGTGGGTCTTAAATTCGGTTCAAGTTGAATCGGTTCCAGTTCAGTTCTCAGTTCTGGTTCAGTTCTCGATCTATTTGCTCACCCCTATTCATAAAAACATAACTTTCAATTAATCATGAAGATCTCAATCCAACAAACAAAAATACAAATATGATTAGAAAACAATAAAAAAAACTTTACACAATTACCAACGTTATAAACCAGCAAGCGCCTCCTCTCCAACTTTCAAATTTTCAAAACCCAAACACTCCCTCCTCCCCCTCCCATCATTTCCCCCAAATCAATCTCCAAAAAAAATGTCATCCTCCGAAAACCAAACACCAATCAAAACCCCAACATCACACTCATCAAGCAAACACCACCACACTTACAACACCCAACATACCACCATGTCTTCGGCTTCTACAAAGTCTCGTTTCGAAGCGTACAACCGTCTTCAATCGGCGGCAGTTGCCTTCGGTGAAAATGAGTCGAATTTCAGTAACTAAATAACTCCTAAGAACATGAAGATAGCCTCGATATACATAATACATCCATTGGTTATATAATTAGCAATCAAACATAATAATATAGTAATATACAGACTATTGCATAAGAAGTAGTTTGGTTACCTTGATAAAGGGCTTGAGAGTCGAGCGAACGTAGCTGCAAAACCAATTGTAGAGTAACAACTTTTGTGACGAAATTTGAGGTGTGACAGAGTGGAAGAACAATGATGATAATCTGCACTTGGATTTTGATTTTTTTGTTTGTTTGTAGCTTGGTTTTTCTTTGGATCATTTTTATTTTTTTTCTTTGGATCGGATTTTGATTTTTTGTTGTTGTGTGTGTGTGTTTGTGAAAAATAGAACAAGCAGTCTTATGAAAAGTCTGTATTAGAAAGACAGTTATAGAATAATTTATTTATGTAAAAAGTATATGTACTTGACAAGTATTATGTAAAATGACCAAAAAACTTTTTTTATAAAATACGGTTGCCCAACGCTTTTTAGTTGCTCAAAAAATAATACCTTACACATACGGGACACTTGTCACAATTCGATGAGTTGCCCAATGACAGCGGTTGCCCTCGGTCCATTTTCAAATAAAAAATAAAAGTGGTCCGGAAAGTGACTAGCGTCAGGGCGCGCGGTCTATTTGCATCATTTTCCCAAGTGAATATCGTAATCTTTACAAGATTATTCTTCTTGAAAAATCTCAATCAAAGCACATCTTTCTTGTGGAATGTCTTTGAATTCCTTGTATGCTTTAATTATATCGCCTTTAGCTTTGCTCGCTTTTAAAACAAAGACAATTGTGTAGATAATTGCTTGCATACGAATGTTATCCTCATTAACTTGTTTCATTACTTGATTTGATTTCCTCGAAGGTATATGGAAGAGAACAATCCATAGACTTTTAGTAGAGAGTATTAGCTTTTGGTAGAGAAAATTGTGTGAAAATTGTTTAAAATTGGGCAATATATAATATTGGAATTTTTATTTAAAAAAGAAGTTAAAAAAATAGCCTTTTAGAAACTGTATTTGTTTGTCTTCTTTCACAAATCACTCATGCTAGTTAGTTGGCTCAACAAATGGCAAGCGCGTGTGCAGGGGGAGGGTACCGTGGCTTGAGGGTGGCGCCGCAAAAGGAGGTGCCATATGGGATTTGGCGTACAAAATCACCACGGTACCTTTGAGCTTTAACAAAAATAGTAAATTGCAAAAAAAAGGTTTTTATGTTTTGGCCAAATTGCAAGTGCACTCATCATCCCTGTGAGGACTTACAAGTGCACATTTGGTCACTTGGTGAAGTTAAATTACTAAACTACCCTCTTCGTCTTCCTTTTCACTTTGGTTATTGTGAGAGTAATTTAGTCATTAATTTTGGCCAAGGACCAAGAATGAATATATAAGTTCCTCATAGGGATGATGAGTGCACTTTTAAAAGAATAGGCATTGAATATGCAATTTGGCCAAACCACAAGAACAATTTTTGCAATTTACCCAAAAATAGTATATTTAACTTGTCATTTTTTGTTGTTCTGTGTAGGGTTGAGGATGGTCTGAAAACCGGACCGGACCGACCAAAACCGGATCGGACCGAAAATCGATTAGGCCTAAAACACCGAACCGATATGTTCGGTCCATGTCCGGGTGGGTCTAGTCTTGTCGGTTCATCACCGCCCAACCAAACAAAGCATAATTTAATTTGTCGTAAGACCGGACCGGACCGGACCGAGGACCAAAATGATTAAAATGGTGAACGAGGACCGAACCAAATACATTCGATGCAGTGCAGTTCGGGCCGGTTTCTTGGTTTGGTCCAAATTCCGGTCTATAATGCTCGACCATTTATTTTATTTATTTATTTTTCGCGCTATTAAAACACAAACCTTTCAAATTTCATTTTGTATCTATTTTGTGATTGTGACCATTCTATAATTACGTATTTCAACCATGTTAATTAGAAAAATGAAAACTTCAATTTACACTTCTCCACTTTTTTCTCTTAAACAAAAAAAATATGGAATTTCTCAATCTATCATTCAAGTATCCTATTTTAAATTTAATTACTATTTGTAACATATTCACTTTCCACCATCGCCTCTGCATAAACGGGTTTTTTAAAATTCTCAAGTCTTCTTTATAGAAGAAAAATCAATCCGAAATTTAAAAACGAAAAAATAAGAAAATTTTTCTAAGATTATACGCTACCTCAGCTACTAATATGGGAATAAATCTAGGAAAACTTGGGTTCGATTCATTAGAAGTTAATTAAATGTTATCTTGTAATATTTTCTCTTTGTACGTCTCTCTCTATTCTATTTCTATGTATCCATTCTTTCTTCTTTTCTTATAATTCTCTTATTTTCCTCATTGATTTCTTTCCTTTTTTCTCTTTCTTTATTCTTTTCTCTACATCTAGATAATTATGTTAAAGGTTATGTCATTATAGAACTTTATTCTTTAACCTATTCAAACTATTTAGTTAATAAGCGAAAACTATAAAAACCCTTATCACAACATTGTTCTTTTAATTAGATGGGGAACGCAATTCTGTATTCCCAACTAAAATCACAAAACCCTAATCAAGATGATATTGAAGAACACCAAGAAGAAGAAACATTCACCTGTGAGATTTGCATCGAACCAATAACGCTCCCAAACATAAAATTTAAGAATAGTAATAGATGTGTGCACCCGTTTTGCACGGATTGTATGATTAAGTACATTGAAGTGAAACTCGAAGATAATGTTTCTGATATCAAATGTCCTGCTACCACATGCGATCATTCTCTCGATCCCTTATCATGTCGCCCTAAAATCCCACACCAACTGTTTAATAAATGGTGTGATGTGTTATGTGAATCAACGATGTTAGGGCTCAACAGGGTTTATTGCCCTAACAACGAGTGTTCGGTGTTGATATTGAATGAGTGTGATAAAGGTAATGTAAAGAGGTGTGTGTGTCCTAATTGCAAGAAACCCTTTTGTTTTGAGTGTAAGGTAGATTGGCATGCTGGTTATACATGTAAAGAGAGTGGTGTGACTAGAGATGAAAACGATGTCGCTTTTGGTGTTTTTGTCGAAACAAAAGAGTGGCAAAGGTGTCCAGTGTGTAGGCATTGTGTTGAACGTTTTGAGGGTTGCGACATTATAAGTTGCAGGTAATTTGTTATCCTTCCTCAATCAATCTACCTAACAATTGTTTTGTAAAATTCAACCTTGAAGTTTTTTATATCATCAATATTGACTATTTGGGCTTCAACAAGTTGAGCCAAATCACCTTCAGTTTTTGCTCAAACCAATAAGTATTACAGTAACTTAATTAGCTATTATCTTGTTTGTTAAATTCTTAAGTTGGCCTAATTTGGTAATTTATGGGTTAATTGACATTTTACAACAAAACCATTATGTTCCATTACTTCAAAATTCAGTTAAATTTATTGTTATGCAAGATGCAAAAATAAATATTAGAAGAAGTCAAGAAACGAATAAGCAATTACACAAAGAACACAATAACTAACGTGGTTTAGGCGCTTGGGATGATCGACCAAGGTTTTTCCTTGTATTGTCTCGAGTTTTTGATTTTATATAAACAAAATCACTAGTATTTTAAATTTGTAAGCATAACTTACTAAGTGTAAATATATATAACTTGAACTCATGTATATCTTTGCAGATGTGGAGTAATGTTTTGTTACAGGTGTGGAAAAAAATTGCTAGCGTGCAAGTGCATCTCTACGCGTTTTCGTTGTTTCTGCTACTCATTTACAATTTTCATTTTTCTATTACTTTTGGTTGCCATTTTTGTTGTATGTCCTTACTTTCTTATAAAGAAACTCATAGAGTAATGATCAGCGGTTATTTTGTTATATCTATCTTTTAATCTTAACAACGTTTGTTGATAATAAAATTTGTTCAAATGAAAATTTTGATTTAGGATTAATTCCTTGTCCTGTTTTAAATGCGGAAGTAGTTCATCTTCTTATTATAATGTTTAACGGACCTGGCTCTAAGCTACTACTCCGTTGTGAGCTAATATGATAGCTCATCGCTAATAGTTGATACTTTTACAAGTTGTAGTCTTATGTTTTATAAAAGCATTTGGTATAATATCTCACACCACCAAAAAAGTGGTCTGCCGCATTTGCTATATATATGAGGCTCAAGTACTCCCCATCACCAAAAGGCGGTGAGCTGCATTTGCTCAAATACTTTGCACCACCAAAAGATGGTGTGCCGTGATTTCCCCAGATGGAGTCATCAAGAAAAAAGATTGATCCAAGAAAAAAGACAAAAATGAATGTTTTTCTTCAAAGGTTAGGATAAATAGAAAGTTGCAACAATTTTTTTATCACGAAACCAAGGTGTATAACACAAGAAGCAAAGATTAAGAAGGTGCATAAAAAATAAGGACCAGTCACTCGGAGTCTACAACAAGAGAATGAAGTTTGCAAGGCGATTTTTTTATATAAGTTTATAAGAAGAGTCTTTTTATACAGAACTAGGAATGCTTTTCCAGAGATATGATTAATTCGGAGTTCGGTTCATCTTTGGATTGAATGATATAATGATCAGCTTTTCTAAAGGCACCGATACTTCCTATGTTGATCATAACTTGTACGTACATCATGTTTTATTCATAGAATTTGTTAGATAAACAAACAATCCGGTAGTCTAGTGCAGTCCGGAACAAAATGATAACAAAGAACTCCCAAAGTTGAGTTGATACCCTGGAATAAATTAACACCAAGACTCGACAAAAATAAAACACAAAAATGTGCCTCAAACGATTAAACCTTTGTTTGTGATGGGGGGTTGGGGGGGTAGGTGGGGAGTCGGCTGTGAAACGCAGAAGGAAATAAGAACGTGTTTGCATGGGACACAAACAAATAACCCAGGTTCAATATAATACCCTTAATCCTATTTGGTTATATAATAAGCTAAACTTACATTTTAACCTATAGACAATAAACTAATGATAAAGACTAAATATGACAATTTTCACCTTGGGCAATATATTACCCTACACCGACACTCAACTCCAAACAAGGTTGACCTTCTCTTCAAGACATGTATTGTTGGAAAATTTAGTGCACTTGTGGGATTAATTCACACCTGGTTTTGGGTTAGGAGTGCAGGTGTACACCCATGAGGTCCCTAAACACCGACTCAAATTGTGGTTACTCACGATAATGTGTAATCAGTGGATCCACTGCTAGTGTATTGGTTACTACGGCTAGTGTAGTGATGATGGTTCCACCGCAAGTGTTATGGTTCGCTTGGTAGTGTTGGTTACTCTTGATAGTGTAGTTCCCATTGCTAGTGTATGGGTTCCTGTTGGTAGTGTTGCGTTGATTAATATGTATGACTTTGGTATTATGATCGCTTATAACCACGTTTAATTGGTCATGTAACCTTGTTTCTATGATAATGGAGGTTTATTATGGGTGATTAATTGGCCGTTAATCATACATTATGTTCATTGATTAGTGTTGAGTGTTCTCTACTATAAATAGAGAGTGACATCTTCATTTTGAAGACACACTGAAAAGAACAATAACAGGAGAAACAAACTGAAAGCTTAAACACTTATAAGCGCAAGGGTTATTGAATTGTGCCTAATTCTATAACTACATTTGGTCTTATCCCAAGTAGATATTCGTGTAACCCAGGCATTAGGGTTCGAATAGTTCACTTTGAAAAGTTATCACACGATTCAAGTGATATCCGTAACCACCTAGTGGTATTCTTCCGCCTTTGATTGTCTTACCTATTTCTTTGGCGAATACACACCAACAATCAAAGTAAACTATTTTGTGATAATCAATGGCAAGCTGCGCAATGAAACACATGGCTTCAAACTTTGCTAAAATTGGACAAGTTTGAAGGGTGGACTTTAGGAGATGGCGGAAGAAGATGCACTTTTGCATCAAGCATGAGTGTGGTGTATGCTAACCACTCCTATTCCCGATGATGGGGATGATGCTACGGTTGAGCGGATCGGGAGGAGGAGCAAATGGGAGAATGATGACTACATATGCAGAGGTCTTATTGTAACACCCCAAAAACGACAACAACTTTTTCTTTTAACACTTGATGGTATTAGTCTAAAATAGACCCATTTATACTCTGAAGTAGTCCCATTTTCCTGCAGACTCTAAAATAGACCCATTTGCATCTAAAATGGACTCATTTCCTGCACTCTAAAATGACTCATTTGCAGTCTAAAACAGACTCATTTATCTCTATAATGGACCCATTTTCTTTTACTCTAAAAATGACTCATTTGCAGTCTAAAACAGACTCATTTATCTCTAAAATGGACCCATTTTCTATTACTCTAAAAATGACTCATCTGAGTCTAAAATAGACCCTTTTCCTGCAGATTTTCTGCAAGTTACATATTTTGACCCATTTTCACAACAAACAACCATTACCACTTCATTTTCACATCAAACCTATCCAAAACCATTAATTTAACATAATACATGTTTACAAGACCAATCGACCCGTTGTAACCCAAATTGGGTATAAACATATGATATGCCAAACACCCATTTAGCTTTTACTAATCAACACTTAAAACACGCTTTGACACAACGTTTGACCATCAAAACTTTACGAATACTTTGACATACGTTATGCCACCTGAATACACATTCCAATCCATTAAATGACTCACGGGGGTTCCAACATGACACTTGAGCTCGGTATTCTATACTAATCTCCTAAATGCATACTATCTTCTATCCTTGAATATCAATCCTTTAATCCATATCATCACAGCCATCCATAAAAGTATGCCAACCTACAAAATGGTTAGACACTAAACCGTAAGCACGAATGCTTAGTAAGTAAAACAATTATAACATAACATCATAACTCATTCACACATTGAGCATCATAATCCATTTATTTCATCACAATACTAAACATAACACATACCTTAGCCACTTCAAGCCTTATCATTACATCACAACCTTTCCTATATACTTACTCTAATCCAACTCAACTCTCAGTCTCTTTTGCTAGTTATACCAAACTAGCCTTACATCTACTTCTCCACGACACAATCATTCAAACACTTTCAAATAACCTCATAATAACATTCATATAACACACAATGTAAGAAATCATTATAACATCAAATCATAACTGTTTTACTTAGCTTAAATACAAGCTAAGCCAACCTTGAATCCAAGCTAAGCCATCAATCATTATTTCACCACCCTCATCATCATCCTTCACCATCATCAACAAACCTAATAATACATATAACTCAATACTATCAACAAGGGTTTATATAACCCACCATAACTTACTCATCATCCTTTCCATATCATCATATGATCATACTTTGATCATATGATGATTACCCACTTAACCCATGACCTTGACATCAATAATCACTAAGAGAAAGTTACTTACTTGTGGTGATCTTTGCTAGGAAGGACCCTTAGCATAATCTCTTCATCATCTTATTCCTACCCTTCCAAGCTACTCTTCTCCCTCCCTTTTCTAATCCAAAACCGGACACATACAAACACAACCAAGAAAGGTGTGGAAATGTCTAGAATAATATGGATAGCTACATATATACTTGTACAACTTTGGCCATAGGGCATGGTCCCTCTAGTTCCATTTATTCTACTTTGGCCACAATACTTACTAATAACACTTTAATACTAGGCAACATTAGTCCCTTGAGTTATGCATCATAACTTCCAAAACTACGTTACACATTCGTTGACTAATAGTTTGACCATCGGGGTTGACTAGCCAATCACGTAAGGCCTTTGATCCATTCTCATCTAGGGTGGGGTCCAAGTACCCGAGAAACGGGTGTTACACTTATTCTCAATGGTATGTATGATTCTCTGTTTGATATTTATCATAACTTTGAATCTTCCAAAGAACTGTGAGATTCTGGATGCCAAATATATGGCTGAGGATGCATCAAGTAAGAAGTTCCTTGTTAGTAATTTCACAAATTACAAAATGACTGATTCAAGACCAGTTATAGAACAACAATGAACTTCTTGGTATACTTGGAAGGTTTACACAACACAAAATGCACATGGATGAGGCTATTTCAGTCTCTTGTGTCATTGACAAACTCCTCCTTCTTGGAAAGATTTCAAGCATACCTTGAAACATAAGAAGGAGGAATTAACTCAGTTGAGTTAGGCGGTCATCTGCGATTGAGGAATCTCTCAGGTGTAGGATAATGACAAGCCAAGGAGCAACAATCTTCTTGGTGCATCTGTTATCAATATGGTGGAACATAACAACTCCACCGGTACAATGACAACAAAGGCAAACGCAAATATCATGATAACACAAGGCGATCCTAACAAGAAGGCAACACCTACTTGTTGGAAATGTGGCAAACCGGTCACATTAAAAGGGATGCAAAGGTGTTAAAATTGGTGGTAAAGCCAATGGATCATGCACTAATGGTTTAGGGAGTGGTGGTTCACCAACTCATTGAAAGGTCAAAATATGTTTAATAAGTCTTTTGATTTAATATGTTACATATGTATCTCGAATCTTTTTATGTCTTGAGGATGATGATGTTGCGTGGTGGGTTGACTCGTGCAACAATTCATGTGTGTAAAGATAGAAGCTCGTTTAAGACTTATGAGTCTTTGAATGATGGTTCTATTCTTCACATGGAAATGAGTCGGCGACCTTGGTGCATGGTCGTGGTTGTGTAGACCTTAGATTTAATTCGAAAGATTGTAACTTTGTTTGATGTTATTCATGTTCCCGATATCGGGAAGAACTTGGTTTCAAGTAGTATTTTGAATAATCATTGATATAAACAAGTTATTGAATCTGATAAATTTGTTCTTTCTAAGAATGGTGTTTTTATTGGTTTTGGTTATTTATGTAATCAAATGTTCAGGCTTAATATTGCCATTGATAGTGTAAATTCAGCCTTTGTGACCACCACTCACCTGACTGATTCTACCCTTTGGCATGCTAGACTTGACCATGTACACTATAAAAGGATGCAAGATATGTCTAAGGATGGGTTAATCCCATCATTTGACATGGACACTCAAAAGTGTAAAACTTGAATGTTGACCAAGATAACCAAGAAACATTTTCAGGGTGTTAGTCATGAGACTAAGCTCTTGGAGCTAATACACGATGACACAATGTGACTTGCATGCCACTCCTCTTTGGGGAATAAGAAGTACTTTGTGACATTTATTGATGATGCTTCTAGGTTTTGTTATGTCTATCTATTACATAATAAGGATGAAGCATTATATAAATTCAAAGTATTTAAAAGCGAAGTTGAATTACAACTTGGGACCACGATCAAAGATTAAGGATCGATAGGGAGGTGAGTACATGGATACTCGGTATTTTCGATCTGTTGGTATTATCCATGAAATGATCGCCCTTATACTCCTCGGAAATGACATTTTGAAAGGAAAAACAGTCTTTGAAGGAGATGGTTAATTCCATGTTGTCCTATTCAGATGAGTCAAGGGTTACAGGGTGAAGCTATGTTATGACTTGCTATTTATTAAATAGGGTTCCCGATAAGGTTTTAAAGGTACCATTTGAGGGTCGTTTAAGTCCTTATTTGATCACTTTGTATCCGTTATTGCTTAATATCGTTCCTTTTCACTTTTAGGTCTCTTGAAGGCAAAATCTTGGAATGGCACTTATTTGGACGAAAAGCGCGAATATATGAAGAAAATGGCCAAAGTCAAAATCGAGACACTCACGATTCTTTGAAAATAGAAGGCGACGACGTCAGTGTTAATGGCGACGCCATCCCAAAATTATTGTGACGATCAGAACCCAAAACTCGTATTTTCAAGTGACGACGTCCGGTTGTGAAAGAGTAGGCCGTCATTACTCGGACGGCTAGATGCAATCCGACGACGTCGGAAAAGTTGAAGAGGACGGCGTCACGGACATAAGGTGGCGCGTCGCAAGGTTAACGTGGCCAAGGCGAAACCACAATGAGCGGCGACACGACGGCGTCACTAAATATAAGGTGCGCCGTCGCAATTGTAATCTTATATATAGAATCCAATTTTTCGGTCTTTGTGGAGAGTCTTTGGAGTAAAACCTAAAACCGAACCTAAGGTGTCTTGTACAGTATTTTAGGGTTTTAAACCCTATCTTACATCAAGATAAGTCTTTACTTCATTAATTCAATTATGTCTTTGATTATTTGTGTGTATGCTTGCATATTCTCCATGTCCGGTTAATTTACTTGCGTGTTTGCTTAGGAAGTATGAAACTTAATTATTGAATATTGATTGGTTGTTTCTTATCTTAGTTGATTAATGATCTAGTAATGCGATAGGTCATTCGTTGTGTACTTCATGCTTGATTCATCTTTGTGAACCTTAGAATATAATTACGAGTAGTTGTAGGCTAAACCATCCAAAAGCGTCTTAGAGTAGGAGTTTATCATCCCTAGTGGGTTTGTAGATGAGACCCTTTGGTAAGTTCAAGAGTTAGGGAGAAGCGATACCCTACAACTTTAGACACACAAGCTAACTAGGAATAAGACGTGACACTCAACCATCAATAGGAGATAATTAAGGAGTAATCTAAACTAAGTAAACACATCTTTAAACTATCATACGAGCACACATTAATTAGACATAGACTCCCACAACCTTAGTTTAGATAATTAGATAATAGTAGAGTAATCGGTGAAATACCAACCCCAAATCCAATACCCGAGATTCGTACCTTTCCATTTCATAAAACATAAAAAGATAAAAAATAATCTTCCTCAACCTTAACCTTAGCGTAGTAACTCCTTACTAGCATTCCTATTCCCTAGAGAACGATATCAATACCGTGGCTTACCCTAATTACTACACTACAACGATTAGGTTCATTGCCTGGGTGTTATAAAACTTGCTCAAGAAAAGGAAGTTTCCTTGACCCCGAACGACGCGTGTAGCGTTATCAAGTTTTTGGCGCGCGCGGGGAATAGAATAGTTAGTTAGTAGTCCACATCGTTTAGGTTCTTTGCTTGATTCCTATCAAGTAATTTTTCTCATTTTAGCTTTCTCTAGTCTATCCCCTTCTTCGTAACCTTTGTTCGTAACCCCATCACTTTTCATCATGGAAGGTGATAACCCACTACCATTCATCAACCCACCCAATTGACCCACCAAGAGCCCGTACTCTTGGTGAGTATTCGAGACCAAGCCACTTAGGCTATAGGAACACCATTGAGCTTCCCGACCAAGCCCAAACCACGGCCTGCGATCCGACACCATCCGGTTGGTGCAAAGCGGATGTGATTCCATGGACTTCGTTAGAAGATCCAAATCGACATCGAGGATTTCCTCAAAATCGCCGATTCCATCGACCTTGATGCTACTACTCGGGAGACCACGCGCTGCGTCTCTTCCAATTCTCTCTCACGGGACCAAGCTAGTAATTGGCTTGAGCGACTTCCCACGGCTCCATCTCAAGTTGGGATGATCTTACTTCTCGCTTCCTTGCTCAATTTTTCCCACGGGAGAACCACTAAGCTTAGGAATGACATCTTGATGTTCCAACAACGTCAAGGTGAATCTCTCTACGAAGCATGGACCCGATTCAAGGACTTACTTCATAAAGTCCTCATCACGGCATTGATCTTTGGCTCCAAGTCCAAATCTTTTATGATCATGTCAACTTCCCCACTAAGCGATCCATTGACCAAGCGGCGGTGGAAAACTTAGTGATCTCACCATGAGAAGAATCATGGGAAATAATAGAGGACCTCGCCTCTATGACAATGAAAGTTGGGATGACCCCGTGAGCGCCCAAACCGTCAAGGCAATCTCCTTGCCTCCTCCCGATAGTAGGATGATCGAACTTGAAGATCAAGTTAAATTCCTCATGAGTTCCTACAAAATCCTAAGTCCTCACGACAAGTGAATCAAATCACTCTACCTTGTGAGTTATGCGGTGGTCCCCATGACACTCGTGATTGCACAAGGCTCTCGAACAAGCTTTGCGGACTACGCCTCTATCGTGCCGGCGGAGCGGGAGAAGTGGTACACTTTCAAACCCGAACAAAACAACTTAGGAAACTCATACAACCTCTCATGGAGAAATCACCCTAACCTTAAGTGGAACCAAAGCTCAAGCACACCCCAACGCTCATCTAGTTCGGCCACTAGGTTCAATTCTTTTAATACCGAGAACCCCACTAATCTTGAGGCAATTGCATCTAGATTTTTGTCATCCCAAGAAACTCGATTGAATAAGCTTGAAGCGATTTTAAGCAAAAGCAGTGAGATGACAACCAAGCTTGATGCCCTCTTAAAAGCCTTCAATGAGCGGGAAGTTGGAGCACTCCCAGTGATACCATAAAGAACCCAAAAGTGAATTCGATTGCATCGACTTCATGTTCTAGTTCACCATGGGAAAGTGCACATCCATGCCCTCTCACCCAACGGTTCACTCGGTAAATGCTATCAAAAGGGTTCCAAGCCATCCAAGAGATACCAAGGCGGCACCTTTGGTAGAGCCTACTCTTGAGAAACCGTCAACCAAGAATCCAAACCTAGTTTAGAGGAGGAGTACAAGGAACTCCATCAAGAAAACCGATTCTTGAAGTCTTAGCTCATGCACCTTACTATAATGCTTTAAAAGAAAAATATGAGTTAGAACTTAGGCTTGGAAAACATGGGTCCGCTTTTGTGTGAAACAACTTACCTAAGAAGCTAGGCGATCCGGGCTATTTACTCTTCGTGTAGACTTGGAACTTCCAAACCACTCGATGCTCTAGCCGATTTAGGATCATGCATCAATCTTGTTCCGTTGTCCCTTCATAGAAGCCTTAACTTAGGTAAAATTGAACCAACGGAAACCATCTTAGGTCTAGCGGACGGTAGTATAGCACGTCCGGTAGGAATAATAAAAGACATGGTAGTACATGTAGGAGAGTTGACTCTTTTGGCCGACTTCCATGTGCTAGACATGAATAAGGACCCGACATGCCCATTACTAGTTGGAAGAGGATTTTAGCTACCGCTCGCCATCATCGATTGTAAGATGTCCAAAATAGTGGTAGGGAGGGAGTGCTAGATCCGTTTACGATGTTAAAAGCATCGTACTACAAGGATGAGGAAGTCCCACAAGAGATAGGATTGGATAGAGAGCCTTCTAGATATGGACCTTGGATTGATAAGAACATCATAGGTCCCCAAAGACCTTTTACCTAGACAAAGCCTTCGCTAGTGCAAAGAACTTTCAAGAAAAAGAAATGGCTAGGGACATAGAAGTGAACCCGTTCGAGGGGCCTTAGTATTTAGGAAGATGACCGAGTTCCTAGGAAGCTTGCCGTTAACCTTGTCATGAATAAGTGGATAGTTGAGAAATCGAACACAAGTGGGATTGGAATAGACCACCTAGTGATGGTAATGGAAAGTGGCACATTAGGATACAAATCTATGATCCGATGGTGAGATGTTTGAAAAGGCATATTTAACCGAGCGTACTACTAGGAACTTGAATGATAAGTTTGATCCTTACGACATTGTTGAGGATAGACTTACTTATATCGGTACGTAGGAGCACGACTATGAGTCTAGCTACAAGACTCTTAAATAAAGAAAAGCGCTTCGTGGGAGGCAACCCATGCTTAATTGTTTGCTTGTTAGTGTCATATATCTTTTATTAATTGTTTATCCTCATGTTTAAATTTGTAAAAATGCTTTATTTTGTTTTTAACCTCGTCTTAATTGCATATAAAGGTATTTTACATAAGGGATAAGTGTGGGAGGATTACACGTTTTCAAAAGAAACGTAAATATGAGAATAACAATTAACTAAAAGATATTTATGTTTGTTTGTTCGAGTCAAATGTTTGTATCGAGTCATAATGGATGTTTTGCGAAATTTTTCCAGATTCTAAAGATGTAAATTTTCGAATTTTTCGGAAAATCATGCACCGGTTTTGTCGGGATAACTTTGGCGTCGAGATTACAACCGACGCGCCGAAGGAGTAAAAACATCGATTACTTTTTTCTCGTTTTCGAGCCACTTATAAATTTTTGGAATTTTCGGTCTTAATTTTCTTAGAAATTCAGTAAACATCCATTCCACAAGCATTATATCCTAGTTTAAATCGAGTCTTATATATATTATTACCGCCGATTTTACGCGAAGGTTTCGTTTGTTTTCTTCAAGTGTGCGGAGTTTAGTTTGTCAAGAAGAAGTTACATAAGATTGGAAGGAGCTTTTCACGCAATAATTTTTCTTGAAAAGTTTAACCACCACTTTACGGATCCTACCGAGCTAATCGGAGGAGTATTAGTTTCTTTCGTTTTGATTACCTTCTTTATCATAACTATGATACTTTGGGAACATTGGGGACAATGTTCGGTTTAAAATGTAGGAGGAAAATAAAGCGGAACTTGGAAACTATGCTTATCCTTGACTATTTGCTTTGTCCAATTGCACTTTTGTAATAAACCATGAGAAAATGTCGGTTAGGGTAATTTTGTCACCAAATTTAAAATTTTCATGACATATAGGAGTGGGCCATTAGTCTTAACAAAAGCGTCTCATGGATAGGAAGTTGCATGACTAGCACAAAACCCTTTACCACCCAAATTCCTCCAAATGTGAGGATCGCCCTTAGATTAGTAGGAATTAAAGCATTCATCTTCAATGCTTAGAGTGTGAACCGGTAGTATATTAGATTCTAGAACTTGTTTTGTGATGCATTCCGAGATCGCAAGTGAGGCTACACTTGTGTAGTTAGGAATAACTAAATGATAAGAGGCATTAGGATAACCCTTGTTTGATACGTAATATAATTACTTCTTCCACATCGGTTTAGTAATTCCCCACACCCTTGCGTTGTACTCATCTTTAGTACACGATACCCTAGTTAACCCCTACGAGCCTATCCTTTTCGCGGTTCTCATGATGTTTCGGTTTTAGGAATATCAATGAAAACATTATTTACACCCCACCCCAAATATACACCCAAATCGCCTTAGCCTACCCCTTATGCACTCACTTTTAGTGCAAATGTTTGTTATCACCCCAAACCCTTAGGGTGCGTTTGGTTCGCAGAATGTTTTTGAAGGAATTGTAATCTTTGAAAGGAATTGTAATTTGAATGAATTGTAATTCAATGAATTGGAATGTGTTGGAATTGTAATGTGTTGAAATTGTAATTGATAAAATATGTCATCATGTTTGGTTGACTTGCAACGTAATGTAATTCAAAATAATAATAATAATAATAATAATAATAATAATAATAATAACAATAATAATAATAATTAACTATAACAAACTAAAAATAATAATATAATATTAAATAAATAAATATATAATAATAAATAATAAAATAAAAATAATAATATAAAATTAACCAATAAATATAATAATAATAATTATTATTATAATACAATTATAATATTATAATAATAATAAAAATTAATAATAATAATAATAATGATAATAATAATAGTACAATAATAATAATAAATAATAAGCGCTAACAAAATAAAAATAATAATATAATATTAAAAAATAAATATAATAATAATAATTATTATTGTATAATTATAATATTATAAAATAATAAAATTATTAATAATAATACTAATAATAATATGAATAATAATAAAATAAAATAATAATATAATATTAAATAATAAATATAATAATTAATATTATAATAATAAAAATAAATAATAATAATAATAATAAATAATAAAATAAAATAATAATAAAATATTAAACAATAAATATAATAATAATAATTATTATTATTATTACATAATTATAATATTATAATAATAATAAAAATAATAATAATTATAACTTTTAAATATAATAATAAATAAAAATCATAAATTTAACATAAAAATAATTATTAAAAAATTAATTATTTATTTAGATATATATAATATAAAAGTAATAATATAAAACTAATTGTTATAATTATTATTATTTTTTTAGAATTAAATAATATATTAATAATAATTAATAATAACGATAAAAGATAAATATTGATATATTAGTGGTAAAAATCTGAATTACAACGTAAGTCAACACATTCCATCAAGTTTACTATGTAATCTGAATTACATCACTGGACGTAATTGGTTGTAATTCAATTACATTACCTTGCAAACCAAACACCCTATGTAATGTAATCTGAATTACAATTCCATCCATTCTGCCAACCAAACAAGATTATAATGTAATTCAGATTACATTACAACAGATTACAACGGATTTCAGTGAACCAAACGGGCCCTTAGTTCAATTATCTAGTTGCTTGCATAAGTTGCTAAGTCGAGTCATATCCTTTGTATCTGATTTTGGGACGATTAGGATTCATGGGAAAAGTTAAAGTTTATGAAATGACGGAAGGAACATTAAAATTCAAATTCCCTTTGTTTGCGTAATAATGTACCCCAGTGTTTTGATCTTTTCAAATCGGATCAAATTAGTGTTAGAGTAATAAAACTCAAGTGTAGGGATATGCCTGTAAATCCCTATTATTTTGATGTTATCGTAGAGGATGGTAGAGTAAAAGTGTATGAAAAAAAAAAAAAAAAAATCGGAAAAAAAATAGAAAAAGAAAAAGAAAAAATAGAGTGTGAAAAAAAAAAAAAAAAAAAAAAAAAAAAACATCACTGGCTACCATCCTACATCTATCCTTTAAATTTATGTTTGTTTATTTCAGTTACCTAGAGTTTTAGAGTGTCGAGTCTTGGCTTAGCAACGCCATTCTTCATATGCTTGTAACATAGAGATTTTGACTGCCACCACTAAATAGCCTATCCCACCAAACCCTTGTTTCCTACAGTAAGCCTAACATTACAACCCTTTAAAGACCTCTTTGATAGTCTTTCCTAGGTGCTTACGCCATAAGCGATGGAGGTTTGATCTATTCTCAAGCCTATGGTAATCTATGTACTAGGACCGGTTAATGAGTGTTTATCTTCCATTTCTATTTTGTTATATTTCATATATACACCGAGAGAGATGTGAGTATCCAAACACCCCATGTGAGGTGCTAGTATGTAATTCCGTGCTTGTTATGACTTTTTGGGGCTTATATGTGTTGTGGACCGTTTTGAATTAATGCTTCATGACCCCAACTTATAAATTAATTGGCTAAAAGCACATTTGCTTGAGGACAAACAAATAACAAGTGTAGGTGATATGTCCAAACCGTCAAGTTATCTCACACAAGCTAGCCACTTGTGAATGACTAACCGTAAGAAACTTAAAACAGTTCAGACAAACCAATAATAGATGAGAAGTGTGTAGTATGTGGGGTCACTCAAACGTATTAGGTTTGAGCACCGAGATCGTTCCGAACGAGGGTTGAATGGAATTTCCAACTCACGTCTCGATTATCGGGATTTGAATAATAGAAGGGGATAAAATGATGTTATCTAAACGACGGGATAAGGAAAGCATATAAGATTAAAATCTATGGGGAAAACCTAAGAATAATGGCAAACTACGCAATTCTACACTAAAACGCAAATACGGGATTAAATCGAAACGCGAATAAAATGCAAGTACGTCTATTCTAAATCCTAAAAATAATCTAAAAATAATTTTACTCTAAAAATGATATTTGAAAACTATTTATGAATTAAAACTAATTTTTAGGAAATTTCTTGAATTTTATTAAATTAAAACTAATTTTAACTTTAAAATAAAACTAATTATCTAAAAATTATGAAAAGAGAGGAAAATTATGGAATTACTTTTCAAAATCTAAAATAACACAAAAGACTTTTCAAAACTATTTTTGTATTTTTCTGATTATTTTCTATTTTCTATGAATTTAAAACTATTTAAATCTAATTTAAATTGTGAAAATACCAAATAAAAGGGGAAAAATAGGAAAATATTTTTTATGCTTTTATATTTTTCTTAAACTGGGAAAACTGAAAAATTATTTTTGGAACTTTTACGAATTAATTGCAATAAAAGCTATTTAAAATTGATTAAAAATTGTTTTAAATTAAGAAAAATAGTGAACAGTGACCAAAAATTATGAAAAACTCAGGAAAATTCTAAAATGTTATTCTAAAGTTATGAAAAATATAAAAACATGGGCTTATGTGAGAGAAAATAGAGCTGTAGTGTAACTGATTGGTAAATAAGCACTTGAAAATAAGCTAATAAGCTTTAAATAGCACCAACTGAATACAGAAGCTATATAATACTAAAACTACTCTAAATCAACTAATTACAGCTAATCCTAACACCTAATAAGTGATCTACCAAGTTTTAAGGCAATAAACTACTTAAGCTAAACAGTTACCTGGTACCCTACTATCAGCCTAATTATAAGCTAGTATATGGAAGCTTATTGAAAAATTCCAATTGAAAACAGTAACCAACCTGGCTAAGAACTTATTTACCAAATTAGAGCTTATATGGATCTGTTATGAGCTCATTAGAAGCTCTGAAAGAAGCTGTTACAAGAGCACTGCTGGTGCACAAGGCACTTTTTGAAATTAAGACCAAGTTTAAGCACAAGTTAAGCAGTTTTAGAAAATTTGTAAAAATGAACTAAAATAATCCTGATGTTAACCACCAACCAAAGTTACTAATTCCAAAATTTCAAACAATTTGGACCAAGGATTAAGGAATTAAAAATCTACTCAGTTACTTGTAAAAACTGCATTTGATGATAATTTGACTTTTATAATAGAAACTGATGTTGACTTTAATGAAATTCTAGTGATTCTAATTTGATCTAAATTATGATATAAGCTACAATAAGACTTGATTAAGCTAGTGTGATGATATCTAAACCTAATGCTAACCTAATTTGCTACTATAACTATCTGATAAAATCACAAGGACTGATTAAAGTTTATTTTGACTATGAGCTATTATTAGTGCAAATTAATGACCAACCTAAGTAGTATAGACCTAGACTACACTATATAAACCATGCTGAACCACTGATATAACCTTAAACACAGATCTGTCCACTGTTCCAAACACCAATGTAAAGACTGATATGCAACTTTAAACAGCTAAACTACATAATCAAGCTAAGTTAACACTTAATCTAAATCTATATGACCAAAATAACCTAAATGAGTAAATCTAAACAACTGAATACCTCAGAATCAATCTCTAGCAGAAAATGCAGATTTTATATGATGAAACAGTTACTTATGCAGAAACAATAGCTAAGCTATAACAGTACAAACAATATAAGCTACTCATTGATGAATCTAAGCTAAGAATAACTCAATTAAACTGCAAGTACATGATCTACTCTACTCAACTAAATCTGAGATTTAAATGAAAACTTACAAATGGTCCAAGCCAAAGCTACAATTAACTGAGATCCTTAAAGAGCTAATCAACTCCCATATCAGAACCTTATTATGCTCAAATCAACCCCAATCCACTATAATCAACCCATTTCCAACTCCATTCCAGCAATTCAGGAACAAATCTGCCGTGTTGACTTTAGTTGACCAATGATCAATTTTGAGATAATAAGCAGAGTAGTAAGAGTATTTTTAAGCTAAAATGAAATTATGACAGCAAATGTAATCATAAAAACAGAATTTAGATTTAAACTGAAAATTCAAACTAAATGAGTTTATTGATAATAAAAATTTAGTACAAACTGGAATTTTACAACTGAATTAAAATTGAAACATGGAAAATATTAAAAACTACTTGAAAATTAAACCATTACTCTACTCCTACTTTACTTCTAATCTACATATCTATTACAATGTGAATGAAGGGCCTTATATAGCTAGCTCAGGTCTTGATAGAAGGATCCAGAAGGCTCAAATATGTGTTTCTTTTGGCGAATCTTGACCATTGATCAAATCCCACACATCACCAATCAATATTACCCCTTGGATCATATATACCACGCATGCTCAGCCAATCAGGAAGCAGGATAAGAGTGGAATGACACACGGATTGGTGACATGGCATCCGTGTGTCAGAGGAAAGTACCATTATACCCTTAATTAGAGTCAATTTGCTTAATTGGAATAAAGGGCATTTTAGGGTTCATATGGCTGGGGAATTTGGGGGCGTTTTTTGGCGCGTGTGATTTGTTAATATTATTTTGTTTTTGTTGACTAGCTTGACCGGGCAAATGGGTTGGGATAACGGGTTTAATAATTAAAACCGGGTTGGGTGATTTTGAGAATACGGGTATAGGTGTATATTGGATCGGGTAAAGGGATGGTTTGGGCTTTTGGATGGGCTAGGAGTATTTTTGGACTTAGGATTTGTATTGTATATCCAAGGTTTAACATAGGGACTTAAGCTGCCAAATCTGAAAATATAGGGACCATAAGTGCAAATCTGAAAATGTAATCCAAGGACCATTATTGTCATTCTCAAATAAACCAAGGACCATGATTACCAAATTTGCATCTTCAGGGGTCTATTCTGCCAAATACTCAAAGTTCAGGGACTGATCTTGACATTTCTTCAAACTTGACTGTGACTTCTAAAAATCATCCTCAGAGAATAAAATCTTCCAAAATGCACAATCCCGACCTTCCGGCTCAGCTCAAACTCTCTTGATCTCTCGTGTTCGGATTTACGCCCCGATTTGGTTCCTTTTGTGTGTTTTACATATCCGTACTCGACAAGCACAAACTCAAGAAAACCACAAATATTAGCAATAAAGCGGCTCTTTCTTGGTTGTTTTGGGTCGGTTTGATAAGAAAAGGTATGTGTTTAGCACATACCGGAGGGATATTTGATAAGGTTTTAAAAGGTACCATTTGAGGGTCGTTTAAGTCCTTATTTGATCACTTTGTATCGCTTATTGCTTAATATCTTTCCTTTTCACTTTTAGGTCTCTTGAAGGCAAAATCTTTGGAATGGCACTTATTTGGACGAAAAGGCGAATATATGAAAATGGCCAAAGTCAAAATCGAGACACTCACGATTCTTTGAAAATAAAGCGACGCGCCGGTGTTAATGGCAACGCCGTCCCAAAATTATTGTGACGATCCGAACCCAAAACTCGTATTTTCAAGTGGCGACATCCGGCCAGTGAAAGAGTAGGCCGTCGCTACTCGGACGGCCTAGATGCAATCCGACGACGTCGGTCGAAGAAGGCGCGCCACGACATAAGTGACGTCACAAGGTTAACGTGGCGAGCACGAAACCCTAACGATGGCGGCGACGACGGCGTCACTAAACATAAGGTGACGCCGTCGCAATTGTAATCTTATATATAGAATCCGAATTTTTCGGTCTTTGTGTGGAGAGTCTTTGGAGTAAAACCTAAACCGAACCTAAGGTGTCTTGTACAGATATTTAGGGTTTTAAACCATATCTTACATCAAGATAAGTCTTTACTTCATTAATTCAATTATGTCTTTGATTATTTGTGTGTATGCTTGCATATTCTCCATGTCAAGCTAATTTACTTGTGTGTTTGCTTAGGAAGTATGAAACTTAATTATTGAATATTGATTGGTTGTTTCTTATCTTAGTTGATTAATGATCTAGTAATGCGATAGGTCATTCATTGTGTACTTCATGCTTGATTCATCTTTGTGAACCTTAGAATATAATTACCGAGTAGTTGTAGGCTAAACCATCCAAAGAGCGCCTTAGGTAGGAGTTTATCATCCCCAGTGGGTTTGTAGGCGAGACCCTTTGGTAAGTTCAAAGAGTTAGGGAGAAACGACACCTACAACTTTAGACACACAACTGAACTAGGAATAAGACGTGACACTCAACCATCAATAGGAGATAATTAAGGAGTAATACAAACTAAGTAAACACATCTTTAAACTATCATACGAGCACACATTAATTAGACATAGACTCCACAACCTTAGTTTAGATAATTAGATAATAGTAGAGTAATCGGTGAAATACCAACCCCAAATCCAATACCGAGATTCGTACCTTTCCATTTCATAAAACATAAAAGATAAAAATAATCTTCCTCAACCTTAACCTTAGCGTAGTAACTCCTTACTAGCATTCCTATTCCCCAGAGAACGATATCAATACCCGTGGCTTACCCTAATTACTACACTACAACGATTAGGTTCACCGCCTAGGGTGTTATAAAACTTGCTCGAAGAAAAGGAAGTTTCCTTGACCCGAACGACGCGTGTAGCGTTATCGAGTTCCCAACAAAGGAACAGTTACCCTTATGAACTCGGACTAAAGGAAACCCAACTGAACTATCTCGTGGTCGGGGTTGTAGGTTGTTGTAAGTCTCACGATCCAAAGCAAAAGACTTTAGGTGAAAGAGGCATTGACGCATCTTTGTTGGATATATTGAGCATTCCAAGGCTATTAGGTTCTATGTTATTGAACCTAATGAACATGTTTCGATTAACTCAATAATTGAATCAAGGGATGCAAATTTTGATGATAATAGATTCTCATCGGTCCCTAGACCAAGTCGAGGATTCGAATGGAACTCATGACTTTGTGTATCGTAGGTCCCGATGAAGTACCATCGAGGTCCCCGATGAGGTTGTGGTTCAATAACTCGAACATGTGCTCGAGAAAGAGCAAAAAGGTCGAGGACTCTAAAGTCATTTGGACCGAGTTTCAACTATACTTAGTTGAAGGAACCGAGGATGAGGTCTCGACCAATACTCCTATTGCTTCATTGTTGAGGATGATCCCAAAACATTTGAAGAAGTAATGAAGTCCCGTGACATTGCTTTACGGAAAGAAGCAATCAATGATGAGATGGATTCCATCATGGGCAACAACACTGGGTGTTGGTTGATCTACCACCAGTGTCGCAAACCTCCGGGTTGCAAATGGATTTTCAAAAGGAAAATGAAGGTAGATGGAACTATTGAAAATTTCAAGGATAGACTAGTCATTCGGGGCTTTAAACAAAAGTCGGGAATAGACTATTTTGATACTTATGCCCCTGTGGCTCGTATCAATACCATAAGATTGTCGATTGCTTTGGCATCTATTCACAATCGGTTATTCATCGATGGATGTGAAGACGACTTTCTTGAATGGTGAATTGAAGAGGAGGTCTATATGAACCAACCTCGTGGCTTCATCATGCTCGGCAATGAAAACAAGGTGTAAACCGATTAAGTCTCTTTATGGATCAAGCGGGCACCTAAGCAATGGCACCAAAATTTGATGAAGTGGTTTTGTCTAGTGGTTATGTTCTTAACCAAGCTAACAAATGTGTATATAGCAAATTTGATGATTACGGTAAAGAAGTCATCATTTGCCTATATGTTGATGACATCTTGATCTTTAGCATGACCAAAATCAGTTGACGACAAAGGAATTTTGTCATCAAGGTTCTCCATGAAGGACATAGGGAGACCGATGTTATCCTTGGTATAAGGATTAAACATGAAAGTAAAAGAATTTCTATCTCGGTCTCATTATATTGAGAAGGTGTTGAGGAAATTCAATTACTTTGATTGTACTCAGTGAGTACACCTATGGATACTTGTGAGAAGTCGATGCCTAATAATGGCAAAGTTGTATCTCAACTCGAGTATTTTAGGGTAATTGGCTGCACGATGTATGCCATGACTTGTACAAGGCGATATTGGTTTTGTAGTGGAAAATTGAGCGGTATACTAGTAATCCTAGTGCTCATCAACGCAAGCGATTCGGAGGGTATGAAGTATTTGAAGAGAACTATGGATTATAGTCTCTCATATCTTGGCTATCTTTGATGTTGGAAGGATACACTAATGCAAGTTGGATCAAGTAACACGAGGACAATTCGTCTACCGGTGGTGGGTATTCCTACTTGGTGGAGGTGCAATTTCTTGGGCATCCAAGAAGTAAACTTGCATCACCAGTTCAACAATGGAATCTGAATTTGTGGCCTTAGCATTGCTTTGGTAAAGAAGTCGAATGGTTGAAAACTTGCTTCTTGAGATTCCATTGTGGCCTAAACCTATAGAACCTATTTCTATCCGTTGTGATAGTGCGACTACATTGGAAAAGGCTTATAGCCGGATGTACAATGGGAAGTCTAGACACTTGGGTGTCGGACATAGCATGATTCGTGAGCTTATCATGAATGGGGTGGTATCTATAGAGTTTGTTAGATCTCAACAAAACTTAGTTGATCACTTGACGAAGGGTTTGGCTAGAGACTTGGTTATAAAGTCTGCTAAAGGGATTGGTTTAAGTCCAACTTAGTCTTTGAATGCTAGGACACCAACTCCTCCTAAGGAAACTAAGGAGTCGAGTTCAATGTGGAAAGTCGAACATTCGATGGATTTGAGTACATGTTTTATATTACATCCCAAGGTTGTGCTCGAACTGCTTGAAAGGAGGATAAAGTCTTTACTTCTTAATGGTTAATTTTCTTTGAAAAAGTGCTTGGCAGGAGCATGAATAAAGAGGAACCACTTATGTGAATGTTGAAGTTTTGCCGCTTCAGGGAGCTTTGGACTTTTGGCTCTTACAACATTCATGAATTTGGATATGGACACATGGCTTGTATAGTGTCAGGAGTTGTTAAGTGTTTGAAAACTTGTGTGTATTTTATCTTCGTGTATTCAAATGGGTTGAAGGTTCAATTCTTAGAACACCACGATTCTCGAATATTTGAACATGTAATTTACTAAGATGGAAATTCAATCCTCGTGATATTTTCGTTTATGCACATGTTTTGTTTAATGTTTGTTTTTCTTGAAAAGGAAGTGAACTAAATTTTGGGAGGATTGTTGGAAAATTTAGTGCACTTGTAGGTTTAGTTCACTTTGGTTTTGGGTTGGGAGGTGCGGAGTGTACACCCATGAGGTCCCGAACACCACGACTCAAATAGTGGTTTGTACTAGCGGTGTATTGGTTACTACCGATAATGTAGTGGCGATGGATCCAACGCTAGTGTATTGGTTACTACGGCTAGTGTAGTGACCGATGGTTCCACCGCTAGTGTTATGGTTCCCCTGGTAGTGTTGGTTACTCTTGATAGTGTAGTTCCCTTTGCTAGTGTATGGGTTCTATTTGGTAGTGTTGCGTGATTAATATGTAACAACTTTGGTCATTATGATCGCTTTATGACCACGTTTAATTGGTCATGTAACCACTGTTTCTATGATAATGGAGGTTTATTATGGGTGACTAATTGGCCGTTAATCATACATAATGTCCATTGATTAGTGTTGAGTGTTCTCTACTATAAATAGAGAGTGACATCTTCGTTTTAAAGACACGCTGAAAAGAACAATAACAGGAGAAACAAACTGAAAGCTTAAACACTTATAAGCGCAAGGGTTATTGAATTGTGCCTAATTCTATAATTAAATTTGGTCTTATCCCAAGTAGATATTCGTGTAACCCAGGCATTAGGGTCGAATAGTTTACTTTGGAAAGTGATCACACGATTCCAAGTGATATCCGGTAACCACCTAGTGGTATTGTTGCTGCCTTTGATTGTCTTACCCTGCTGCTGGGCGAATACACACCAACATGTATAACATTTTGTTCAGTACCCACCTACAGAACTTCAACCATCTTTGATTCCAATACCTCCCTCATAAAGTGATAACGCACATTGGTGTGCTTAGTCGTCTCATGAAATACATGATTTCGCGATAATTGAATTGCACCCCACAGTGTTAAGCTCCACACCCAACTCTTCCAAGAGTCCTCTTAGCCAAATAGCTTCCTTCAAAGCCTCCGTAAGGGCCATATAGTCATATACTCCACCTCGTAGTTGAAAGAGCCACTACGTCTTTGTAGCATTGCCTTCCAACTTACAACACATCCGGTACTAAAATGCATAACCTATGATAGACCTACCTTTATCCGGATCCTTAGCGTAGTATGAATCAACAAAACCTATTACGTCCACATGGTTGACACGATATGTCCCATATACCAAACCCTCGTTCGCAATGCCCTACAAATATTTCATAATCCACTTTTCGCTTCCCAATAGTTTTACCTAGATTCCTCGAATATCATCTAACTAGACTTACTAAACACGCTATATGTCCGCCTCGTGCACCATCAGTACATTAAGCTCCCAATCGCATTTACATCGACACCTTACTCATCCTTTCAACATCACAATCCCTAATGGACAATCATTCAACAACGACTTGAAGTGCCGCCAATGGCATATGAGGCGATTTACCATTGTCTATTCTAAAATATTTAAGGCAGAGAAACATACTCGGATTGTGACACCCTCGGAATCTTGCGACTCCAATCCACAGGGATCTCCATACCAAGAATCTTATTTTCTTCCTCGAGCTCCTTCATGTCGAACTCCTTCTTTAGCAAAGACTTGGTAGACCCAATCTCAACCTTTCTTTTACAAGCAATCAACATATCGTCTACATATAACAATAGATAGATATACTCACCTGGTGCATAAGTCATGTAATATACGCAGCTATCATAACTGCTAAGCTTGAACCCGTTGCTCATCATGTATTCACCAAACCTCCAATACCATTACCTAGGTGACTGCTTCAAACCATAATGAGATATTTTAACAAACAAACCTTGTTACCTTGTTCATATCCTGGTGGCTGCTTCATGTAGATCACTTTTTCGACACTTCCATGTAAAATGTCGCCTTTACATCAAGCTGCTCCATCTAATAATCTCTTCATGTAGATAACTTTTTCGATACTTCCATATAAAAATGTCGCCTTTACATTAAGATGCTCCATCTAACAATCTCTACATGCAGTCAATGCAAGCATAACCCGAATATATGTGTGTCGAACTACCGGTGAAGATACTTCATTGTAATCAATACTTGCCCTCTATGTGAATCCACAAGCAACCTACCTTTCCTTGTACCTAGGCTATTGAACACCTCCAATCCCTTCTTTTATCTTGAACAACCATTTGCAACTCACCAAATTTTGCCCATCTGGATGATCTACTAACTCCCACGTCTTGTTCTTCCTCAGAGAATCTATCTCTTCTTCCATAATAGCTTGCAACTTAGAAATGTATTCAGAAGAAACTGTGTCCTGGTATGTCAATGGTTCATGAGTGTCTTTTTCCTTTGCTGCAACAAATGCCTAAGCAACCATATTACTCTCATCTCAAAACTCAAAGGTCTCGTTCTTGTCCTTGTCCTTGGCTATGTATCCCGAACCAACTGATAATCTGTGAGATTCGGTGTCTGACCAGTTTCTTCATCTTCTGCATCTTCATCCTCGTCATCTTCTTGGTCTGGTTGATCTTCCTCAAGCATACAATTATTTAAAACCTACAGTTCCACCTCAACCTGTTATAGAATCCTTCAACGTGTCTTTGTACATGACACTTTCATTGATGACCACATTCCTGGCTTCCTGCTACTGACTATTTAGGTGATTCATTATCAAGCTTATATAGCTTGTACCCCTTCATACCCTTAGAATACCCTAGAAAAACGTATTTATCGCTCTCGGCTTGAGCTTACCTTGTTTAACGTGTGAATATGCGACACAACCAAAATCCCTCAACATCCCATAATCACCTGGATCTCCCCACCACATCTCCAAAGGTGTCTTTTTCTCAAGGCTTGTCGATGGTGACCTACTGATAAGATATGCGGCCGTACATGTGGCTTTCGCTCAGAAGTCTTGGGCAATCCAGACTGAATTAATAAGCAACCTACCTTATCCATGAGAGTTATGCCTTAATCCACGACTATATATACTTATGTAATGCCTCACTTGAGGCTTGGTTGGTTTCATAATACAATTTACTCTTTCTTATTTGTGTAACATGATTCCTCCCATCTCTTTCTCTCTACTTTCTCTCACTAGAATCTTGTGTTAGTTTATCAATATTCGGAACCTACATCACTTTTAATAATACTCTTCTCTCATAGCTTGAGCCAAAATGGCCCCACCTATATTTTATTTTCTTTTTTCATTTTTTCAAACCAACTAACTTTTTAATCATTCAAATAAAAATAAAAAATATAAAACGAAAATAAAACTAGCTTACAAATTTAAAAAAACAATACGAAAATTAAAAATAGATACAAAAATTAAGAAATATATATATATGAAAATTAAAAAACATTACACGAAAAGAAAAACACAATCGTCTTATTTCTTTTTTATACGCATCAAAACAATTTTAGCGTTCATTTGATTTTCTATTCTTCCCGCCATTTGAAACAAATCAAAGTGAATATCGTAATCTTTTCAAGATTCTTCTTTTAAAAAAGTCTCAATCAAAGCACGCCTTTCTTGAATATTTTTGCATTCCTTTCATGTTTTAATTATATCAGCTTTAGCTTTGCTCGCTTTTTCAATCAACACAGTTGTGTTGATAATTGCATGCATACGAATATTATCCTCATCAACTTGTTTCATTACTTCAACTTTGATTTCCTCAAAGGTATGTGGAAGAAAACATTTCATAAGATTTTTTGTAGAGAGTATTGACAGAGAAAAGTTGTGTGAAAATTGGTTAAAATTGTGTCATATATACAGTGTTTAAAAATAGAATATTGGAATTAAAAAAAAAAGTTAAAAAATAGCCTTTTAGAAACGGTGTCTTTTTTGTCTTCTTTCACAAATCACTCAGGCCAGTAACTGGCTCAACAAATGGCACGCGCACGCAGGGGGGCGGGGTGGGTATCTTGGCTTGAGGCTCCAATGGAGGTGCCATGTGGGAATTGGCGTGCAAAATCGTCATGGTACCTTTGAGCTTTAACAAAAATAGTAAATTGCAAAAAAAAAATAAATAAATAAAAAAGAAAAGAAAAAACGTCATCGTGGTTTGGCCAAATTGCAGATGCACTCATTGTCCCTGTGAGGAACTTACAAGTGCACATATGGTCATTGGGAGAAGTTAAATTACTAAACTACCCTTTGCATCTTCCTTTACACTTTGGTCCATGTGAAGGTAATTTAGTCATTTAATTTTGACCAAGGACCAAAAGTTAACCTATAAGTTCCCCACAGAGACAACGAGAGCACTTTCAAAAAGATAGGCACTGAACGTGCAATTTGGCCAAACCACAAGGACAATCATTGCAATTTATCAACAAAAAAAAGTGTATTTAACTTGTTAATTTTTTATTATTTTTATTTATTTTATTTATTATTATTTTGTTCTATTAGAACACAAAACTTTCAAATTTCGATTTTTATTTGTATTTTGTGACCATTCTATAATAACGTTTTTTAACCATGTTAACCAGAAAAATGAAAACTCCAATTTACACTTGCCACTTTTTTCTCTTTAAAAAAACAGAATTTCCCAATCAACCATTCAATTATCTCATTTTAACTCTAATCATCATTTGTAAAATCTTCACCTTCTATCATCGCCTGTACATACACGGGTTTTCAAAATTATCAACTTATCTATACTACATTAAAAAGAAAAATGGTCAACATGGTCAATGTTAAAAAAGTGAAAAGTGAAAAAAATGAAATAGTGGAAATGATCAATTAGTTAACTCCACAAATATGAATTAACGCCGGTATATCAAATCAAAGTGGAATATCAATTAGTCATTTGCATGGAAAGTTTTATTCTGTGCGTATATCATTTGCATTGAAAGTAGAATATCAATTAGTCAACTTTTCTAATTAGTCAACTCCGAATTGCATGGATGCCAGCCTTTATCCCATTCGTATTTTGCAAGAATAAATTCATTTCAATGTATTATTTTGCATTGTAAGTTTGCATGGTAAGTATTAAAACTTGATTTCAATGTATTTTCAATTTTCAAATTTGCTACACCATTCATTGTTTCATTTTAGGGAAAAATTAATTTAAACATTTCGTTACCATGCCTATATAAACAACCCCCAACACAAGTTTTTATTTCACAACAAGAAGTAAAGGAAAAATAAATAATGGATATGCAAAATCAAAGAAACGTTGATGATGATCTCGAGGTTAGTAATCGATTTTTTTATGATCTTGTTTGTTGTTTGTAACGTGAATTAACACTTGTTCGTGTTTTCAACCCCAATCGAATTAATTCATATTGGGATGACGTGATTGTCATCTCAAGTGATGAAGAAGATGACGAAGATGACCAAGAAGAAGAAGAAACAACTCAACCTATCAATCTTGGTAGGAAGCGAGTTTATTCTTTGGTAGATCAAAGTGAGAGTGACGAAGAATAAACTTTATGCTTGTCGTTTTGTTAAAACATCTTGTTTTACATTGTTTTCAAACTATGTCGTGTTTATTTTGTTTCTTGTCCTATCAAAAATGAATGAATGAATGAATGAATTACTTTTTTGGTCAAAGAGTACATCGTCTATCAATGGGCTAGCGAGGTTAACTTTAGAGTTGAATCACAATACTCTACATCTTGACTCTTTTAAGAATGTTCATAGAATGAATCACAATGTGCAATAAAATAAAGTATATGTTAATCGTCCATGTCCAATCGAAATAAAGAATGTAAAGCCTTGACATAGTCAATGCCATATGAAAAGTTTGCATGGTAAAGAATGTATATTTTCTATGGCCAATCGTATTAAAGAACGTATATTTTCTAAAATAAAATAAATAATGAGCCCAATGTCAAACCTACAATATAAATATATACCTGTGAATAAACTTGCAAGCTAATTTTGGGTTTCCCAAAAGGGTTATAACGCACAGAATAAAATATTGCACTATATAATATTTTAGAGATCCTTTGTTTCTATCCACCATTAATAATATCTTAATTCTCCAAACTCCAAAGATTATTCCTTCTGTACCAAAACAAACATATAAATTATTGTAACTTGTTTCGAAACAATGATAAATTTTATTATTTTAAGGTCCTACTTTTTGATAGTATGTTCTCTTTCAAACTAAAGAGAACACAATTTCCCTTAACTTTGCGATGACTATTAATAAAGCTCGGGCCAAACAATTCCAAATGTGGGTGTCTATTTGCAGATTCCGTTTTCTCTCATGGCCGACTTTTATGTAGCATTGTCAGAGATATATCGTAGAACAACAAAGGTATTGGTTAAACCAGGTCAAAGAGTTCCAAAGC